>OX411308.1:47019374-47619374 GCA_948150685.1 Rhaphigaster nebulosa | reverse complement strand
CTACTGAAGTCATCTAAACATTTTCACAAAGAAATTGTCTGTTGCCCTTTTGCCTGATCATGATCCTGGTAATGTTCATAAACAAAATTTGTTATTGACTCATAAGCTAAATTATTTGATTCATAGCATTAGTTCTGAGAATAATATACATTATAGAGGTAAGTATTAATATATATTTATATTATAAAAATGAAACTTTATTTTAATTTGTTACAGAAACAAAATATCTGAAGCTGGAGACAAAATAGCGAGCCAATTATGGGCATCTATTGGCAAGACAACAGAAATCAATGAAGCAAATCAAAGATTTGAAAGTTTCGACCTTTGTCTTAGCGTTTCTGAAATGTGGACGTTGCTTGACCAGCTCAAAAAGTATCCAATTCGATACAATCCTCTTGTACTCAACAGTGTAATATATTTACACTATTAATTTCTATTATAATCATTATTATATTATTATAATTATTATTATATAATTATTTGGTATTGGTTTGTAGAAAGTAAAATTTATACAGCCTAATGTTTAATTTATTACCAAAGAATGTAAACATACTAATGTTTTTTATAAATGCAGCAAATGTTTTAATAATGCTGGAGGGATTTTTTTTTTTTAATTTGCTTCATTAAGCTCTAGTATTTTTTCTGTCTATTCACGTGGTTTTGGACTTATGCAAATTACTGTTGTATTTATAGCTAAGAAGATTCAATTTTTAGCATAAGTCTAGAGACTCACAATCAATATCATTCGATGTTTTCCAGTTTATTTTACGCATTATTTAATTATGATAGTGTGGGTTACTTCCACTTTTGAAAAAGGATATTTTAATAATCACATAAAATTTAATTATACAATAAGTTGGAGATACCATTGGTAGTAAGTAAAATTGTGTAAAAAAGCTTTCATATGGGTTGATCAAAGATCATAGAGATGTTGGTCCTTCTCAAAGTAAGCATTGAAAAAACAGCTCATCCTTCAATTCATGAATTCATTGTTTCTGGCTAGCCGGACATTGGTGGACTCTGAAAGACGAGTAGGCTGTTCATGGGGCAATGGCTGACAAACGAGTGCTAATTCTTTCCTTCACTGTAGTTTTCTTAATCACCACAATCTACTTTATTACGTTTTGCTTCTGTCTCATCTCAACTAAGATTACATTTGCTTATTAATTTACCATTTTATTTAGAAATAAAATATTCCATTAAAATATCATTACTCTATATCAGAGGTTCCTCGCCACGGTAGCTGGGCATACCACTATCTGATCTTATGATATAAGTATTAAAGATTAAAATATACCAATGATTTACAAATGTTTGCTGAACAAACAAAACAATATGCATTGCAGTAAATGCGCTTAAGAAAATAATAAATTGAAAATTAAGTTCAATAATCCCAATTGTGAAAATTATATCACATGATGATAGTAAGATTAGCAACACCAAAAATTCTGCAGATTTGTTTTAATTTTTATTGGTGTTTAACGTATTTTCCTACTTCTATTAAAGCAAACAGGGCGGGTTATTCCTACAGATTACCAACATTTTCTAACCAGAGTGGGAAGGTCGAGATACATTCCATGGGTCTACCACAAATTAAATTTCAACAAACGCTGCAGACTTGAGGTTGCTAAAGTGACACCTTAATACTCTCGGCCACCGCTACCTCAAAAAAAAAGAAGAAAATTACAGTAACAAATGAAAACAGCCAGAGATTTATTAGCTTCACTAAATCTTGAGGACATGAGCTGTTTTTTCAATACTTAATTTGAGAAGGACCAACATCTCTATGTATCAAGCTGTTTTAAACTCTGTATGAAAGTTTTTTATACAATATTAATTAACCAATATTGTCTCAAAGTTATTATATAATTTTTAAATACAAAAAAGATCATTTTTCACAAGGAGATTTTCCACTGAGTTGGAATTGTTATAATTAAATTATTACAATAGATCAGCTCATTTTGAATTTTAAATTGTTTTTATTAAAGCCTTAATTTTTATATATTTAATTATAATAGATATTGTGAAGGAAGCGGTTTACTACCCCACCGTCCTTAAGTTAGGTTGAGGTTGAGGGATTCCCTCCTCATTGCTTCCTGACCGTCTGCCGAATAATGTGGCTCTAGGCTTTCCATCTACAACTCTAGGAGCTGAGCCATCGGGACCAGCCCTTTCTGGTACCTTCGCTTCCTTACCCGGGAAACTGGTCATATAGTAGTTTTACTTATGAGCAGAGAAAGGGACTCTGTTTTGTGTCTGAGAAACATGAAATTTGTTACATTTCTGCCAGTAGCCAACTAGAATTGCTTTAATAAATCAATGAACCCCTCTTCTGTGTTGGTTGTAGGTTTGAGCATCATTTACTTATGGCTGGTGAGATTTAGTGCTAGTACTAATGGATGGGTGGAGCAGCTTATTATTCTATAATTCAGTTTCTTTAATTAGTAATTTAAATGTATTCTAATTTATTTAGTTAATATTATGAATTAATATTATCAAATGATTTTATAGTTCAAAAAAGTTTTTCGATGGAAGCAGGCTGAAGAAAAAGTTAAAATTCTTAGACAGTCTTTATCAGATGAAAATATGATTCTTTATCCTGATTTTAAAAACAAAAAGGCATTGCTAAAAGAGAAAGGATACATTGATGATTCAGATACTGGTAAACAAAAGCATTTCCTATTGAATAGAGTTAAGAAAGATTGCCTATATAGCTGATTAGTTAACACATAAATTCATATTGCCTAATTTATTTATCCAACAAATTGTTATTTGTTATTTTCAATTACATATAGTTAAATCTATAAGTATTTCATTCGAAGGGTACATTAGAATAAAATAAAATAACAAAAGTTTCTTTAAAAAGATTATGTAAAGCATGCTATTATCCTTTTTAGTTTCTTTTACAAATTGTATTTTGATATTTCCTGTTTGAATATTAGACTAAAAGTACTTATGAAAGATCGATGACAAATACCAGACTAGTAAAAATATTCTGTTTTAACAAATAAAGAAAAACCTACCTACATTTTCTGTTCCACAATTTAATTGCTTCATTCTCTGATATTTTAAATCATACAGGTCTGGATTAATAGAAATATTAAGCCTCTCCCTTTGAGTAATAATTATATTTTCACTCATTGCATTGTCTAATTTTTAATTATTATCTATTTTCCAGTTCAGATTAAGGGTTATATGGCAGCACGTGTTGGAAAGTATGAACTAGTTGTTTGTGAACTTCTTGTCGAAAATATTCTAGTCAATATGGAACCTGAAGAAGTCGCAGCACTGCTTTCCTTTCTTGTGTGCCGATCCAATAACAGTGACCACTATCCCACTTCCTTTAAAACTTTAACACCCTCCCTTCAAGAAGTAAGTCAATCTGAAGTTATATTTTTGAAATTTTGTAGTAGTAGTATTTATTTATTTGTGCTTGATTATTAAAATCTATTACAAATTCCTTTGTCTTACGATTCAAAAGCAGTTAATTATCTAAATTGATGTTGCATAATTTTGACTGTCTTTTAGTCCATTACTCATTATTTAAACATTGGAAAATAAAAAACACCCCAGTTAAATTAGAACTATAAACAAAATTCTTTTAAAACAACTTAAAAGCTTTTGGTAGGAAGTGGTTGGTTTTTGTTTACAAACAATAGAATTAAGTATATAGATTATTATTTATAAATCATACTTTGTTCATGTTTTTATTGAATGATTTAGTTTTTAATTTATTTTAATCTTCATTTTCCTTTTATTAAAGGGTATTAAGAAATGCCAAAAAATAATAAAAGATGTCATTTTACTTGAAAAACAATTTCAAATTGAAGATTATGAAGGCTCAGAAACAAGTAAACTCAGTTTTGGTTTAGTTCCTATTATGTATGCTTGGGTCAAACAAGAGGTAAATAAAATAGTATCCACTAATTAGTTGTAATTTTTTTTCTTAATACAATATTTTTGTTTTACTGCACATACCTTTTTTGTTATCAGCCATTTAAAAAAATTATGGAAATGGAAGAGTTACAAGAATTTGAATTCCAAGAGGGACTGCTGGTTAGGTGGATTCAACAATTGTTAGAAACATTAAAAGAAGTTGAAGCTGCTGCGAGAGTGATGGGTGATCCAGGTGTGCCTACTAAACTTCAAGCTGCTGGTCAGCGCATAAAAAGAGGAATAGTGTTCGCTCCTTCGCTATATACTACCATGCTTTAATGAAAGTAAGTTGTGTAGCAAAATTATGCATTTATGATACAGTGGAGTGTCGAATATCCGAACGTTCGATTATCGGAACTGTATACCTAATTAGTTCATTGCATTTGTTTCTGTGAAACCCTTTCCCTTCATTTGGCTGGTTGTAGATAGCTTACTTTCAGTTTTAAACCGTTCTTTGTGAGGTGTACACCGCATTTGTGATCACTTTTTTTTTTTTTAATTAAAACATGTCAACAAAAAGAAAACGAGTGGTTCTTTCTTTAAAAGATAAAATGGAAATTATTACGCGGCTGAAAAAAGGTGAATCGGGTCAGACATTAGCTATCGAGTTCGGTGTTGGTAAATCAACGATAACCGGAATAAAAAATAATTCTGATTCAATCACCAGGTACGCACATAATCTTGACAGTGAGGCGGGCAGTTCAAACTGTAAAACTATAAAAAAAGCGAAAAGTGAATTGGTGGAAGATGCTGTTTACACTTAAAAACGGTCTTCTGGGCAGCCCATATCGGGGCCCATTTGTGTGAAAAAACATTGGAATTATTGGAATTAAACATGAAGCTTGGTGGCGACCCAACCTTTATAAGTTCTGGTTTGTTTTAAATTTTAAATTACGATATGGGATACGGCAGATTGAAATTCACGGTGAAAAATTAAGTGCTGACACTCCAGCAGCAGGTTCTTTTCCGAGAACTTGATAATATACCTTGAAGTCAAAGAATATGATTTGGATTTTGTTTGCAATGCTGATGCATTGCATCATCATAACGGGCCTTTATTTGAAAGCTTTGCCATCTAAGTCGTTGGTGTCTCGAAAAGAAGCCGCAGCTCCAGATTACGAAATGAGGAAGGACCGCGTTACAGTAATGGTGTGTGCCAATGCATCTGGAACACATAGAGTTCCGTTGTTAATGATAGGTAAATCCAAAAACCCACGATTTTTTAAAAACTTGAAAATTCCGTTAATATAATAAGCCAAAAAAATGCGTGGATGGACAGTGATTTGATTTGTTCATAAAATGGTTCGAAAACTATTTCATTCCTGAAGTGAAAACGTTTCAGCAACATAGTGGAAAAGAAGGCAGGGTATACATATATATATGTATATGTACATAGTCTGCGAATTCGGATTTCGATTATCCGAATTTTTGATTATCCGAACCACCACTGACAAACATTAGTTTGGATAATTGAGGCTCTACTGTAATTAAGTCAAGAAACCACCGGCACTATATTCCCTGATCCTGATTCAGCATTCCTGTATATCCCAGCCCCCTATTCCTGACACACACCAGTCATAATAGTTATTGTCACATTAGAAGTACGATCATATTTAGATGAGTTATTATGTCCATTTGTCATTAATGGTGTTTTTATTAATGTTCATTTTAATCTTTGACAAATAAAGATATTTTTTTCAATTTATAGTTAGCAGTTACCATAATTTTATAATAAAGATGAGCAAGGCAATACTGCCAAATTTTGAATCCTTATTATATTTTTTTATTTATCTTTTTTCCAGAGCTCTTAATTTATTTATTGAAGCATAGAAATGTTTTCCTCCCATTTACCTCTCTATCTTTTGCAGCTTCCTGTCAGTTCCAGATTTATTGCCTTCTCAGAGATTCACTCTGCCCTCATTTTAATCCCTGTGATAACATTAATTATCGGTCTTACAGTATAATAGCCAATTGTGCAGTTGTCTATTCTGTGATTGAATCTTCTTTTCTAAGACTGAAAATTTTACATTTTGATTTATTCTCAAAAAATTTTAGGTGATTTTATTTTCTTAAAGCATGTAGCCATGTTCCAAAGACTGTGGGCATATTGTTTAGTATAGGTAATGTTTTTGTAAATATTTAAAAATCTTTTTACAGAAAACAATTTTTTTTTTCAGGTTTCATTGAAGATTAAAGTTGAATTTTTCTTCCAGTTTTGTCTATTACGTCCAGTTTAAAACTGAAAAAGTGAGAGAATCAAGCAGTGTTGAATTATGAAACATATATCTGATCATGTAAGTCCACTGCTAATGTGGACCGTCAATTGTAGATTTGAAATTGATAATGATCCAGATGCAAACAAAATTAAAACAACTTCTTTCATGCAAAATGATCTATGAACCAAGCTAAGCAACATTTAAAATAACACAAATACAACAGTAAAAAATGCTTATTCTATTTGTCTGTGATATTTGCAACTTTCAGAATTGGTAGGCTTGGTCCAATCATCACTTAGCATGAGACAAAAAAAATTTCTGTTGAACTTGAATCATTCTGAATTTCAAGTCTTCAATTGTAAAATACGTGATATTATTTTAGTTGACCTCAGTACAAACTGTTTGTAATTGTAAATAATTTTTGATATTTTAAAGTATCTTTTGTATGAAGAAAAATAAACTTATTTTTTATAAGTCTTTATCCTTGCATATCTGTGACTACACCTTTTTCCGTTCTCTCATAACAAATATAATTTTTCATTCATTATTGTTAGAGCTTTTGATTGATGCTGTTTTTCGAGGTGAAGCAATTAAGGATTGGTTGAAATATATTTATTTTTTATTAACATATGCATTTTTAATAATTTTAAGCATTGGTTATATTATTTCTATTTCGGTTGAAATTAAACATTTCCTGCATCAGTGCTGGCTTGGGATCTTTATTCTGTTCTATATAGACAGATCCATTAATTATTAGCTGAGGCTGATAAAACATAATCCTGCAAAAAAAAAAAAAAAAAAATCTACCTGGATTATTCATTGATTAATAAATAAAATGAAATGCAAAAAAGTCAAGTACAATATTAAAATTATTTATTTGGCATAACTTAATGAGTCAGAGGTGGGAGGTGATTGTGTGAAGAAGAAATAGAAAAAAAGTTCACGAGTTTTGCTTGCAGTTCACAACCTCAAGTTTATTTTCATCATTTGTCTTCATATTTTTCATCATTTTTCCTTTCACTTTGATTTTAAAAACTTAAATCTATTTAATGTGTTGATATATAATAATATGAAGTTTAATAGCATGTATGGCCAAAAGTTAAGGTAACTTGGATAGTTTTTTTATGGAAATCGGACATAAAGAGCCATAAATTGCTTTTTTGTCACTTTTTATACTTCTTGAGCGTGCTCTAGCCAGTGTTGCCAGATCAGTCCTGTACTTTCTTCCTAAAACTTTATATTTTTTCCTAAATCCACCAACTTTAACCCTAAATTCCACCAACAAACTCAATATGTTTAATTCTTATTTTTCTATTATTGAATAATTAATAGTTTTAACATCATTCACTATATATATCATTGTTTTATTTTTATTTTTGTATCTTTTTTATTTAATCCTGATGAAGATCTGCAAAGTGGGTCAAAACGTTGGTTTCTAATTAATAGTTTTTATTATTTATGATACATTCTTTTTGACCGCCTCCCAGACCATCTCATTCCTTTATATTATCCTATTAGTGTAGCCAAAATTACCCTCTAGTATATGATAAGAATAAATAATTAAAAAGTATTTAAAATTTATTTTATTTTATTAATAGGTCAAATTACTGATAACAAACAAATTTAAAAACACAAAACAAGATACAATCTCTGATAAATGATTAATTATAGCAAAAAAATCAAAGATCCAAAATTATTAGTTCAAAACTGCCACCATTTAGTCTCATCATATTATGTATGGAATATTTTAATATCAAAATAATTAGCATATGATAGTTTTATTTTAAACTAGTTTAAAGAATAAATCAAAGTAATGATTACGAACAAACTAAAATTAAATATAATCTAGTAAACAGAATCCAAAAGTTTTGGTAAAAATTATCCAGTTGCAGATTTAGCATTACGCTAATAAAAATATTTTTGATATTAGGAAGTATAGTATGAGTTAGGAAATCAAATTATTAAAATAATTAAATTGAGGAAACAAATGAAAAGTAAATACAAATTTAATAATGCAACAAAAAAAATAATAAATGTAGTTATCAAAATAAAAGAAAAATAATTTTAAAAATCCGTGAATTCCATATATTTTTATTAACTTGTGCGAAATAAAGAAGTTAACAAATGCATTTAACTTCTTATAATAATTGTTAATAAAATCCTAACATTCAAACCAATCTTTTCTGATCATTTTAATTTATAGTTTCTAATCAGCTAGAAATGGTGGACATTTAACATAAGATTCCTAAAAATATCCCAAAAACTTTTTCACCCTAAAAAAAAAACCTAGAAATTTTCTAACCTTAAAAAAACTCCAGAGTGAAAAAATCCTAATCTGGCCAACACTGGCTCTAGCGGCTTAACAGTGGATCGCAGACATTTTCTATGAACATAAAATGAAAAAATTTTGTCTACTTTCGTATAAGGCAGTCTTCTCGGAAAAACTAACAGTTTCCGAGATTTTGACCAAAAATACAAAATTTTGAAGTATTTGAAAAAACAAGGTTCCCGTCAAAATATCTGTAAGCTTTTTTACGTTATGAGCTGTTAAAGCTCAAATACGTGTTCAGCGATACAAATAACTGGGGTGAACCAAAATTTACGACTACAACAAAACTTTCCTCTATTTTTCTACACATCACATTGTAAAATAAAAATTAAAATAACGTCATATGGTCATAAATAATAATATGAGAGGAGAGGATGCGTCTTCGACTTAAGGAGGGGGGGGCACCTCTGTAATGAGTCACAGTCATATCCTGCTCCACTAGGGACTGCCTCCTAACTGTGCCCTGGTGCCACTGTACTCCAGCTCCAAATGTTCAGCAGATTTCTAGCGTCTGCGAATATAAACACAATCTTCACACTTCAACTTTGTCCCATTATGTGCATTTACTTGTCGAGGACTTTTATTGACTCCTCATTATTGCTCATCCTTTTCAGGTATCCAACATAGTTTTCCTAATTTAATAAACAGGCTGAAACCTATATCATTGTAAAGCATTTATAATTGGACATCACTTCTCCTCTTCCTTTTGTTATTTATATGTGCCTCCAAATATCTACATGTGCAAATAACTAGAGTGTTAAATTGAAAGAAAAGAATTTCCTAATAAAACAACAGTGCCTGTTGGTCCTATGGAAGAACGTTTTGAGATGTCCTCTTTTTTTTTATTTGTATGATTTAGTTCAGAAAATCACACATTATGATATTAGTTTATAATTTTCAACACTTTAATCAAGTCACTTCCATGAGGTGCTTCAAAAATTGTCATCTAGTATCTAGCAAGATATTTATGAATGAGATAGTTTTCTTTTGTCAAAAAATAGTTTATGTAGATAAACACGGCCACATATCTCAGTAGCTTTTCTGACTTTTAAAAACTATTAGAGACAAAACCTATAGGAAAACGTTCTATAAATTTGACGCAAAATTTAATGCTATTTAATTGGTTATAGTATGACTTTTTCGATAGATTGCACCATTTAGGAGTTACAGGTGAAAAAAACAAAAACAATTTGAGGTTTGTCTGCCATAAGTTCTACCAAGGTGACCCGAATTTTTGTTTCTTATATGATTGTACCTATGTATACAATTTTTAAAAATAAATGCTTCTGCTTCACTTTTTCCATCATAGAAACCTTCTACTGGCCTATCTGTTTCAGGCATGAACTTTACTTGACGATAAAAGCCTTTTATTAAAATATTATTCACGTTAACCTACTGTATACATGTATATATTACTCATTACGCTTACTGTCAAATTTATGATAATCTGTATGAGGAATGTAGGTTAATCTCGAGATAAAATAGCATTCTTAGAAATGAACCAATTGTTAAATGAAAATGAAAAATTACTTGTTTGATAAATCCAGGCTTGCAGGTATAAACTGGACTACAGGAGAAAAATTGAATGGTTTTTTAATTTCTTCTTCATGAATGCTGGGTTTGTTGACATTCCGCTTATGGTTCTTTTTCCCTAATTTATATGATTCTGGGGTGAAATGTGGAGCTTGAATAGCAGCTTCTTTACCTGTAGATTAATTTATTATATTATAACTTTTAAGATTTAATTGATTTATATTCTTGTAAAATTTTATTGATATAATAAATACCCTTAGGATAAAATTGCAATTAACCTACTTTATGTAAACCTTTGTTTTTTTGTGATTTAAGAAACAGTGCAATGTAACATTAATAAAGAAAATTATGAATTACTTAGGATCATTGTTATTATTTACTATTTGTATGCAGTTTCAGAAGTTGTTCAATATTTTGATAAAATTTACAATAATTTAAATTTTGTAGATACATTAATTTTAAATGTCTAGATACATTAGAGAGTCAGAATTGTCATGTATAACTCTGAAACGGAAATTCCTTCAATTTAAAATCGGGTCCATACTTTCTTTCCTATTTGGTTCTAGATAATAAGTCTCATTCAAGATCGCGAGAGGGCTCAAGATCATAGGACCTCACAGTAGATGGAATGGCCAGTGTTTCCGAAGAATGACAGACCAAATAAAGATAAGAGCATCTATCATCTATATGGTTGCAGGCTTTGATAGGTCAAAGTTTAATTGATTAAAAACGGATTACAACCAGTAGACAGAGATCAGATAATATGTAAGGACTTTATAAGATATAAGTGAGGACGAGGAAGATCTAGGGAACAGTCACCTCCGTTAACTTTCGGACAAACTCGACATTCCATCTAGAGTGAAGTACTTGTGCCAATGATCTTGTGCCCATCCGTCATGTTGGAGTGACACTTATGAGCTAGATAATACAATCTTATTAAATTGTTGACGAATTTTACAAGCAATAATTTTTTCATTTGCATCTTTTATATGTTTATAAATTCTAATTTAGTTGTATTAAACAAGAGAGATGTATTAATTTCGATCTCCTTCTGTGAAAAGAAGTGACCAAATATGTCTACTAGCGAGGAGGCTCAACAGATTTTCTGAGGAATCTACGGTTACGGATTGTTGACAACCCTTACCAATGGGAGAAGATAATCCGGAGAGACACAATCGAGGAATGAGGCTGCCGACAGGTGACAACTCCGATAGGCAGTACCCTAAGAAAATGCATCTTCATTGTATAGCTACATGCAAAATGGATCCTCTGATGTGGATTATAACACGCTAGATGTTATAAATAGCATTGCCCAAAATGTTTATCCCACTCCATTCGTGGTGTTCCAGAGATATATTGAGCATGTGGTCAATCTGGCGACCTACACTGCCTTCGAGGCATTGAGGACCAAGATCGCGCGAATCTATGCTCTCGCTAAGCAGAAGTTTCCGCGGCTGATGAGTTAGGGCTAAACTTAAAGAAATTTATTCAATTTTGGAAGATGGTGATGGGTTCAGTCCATTACAATCTTGGAACGCGCGTAGATGAGGGTCAGTGCAATGGATGGAAGCCGCCCTCTATCGGAGCTTTGAAGAATGGAAGATAGAAATCTACTATAACTTTCTGTGATTGGGCGTCAGTGATATGTCAATAGTCCCTAATCCCGAATAACCAGAAGGCAATGTAGGACTGAAAGTAAAAATAAATAACTAAGAGTGTAATTGAGACATGCAAGTAACATTCATTAATACGATCGGTAGCGGTTCTCCGAGTACGAAACGTGCTATTTATCCATTATATCTCTCAAAATACTCAACGAAACGTTTCTGGCATGATGCTTTTTCTTAACAAAAATCCATCTGCATCTATACAATATTTGCGAGAACGATAACAAATGTCTACAATGCTGAATGCATAATAACACCATTATTATTACTAAATTAAATTAATTATCATAATTTTATAAATATAAATGAGTAATAAGTAAATAGTAATGAGCACATAAAAAAATTGTTGTCAGGATAAGAAAAACAATATGTGTTTCTATAACATTATTATAATATGTACCATATTTTTATTAATTTAATTAGCCACTAACCTCCTTTACAAAATTTGAATGCTACTGAAGAGTTTTCTGGGTTGAAATAACTTGATACAAAGCTATCTGCCACATGCTTCATATGTTCTTTCCAATCATGGGTCCTCGTTAATAACTTCCTGAATAGGAAGGTGATTAGCTGGGGCTCAAAGAGGTGATAAACGCCGTTCCTGGTTGAAGTCATTTCCTAGTCAATATTTCATCTTTTGTGATTAACTGGGATTGAAAATGCCTAACCAACTAATGATGTTGCCAGCTTGAGTAGATGCGGATTAGCAAAAAATAAATAAAAACAAAGTGTTATTGTTTATTGGCTTTAATGCACTTACGTACTCCTAGGCAGAATGGGCGAATGAATACGTTACCTTTATATTGGAGCCCCAGTGGGAAGGTCAAGGTTTATTCCGTAGATATACAAACAACGAAAAA
The DNA here is from genome assembly GCA_948150685.1 of Rhaphigaster nebulosa. Taxonomy (NCBI): domain Eukaryota; kingdom Metazoa; phylum Arthropoda; class Insecta; order Hemiptera; family Pentatomidae; genus Rhaphigaster; species Rhaphigaster nebulosa. Next base: position 47,606,833 of record OX411308.1, on the reverse strand, counting down.
ATTCAAGCTAATCCTTTCAGCCGTATTAGAACAAACTTTTGGCACAAGCGTACCAAGAGTGCTCCTTTCATTCACTGTCACTAAGCCCTTGCGATTTATTGTTAAAATATAATTACATAAACATTTTGAGTCTATTTTCAGTTCCTACTTATTAAGATCCAAGTGATAAGTATTAAGCACGGGAAGAATACAAAATTTACCAAATAATGCCGATTATTAATATGTATAAGCTAATCAAATTTTTGAAACAATGACTAAATATAACCCGAGAGGTACACTTTTGAATTTACAACTATCTTTAGAGAAAAATTAAGACAAATCTCAAAGTAATTGAACCTATGATTTCAATAATTATTAATTATATGTAATTAGAATAGTTTTAAACGAGGCAATGACTTACTTTTACATAATGTGAATAAGTTGTGGCCAGGTTCCGGGTTTCTTCTAAAGGTGTCTGTTTGTTTAGGATGTTGAAATGCAAAGGTGCACTGATTGCGGGATTTCCAAAAACCACAAAGATTGCTGTGGAAAATGCTTGAAAACAAATTGCTGCTTTCATTATGTCAACTCAAGTACAGACTGGAATATTTTGGTCAATTTTCGTCACATACAACTACTTGGACTGATTTCTCCAACTAAATTGTATAAAGGACGTCACTTAAATATTACGTCTCCTTGGATAATTTAAACATATGATCTGAAATCTTAGTAGGGTTATTTTAGATCCATTCAACCTTTGATTGATAAACCTGTTTCCAATTGACATTAGTACCGCCTGGTAGCGAGGGTGTATTTTAATAATTATTGAAGAAACCCACTTCTTTTAACTTATGCATTATATAATAACTATTTTAAATCAAATAGCCTAATTACGTGAACAAAAATGATTTGCGATTTTTAATTCGCTGTGAATTCAGACGAAACCTATTATCGATCAAATATTTTCCTCCCAGCAATTATTAAAATATACAGTTCAACAGTTGTGCATTGATTTCAAAAAGGTATACGATTCTTTTGACTACCAGAAGTTGTATAATAGTTGAGGGAACGAAGAATCAAACGTTGACAGTACGAAGGCTAACAGCTGTACAACTGACAATAAGAGCTATCAACATTGATTTTCGTCTACTACTGAATCCTTAGTAATCATATTACCTTTCCCAATCCAAGTAATGAATTACTACAAATACCTGAATTAGTTAATGAGATTTGGAGAAAGAGAAGAGGTCGTTTAATGATGACCAGGCAATAGTTATTCTGGTCGTATCCGCTTCTCTCTTAAATATTCCGTTCATTCCTAGCCCTTTCCTAAACAACTACAACACCCTTTCCTATAGAGATCCAATATCATAAATAACCATTGGTTCAATTTCTATCATGAACATTCCAGTTCCCCTACATCCCCTACATTGAAACACTCGCTAACTCTTAATATCCTACTAAGCTGAGAATGAACATTTTTTTACGATTAATTTTTAATATTTCATATTATTATGCCGACCTGTAAAGGCTTTTTCATGAGTAGAAATACTAATTTGCTTACTGTGAGTACCAAATTATAAGCGTTCCTCAAAGACTCAGTCCTGCAAGCTGTCTTTATCTGATTGATACGACCTAAAAGCGTCCTGCGACCTCTTACTACGTGCTACTTCAAATCCTTTTCATAGATTCGAGAATTTCGCAGTCTAGAACTTTTCTTGCTAGGCACAATAGGTCAAGCCTCCGATATTCTTTGGCTCGCAACCACCTTTTTTTACTTCGGTTAACCGGGTTTCTCGGTTCTTTTTTTTTCCTGTTAAAACCGATTCTCTGTTAATAATCGATTAATCGGTAAAAAAAAAAAAAAAAAAAAAAGGATTTGGAAAAGAAAAAATTGTCATAAATATCAAAGGGGTAGTTTCTTTTCAGTTTCTGTGGCGATCATTGGACGATTGTGGAACAGTTCCAACCTCCTTGGTTCCGTCCAATCTACCAACTCCAAGTACAGAATTCTCTTTACTCGTTAAGATCCGTTCACATCTTTACCAAATCTTGGTAAATCAAAGGTGTAAACGTGATAGGGATAGGTTGATACTAGAATTTCTAGTATCTGAACACAATTGATACTGATACTTTTTTGTATCTGGTACTTTTGTATCAGATACGTACCGACTGCCAAGGCCGTATCTGTATCAAATCAGGATCTCTATCAGTGGGAGTATCTGTATCAACTGCTTCAGTATTTGATACCAAGTATCCGATCGATACAATCTAACCCACCCGAATTTCGGATCCTAACCCTACATTGATTTTACTGGCATCTGATTTCTCAGAATGTCAATTAACTGTTTTATTTAGGAAATTGATCCTGCAATTCATCATTATTCTCTCTAAAAACTTTGTAAATTTAATTTTGTTTTAAAAAGTAAATAGTTCTTATAAAGAGTTTAATTCATAAATATTAAATAAACTAATTTTAAAATATAGTTTTTTGAAAGGAAAATGGAAGCATTCTTTTAGCTTGGTAAAATAACACTCGATTCTTAGTGTAAAAAAGTTTTAATTGTTAGTAGCTACTTTTGGAGATGAAAAAAAAAAAATTTGTATGTCTACTAGAGCTAAAGGGTTGTTTATTGAAAACTTTAATTATTTTTTATCACTCTAATAAAATATAGTTATATTTTTAAATAATTCATATGTTCCTCCTTAGTTTCATTAGGATAGACAGTGTACTGTAACTATACATACAGTTTTTAAATTATGTTTAAAAATTATATTTAGGAATCTGATACAGAAACAAATTTTGTACTAAAAAAAAATATATAGTCATACACATTTAATACATATTTAATTCTCTTGTAAAAAAATTCAGTTCTCATTTTGTTTGAAAAAGTAGACGTGAAAAATACATTCACATAAATATGTACATATTTTAAATTTATATAGGTTTATCATTTATCCTATTATAGTTATCTGTCAAAAAAAAATATATAAGTTTTAAATTCTTTATTATAGATAATTTTAAATATTAAGTGGTAATAAGTTGTAATGAATACGTCCTGTTAGAATCGGTGGATACTTCAGATATTTAAGGATTCAATATCTTTATCAATAGGAGCCTGTATCCGATACGACCCAAGGTACTCGGTTCTGTATCAGATACAATTCTTATCAACTGATCCGACTCAGAAGTAGTATTCATTGAGTATCTGTATCCGGTTCATTTCGACTGTATCAACTGCTTGTATCAGATACTTTTCAGTATCTGGTACAAAGTATCTGATTGATACAACCTAACCCATCCCTAATACGGGGTAGTTTTGCTAGGTTTAGCTTGTCTTGTCTGTGCTTGGGTCTGATCCTATTCTTGTTGGAAGAGCCACGTAAGCGCCAGTTATGTTGTAAAAATATCATATTAATAAATTAAATAATAATTATTTAATATAAGATTGTTAATGTATTTATTTATTTAATTTTTGTTTAGCGCCCAGTGTCCTATTTATGGGACAGGAAAATGTGTATATTTATATTATAAATTATATTTATACTATTTTTATGTTATAAATTATATGTTTATTTATATTTATGTATCCTATTTATAGGACAGGAAACTAAAAATAACTTTGGGCACTAATAGGAAGGGGAACGGGGAAGCTCTATGAGAAGTGGCCTAGGACGATAGAAGAGTTACTCTTTCATCTTCCTAGGGTGTTGCGGATCCAGGGATTTTCTGAGGGGAGGAGAGGCAGGAGGGAGAGCGCAGGTAATTTCCATATGTGTGAGCTAAGGCCAAAAAACGTGTCTGAATTCAAGAAAATATTTGATCGTTTAGGCCGATAGTACTCTCAAAATAGACAGGAAATAAGAACATCTACCACTCTAGAACGGTTGCAATCAAATTTTATAGGTCAACGAATTCCTCATTTTCGTCACTTTTTTCATATTTACCTCAGCTACTCGCTTCTAGTGCATTTAGGTAAATTTTTGGCATTGCCAATTTTAAAGAACGTTAAATTTTCTGTAAGTTTTATGCTTAGTATTTTTTAAAATTCGGAACAGCTTCTGAGATGTGGGATCGTAAACATTTACAAAATGTCAAGAAACACAAAAAGTTGGATAGTCAGTGGTTTCGCTGTAATAACTATTATTTAATGAAAGATGAATAACAAACCAATCTTGTAAATAAAAAAAAAAAAAAAAAAAAAAACCTTTACCACTACAACCCATGAAGAGCCTTGGGTTCAGTACTAGGTAAGGACCGTACTGTTTCTAGGCCAACGGTTGTTGCAAGGGGTGATTTGGCCGAGATCACGCTCAACCACCAGGTTTTTCGTCCGATTGAGTGTACCCACGCCTTACCACTGAGCTATTCCGCTCCTTAAATCCACTCTTGTAGAGGATTAAATTTCCTACAAAATCCATACGAAATATTTGTAATTACTCTCTACAGACGCCAAGTAACATTGAAATAACAATTTTGGAGGAAAGAGAATTGTTATTCCAATATCTCTTGGTGTATGTTGTATTGATAATATAGGTATGTATTTGTTTGTATCAATACAAATATTTTGTATTGATATTGTAGGGAACTTAATCCTCTGCAAGATTGGTTATTATGCATTTTGCACTAAAAAAAAGTTATTAAGGCGAAAACTCTGGATATCCAACTTTTTGCGTTTTCCATTTTCCAGATGTTCACGGATAAGCATCTCAGAAGCTGTTCCGAATTTAAAAAAATATTACATATTAAACTTGTAGGAAATCTAACGTTCTTTAAAATTGGATATGCCAAAAATTTACCTAAAATGCACTGGAAACGAGTCACTGAGGAAAATCAGAAAAAAAAATTCCACTCTCTAAAATTGTTATTTCATGGCGTGTTTTGAGAGTAATGTTAATAATGTTTCTTGGCGTCTGTTGAGAGTAATTACAAATATTTTGTATGGAATTATAGGAAATTTAATCCCCTACAAGATTATTTATAATTCATTTTGCACAAAAGTGCACTGAAAAATAGTTATTTAGGCGAAATCACTGAATATCTAACTTATTGCGTTTTTTGACGTTTTGCAGATTTGTACGACTCCGTATCTCAGTAGCTGTTTTAAATTTTTAAAAAATATTAAGCATAAATCTTACAGGAAATTCAACGATCTTTAAAATTGGCAATGTCAAAGTTTTGCCTAAAATGCACTGGAAGTGAGTCACTGAGGAAAATCTGAAAAAAATTATGAAAATGAAGAATTCGTTGATCTGTAAGATTTGATTGCAACCGATCTAGGCAGACGTTCATAATTCCAGTCTATTATGAGAATACTTTCGGTCTAGTAGATCAAAAATTATGCAATCGGCCATGGAATTATCCTACGGAATCGGGAGACCCTCCTAGTGCTCACCCAGCCTCTATAAAGTGGGGTACCCAAGGGTACCTTAAACAGAGGAAAAACCTGGCGGTTGAGCGTGATCTCGGCTGAATCACCTCCTTGCACTACTGTTGGCTTAGAAACAGTACAGTCCTCATTAAGTGATGAATCCAACGCCCTTCATGGGTTGAAGTGGGGAAGATTTTTTTTTTCAACTAATTTCAATTATTATTTTGATCCAAAACCATGTTATATTTTATTATAAAAAACATCTCGTTTTAAATGGAATAATGATTATATTAGTATGCAAAATTAATAATTTATTTTTATTTAGGTATTTCATTTTTGTTTAACTAATTTCAACTATTATTTTTTATCAAATACCAAGCTATGTTGTAAAAACATCTTGTTTTGAATTGAATAATGATTGTATTAGCGTAGTAAAATTAATATTGTAATTTTTAACAATAAAATTATATTTGAAAAAGTAAATACATTACCCTCCTCCCTTTTTTTTTTTTTAATCTGAATCCAAAAAAATGAAATTTCAGTAACCTAATCCATTTTTTTCCATGCACGCACTAAAGGAAGTATTGTAATCGCGAAAATTTTCGGTTTTCAGATTTCAACGGAAATATCCATTTTGACCATCCCTGAATCCATTTTGACAAGTTTCATCGTGACGTCAGTACGTAAGTCGTTCGTTTGTTCGTACGTATCTCGCATAACTCAAAAACGGTTAGACGTAGAAAGTTAAAATTTTATATTTAGGATTATCGTAAAATTTAGTTACGAACCTCCCTTTTTGGTTACTGCATGAAGCGGTACTACACTTGAAGGTTATTATTGATTTTTATCAAAAATTATATTAAATATAATGCAAAACTTCTCAAATTTGTTGTATAAGACTTACATATTTATATAAATAACATAATAAATTTTGGTTAAAGTTGGCAAACCGGAAGCAAACCTTCATAATAAAGGTCATAATAAACTTTCATCAAAAATTATTAAAGTATAGTATAGTGCAAAACATCTCAAATTCGGTAAATAAGACTTTTATATCAATATAAATAACATAATAGATTTTGGTTGGAACTGGTACGCCAAAAGGGGTACTTTACTTGAAGGTCATAATAAACTTAAATCAAAAGTTATATTGGTATTTAATACAGAGATCATCTGGTTAAGCTGGTTCTTCCGCTTAAAATGTTCTTCCGCTTAGACAGTTCTAATGTTGTCATGAAAGCGAAGAAGTCTCTTGGGAACTTATTACTGAAAGAAAACGACATGTAATAACGGAATAAGGTCTTCAGAAACAAGAGCTCGTGCGTGTGTCTGTGTTTGTGCGTGTCTTTCTGTGTCTGTGTCTGTGTCTGTCAATAGATGGACGTTGCGACGCCGAGTGTCGTTTTTGAGATACTGCTATCTTCGGAAACTAGTAAAATCTTTTAGAACCATTGATTTATAGCTTAAGTCATGCGATGTCCACATCAGATATTTTAACCTGAAATTAAAAACAATATTGTCCCTCTAAAAATTACGAAACCGTTTATTTTGAGCAGAAAAAAAAAACAAAAAAAAAAAACGGACGGTTAGACCGATGGTAAAAAAAAACAAATCGGAATAATTGATATTTCCTACTAATACATATCATTTATTCTTATTTTAGAACATTAATTTTTATTTTTGGGACAGATTAAGCTGCAAGTAAACTAAGAGCCGCGTAAGGACCCCGGAAGGAGCCAGAGGTCTTTAAATATCTTAACTTAAACGTTTTGTAAATAGGTTCAAAAACTCCTTCATAAAATAATCGAAGAAATCTAAAAACAAAATTCTAAATTTATTGTTTTTAGTTGGCACTCTTCTAACCGTTTGTCTGAGCTTTCAGATCATTTCGCTTCGATGTATCGATAAAAATTGGACAAAACGATTCCAATTTCGAGACCATTTCTGCCTTACCCCTCCCTACCCATTTCTCAGAAAATATTTTTCATCAATTTGATGATCTTATTGCTTTTCCTAGAGAGATAGTTGGGGTATTTGTATTTAATTACCCAATGGTCATTGTTGTACTACTAACTAATACTAAAATAAATTGTTTTAATGTTTGTATAAGTCATGATTCTACATTTTTTTTTTTAGCCTGTTTATGTATTATAGATTTTTAATATATTTAAGTATATTTTCACTGTTCTGATGGCATGTGCAATAAACAGTGAAGGTTTTTGATTATTAAAAATTTGGAATAGTTGACATTTATTTTATTTTTTGTTTACAGCATTGCTCAGTAGGTTGCAACTTCAAATGCAACCGCTAGTTCGAAGTTTATTTTATTTCAGTTTTCATATCATTGCTGATATGAGATTTGTTTTTATATGTTTAGTTTTGGATATTGATTAGAACTTTTCAGTTATTCGTTAATATCATGCTGAGTGTAAATGTATTATAAAAAGTTTTATCTTTTAGAATTATTTTTGAATTGATACCTGAGCAATGGAAGCAGAAATTGATGTAGAGCAATTAGAACAAGAGAGAGCAGACAATTATTTTACACTTGTTATTGAAATGTTTCCTGATGTCGAAATTGCCTTTCTTAAATCAAAATGCATTGAGTTTGCGTTTGATCAGGAGCTATTCAATAATTTTCTTGAAGAAACAATGCTTAAAAATAAATATCCCAAGCAGCAAGCATCAAGTTCAAAAGCTCCTAATGAAGAAAACAATGATTTCAATAATTTTACTGTAGAAGCATTTGTTGAAAAATTTCCAGATCCTGAAAAATATTTTCTACAAGCTGGTAATGGTACCAAGTATATTACTCACTCGTTATCTTTTCTCCAAGACAGGTATAATAGTAATTGTTTTTATGAAATATTTTATTGTAGTAATCATTACCATTAATATATTTTAAATGAATAATGGAATTCATTAATATTTTGGAACAAATTTCCCATATATATACTTGTTTTTTCTTCTTTCCTTAAAATTGTCTTATACATAAGCACATTAGGATTGTGTATTACAACACTACCACTTAATTGATAATGAATTCCTGTTGTTTTGAGGTGTGCATGTTTATGAATAGTTTAAGATTTCCTGATATGCTTCCAAACTGCTATTGTTGTATTTCATAGGTAAATTATTCCATGAATTCTATCAGAGTGAGACCTTTTTTTAGATAAGATCCTAATTAATCTGTAAATCTGACTTTACATATGAAAATTACAAATCCTCTTAATAACTTGTGTTGTTCTAATTATTAGATGGAATTAGATGAGGTAGCTTAATGTAACAAATATGGTAAACGACCTCTTCAAGGTCGTTAGTAGCACTTCGGAAGGTTTACCACAAATATTCTTATTAATAGTTATATTCCATTGTAGGTTCAGGTTTGGCTCAGCTACCACAATCAGATTGATTCTTAGAAAGTTTAATTTTAATTTATATCGGGCCTATAAAGAGTTACAAAAATTAACCCAATCAAGAAAAACTCCAAGACGCCAAAGTGAAATTGTGGAAGGTATTGGTAAACCGCCTTCTGAATTCATTGATGAGGTACTATGATTAATTATTTATTCGGTACAACTTTTCAATTGGGTCGTATTATCAGTGTCTTTGCGTGAAGTTACCCGAAGGCTGCCATACTAGCACTCTATAGCATCGTTTATTCTTACTAACTGCTTTGTATTCAATTGTAAGATTCGTATTCATTGATATTTTTAATGTTTTAATTAGATATTTAAAATTATTACTGCTCTCGACTTCCAGTGGTCTAGGAAAGTTGTCCCTAAAGCACTAATAATTTTAAATTTTGGTAAGGGCCCAACCTCAAATGAAATGGATCTTTTGGAAGTTTGTATATCTCTTGAGCGAGGGGAAATTGACAGTTGTGATCTAATTTAAGATGAATACTAATCTTACAATTGAATAAAAGCAGTTAATTAGCACAAGAGACACAAGAAAGTGCTAGCGCCATGACCTTCGGATAGCTTTGGGCTCAGACACTATTAGTACAAATGGATTCTAAGGTTGTACCATTTATATACTTACCTCTATAATAAACTAAACTGCTAGCTTATATAATCTATAAATGATAAACGATACTACTTCACTTTAGCTCCTCCAACATGGTAGGTGGGATAAGATCTTAGAGCCTAACTGTATGCCTAAAGTAGCCGAGTGTCTAAATATAAAGTGGGGGAATTTTCATCCTCTCATCTTAATATCTTCCTATTAATAAATATAACAGCATGAATCTATACTCAGTGTATAGATTTCACATTTGTTTCTTTCTAGGAAATAAAAATAGATATAAAGACAATTTTTATGTTTCCGACCGACGATAATCACGATCCCCTATACTTTTTCAGATTATTAATGATTACACAGCAAATGATTACAAAGCTAGGAATTTAATTAAAACAAAAGTGATTATATTGAGGAAGCAATTTAAAAGTTAAAACAGTGAAACCAAGTTAATAATGTAACAAGAAAAATTAAGAAATAAAATAATCAAGATAAAAGAAAAGTAATAAACAATAGCTGTAAATTCCTTGTGTTTTTATTAACTTGTTTAAAATTGAGAAGTTAACAAATGTGGTTTATTAAATTTAAGGTAAAAAGAGATTAACTAAAGTATATAAGGCTGACAATGTTTATTTACCGTTTACAATGTTTAAGCCTCAAAACCATCATGAGGATTTTTCTAAAATTGCTTTTACTTTAGTTTTACAAGGACTTAGTACAAAATTATTATATGATTTACTTGTTTAAATTTAGAATATGAATATATAAATTTGATAACAGGTAAATGATGTAATCATGTCTTATATTCTTGCGCTATGCCCTAATAAGACTAAAGTAAAGGCCCTTTTCAGGGGGCCTTGTTGTACCTGATCCTGGCTTTATGGTCCAAACATCGTATATGATAAATAAATACATAGTGAAGCATTGTCAACCTTATATATTTTAGTTAACAAATGTGATTATCTTCTTACAATTATTGTTATTAAAATCCTAAAATATAATCTGATCTCTGTCCCTGTTAATATAATCCATTTTTATTTAATTAAACTTAAATTCCTTTGAAGTTCCTCCCAGCTATGTTTGATGGAGAACTCACTGTCCAACAATCAGAGTGGCCACCCCAGGCTTGCTGGAGAGTGTGATATAGGTTTTATTCAAACAAACTACCATCGCATTTTTTAGCTCACAAAATACCACTATTAGTCATGAATTTCTCTGAACTAAAAGACTCATTACCGGTAGTAAACTAGTCTCCCTTCTGGTTGCCTGATGGAGACTGGTTAAGGGGATTTATAGCGCATAAGTTGAAAATTAGAGATTTAGGTATAGGAATGTGGAATGTTAGAAGATAAATAGATCAGACGGGTTAAAATCGGTGGCAAATGAGGTTGAGGGTTACAATTTAGATATTGTGGCACTACAAGAGGTTTGCTGATTAATGAAGGGCTCGTTAACAGAAGGGAGTACACTATTTGGGACAGAGGAAGTGATAATTCTTTCCAAATTGAGGAACATACAGTTTTTTTGTGATAGGATATTATAAATGGATAAAACCTTGGTGAGTACCAACATGTATTTGATTTCTTGTCTTAATTAAATTCATAATTCGTAGATGTTTTATAATACTGATTTATATTACATCTAATTTAATATGTATAATATACCAAACTATATTTTGAATTTCTTATTTTTGAATTGTTTATGTGTTTTTAAAACTGAAGATGAATGTATAACATTCGAAACTAGTTTTCATTAAAACAAAATTATAGAAGTGGCAAATAATTTATAAATCCCTAAGTGATGATGAAGTTAAATGCAAATCTTATGATAGACTGGAGTGAGTTTACGATAAACTACCATGAAACTGCATGAAAATAAAATTAGGGAAAGTGAATGCAAAGATGGGAAGGGAAGAAGCATATTAAGAAAGTTTAATTGAATATAATAATGATAATGGAATCCGACTAATAAACTTTTCTATCTCCAAAAACCTAATAATGAAAGGTACTATGTTTAAACATAAGTATATTCATGAGTAAACGTAGACATTGCCAGATTCACAAACATAAAATCAAATTGATCATGTCTTGGTACAGCATTGATGGCAAAATAGTATAATTAATGTGAGGTCTTATCATGATGAGACAGAATGTGGGTCAGATCATGAATTAGCAATTGCGAAACTTTGACAAATACTTAATATATAACAGAGAAAAGAAAACTATAGTTGCACCGAAAATTTTGATCTAGTTAAATTGAAAAACTCTTCAATTAGGTAGTAAACGCTTTCCTAGTTAAATTGAAAAACTCTTCAATTAGAAATCAATTCATGCCAGCAGTCAGGAATAGTTTTGAAGCTTTAGAATCATAAGATGAGCTGTGGGTTGGAATTAGGAATAATATTAAAGAGATCAGCAATTTGTGTCTTGCGAAAAGGGAGAATAAAAAGAACAAACTGGTTCGACAATGATTGCCTAAACTTGTGCAAAAAAAGAAAAGCTACTAAATTAAAAGTTTTATTTACTTGTTAAAATCTCTAAAGAATCCCAGTGAAAATAATATTGCCAGCTTCCAAGCCTTAAAGAATGAAACATCTAAATTCCTCAAAAATAAAAAACGAGAGTATCTTAAAAACAAAATAATAGACATAGAAACAATTAGAATATAAAACAATGCAAGAGACATGCCCTAGGGCATAAACGAATCGTGTAAATGGTTTGAACCATTAATGAATGGAATGTGAGATGAAAATAACAATATGTTGGCCGATCCAGTAGATATTTTTGATAACTTTAAAAAACACTTGACAGTATTTTAAATATGGAATATAATAGTCAATCCCCTCCTATATCAGAGTATTGAACCATTAACTCTTTCGCTGCTACTAACACAAATCTGTGTGGTGAAGTCAGTGCTCCTCCAGTGTTACTAATAAATTGTGCGCTGAAGCGAGCACCCCTCCAGTGCTACTAATACAGATCTGTGATTTTGAACGACTGCTGTTCTCACATACCTGTGTGCCTCAGAAACAGCATCTAGCGGTCGCTAAATCAACTAATAGACTCTTTGATTTGCCAGTAGATAGTGCATGCACCTCCTTTTCAATCTATGCCACCTTGCTGTCCGTTCGTCGTCAGACCTTTTATACCTGATTAGGATGAACTCTTTTACCTGGTCAAGTCCCTCAGTCAAATCCCTTGTGAAATATATGATACATCATTATGTTTATTGCTATGTTTTAAGTTGTATCACACATAACATAATTATTAACAACATAAATTAATTTTAAAAAAATAATTTTAACTCTACCAATGCCGGTCCAAAGTCCGGATGAAAAAACGAGGATGGAATTTTTTTTTTTTTTTAATCAGAAATAATTATTTTGCGAGTTCCCAAAAAGAACTCAGCACTAGCAGGTTGCTAAGGCGCTAGCCATGTAGCACCCGGTCAAGGTTAAGCCTTGCACTGCTCTGCAGCGAACGGGTTAATAGAAGAACTGAGTAAGGAGGCTGTCAAAATAGTCATAGAAAAAGTAAAATATAAAGCAGCATGAATCGACAACATTCCTAGTAAATTAATAAAAGCGTACGGGGAAGTTGGAGTTTCTAAAGTACATATTTTGGTTAAAAAGATGTGGGAAAATGAAAAATGCTCGAAGAATGGAAAGAATTTATATTTTTTCCGATCCAAAAAAAGAGACAGAGGACAGATGTCTATATAACTATCGCAGAATCTCACTCCTCCCGCTAGGTTATTAAATATACTCGTTAATCTTAACCAGTTGAATCATAGAATATATCGAGGAACTTTTTGGAGACAGCAATGTGGTTTAAGATGGAACTATCGATCAAATATTTTTATTACAGCAAATATTAGAGAAATAATTAGAATACACGGTGTTGTGCATCATCTTTATATTGATTTCATAAAGGCTTATGATTCCATCGACTGCCAGTGGCTGTAAAAGATTTTGATTGAGCATGAAATATAGAAGAAATTAGTAATTCTAGTAGGGATGTGCAGACATTTAATAAAGTTAAAATTGGTATTTATTTTCTGGGAAGTTTAAGGGTCGCTTGGGTTTAAAACTAGGTGATTTCCTTTCACCTGTCCTATTTAATTTAGCACCAGATTATATCATTAGAAAGATCATATGTACCGAAAAATATTTAAATTTGGATGGCAAAATATCCATACCATGATTTGCAGATTTTTTGGTACTGTTTAGTGAAGAAATTTAAGTATTTGGGGGTCTATGATAACTAAAAAAACTATTCAACAGGAAATAAAGATGTGGTTAAAGGCCTGAATTGACTTCTGTTTTGTAATCTTGTCATTACTTAGCTCATACCTTTTGTCCAGAAACTTAAAAGTTAGAATTTACAAAACTATTACTCTTCCTAGTGTTCTTTATGGGTGTGAAACATGGCTGCTAACTTTGAAGTAAGAACAATGCCTTAAGGTCTTGACTTGTGTAGAATATTTGATCCAAAAAAGGATGAGTCTACTGGAGAATTTAAGAGGTTACACAATGCGGAATAGTGCAGCATGCATCCTTTTAATATAATCGAAGTGATAGCATCAGCATCGCAACGGTTGAAATGGGATTGTAAAGTTGTTGGGCTTAGTAACCAATGAATCACTAAAAAATTAATAAACGCTGAGCTGACTGGTACGAGGGGTAGACCGAAATGTAGGTGGGAGGATTGCATTAAGGGTGATCTTACAGATTTGGGTTTGGACGGTAGTTGGTGGACTGAGGTTTATTGACAGCATCGGTGGTATTGGCATCGAACAGCCTTTATTATTATTATCATATCTTCAGAAATTGTTACATCTTTAAAATTGATCAAAAAGAATCTTTTTATTGTTTGTGTTTATCGCATTCACAACAGATATCACTGAAAATTATCCATGAAATACTTCCAACACGGTCTTTACACAAGTTGTTTCATGGTTAATTACATACCATAATGGAATGTAAAATTAAATTTTATAACATTGCTTATAAATTAATTTTTCGTTTCGTACCATACATGATATATGATTATTATCAGAAATGGTGGTGACATAGGTATAGATTGAAGGGAATACAGCTGATTTTGCTGAGAAAATTTAATTACCTGCGTTCTACAATAACTAGATAAAACAAAATTTAACAGGAAATAAAAATGAGATAAAAAGCGGATAGTGCTTGTTATTTCGCAGTTGCAAAATTACTTAGTTCGCGTCTTCTTTCTAGAATCTTAAAAGTTAGAATTTACAGAACTATTATACTTCCTACTGTTATTTACCAATGTGAAAATTGGGCACTCACATTTAGGGAAGGATAGTGCCTTCAAGTATTTATAAATAAAGCTTTGTGTCGAATATTTGGACCGAAGAAAGATGAATGACATGGAGAATTTAAACACCTACACTATGCCGAATTGTGTGAGGTGTACCTGGTAATTACGAGGGTTGGTCAATAAGTAAGGTCTCCAACACTCTATGTTACAATCCAAGACGAGAGAGTGGCACCATTGCTGTGTCCTATTATCTCCCTTCTTTCAAACGAGCCATTGCTGCAGCCTCTGAACCTTTTAGTGTCTGAGATAGAGCTGTTTGGAATGGATCTCCCGATTTCCGTCCTCACCATGTGCTGCCTCCGCGAAGTCATACGGTTTCTTACTGCAAAAGAAGTTCCGCCAATTGAAATTCACAGACAGCTTTGTGAAGTTTATATATAGATATAAAAAATGTGTGTAAATGGGCTCGTGAGTTTAAACCAGACCGAACAAATATTCATGATGATGAGTGAAGTGGGAGACCAACAACAACCGTCACAGATGATATGGTGGCAAAATTCGATGCATTGGTGTGACAAGATCGACGCGTCACTACTAGTGTACTTTGCTTATTGCTTCTTGACATTTCTAAAGGTTCCATACAGACCATTTTGAGTGAAAAATCTTGGCGACAGTTTTTGGTTTATTTTATGCCCTGTGGAACAACAATTAATGCCGATGCATATTGTGAGACATTAATGAGCAACGAGCAATACAGCCGCAGGAGGGGCATGTTGAAAAAAGGTGTGTCACTACTGCGTGACATCACCCGTCCTGTGGCAAACTCCATCAAGAACTTTTTGATCAAGTTTGGTTGGGACATAGTGACCCATCCACCTTACAGTCCGAATTTGGCACCTAGTGATTGCCATCTTTTTACCTCCCTTAAAGAACACTTGAGTGACCATTGCTTTGATGATGATGAAGAAGTCAAGGAAGAGGTCCAAAGCTGATTTCTACAACACTGGTATCAGTGTAAGACTCCAAAAGTGCTTCGATCAGGAGGGCGATTACGCTGAGAAATAGTTGTCCTACAAAATGAAGTGAATTTTTTTTAAATACATGTATTTTAGATTTTTTTACAATGTGGAGACTTTACTTATCGACCAGTCCTTGTATAATTGAGGTGAAAGCATCATGACATTTGAAATAGGCATGTAAAGCTATGGAACTTTTGGTAACAAAGAAACTACTAAAACATTAATTAGCGCTGAACCAATGGATAGAACGAGACGCAGGTAGGAGGATTGTATTAAGCCAGACCTTGCTGTGTTTCGATAGAAGGAGGTATGCAGGCAGCGATTGGTGATATTGCCATCAAACCTTCAGTTTCATTAAGTCTTTTATTAAATTTATTTTGAATATGAGGATGTGGCAAGTGCCACGAAACATTGGTTAATGTATAAAGCTGAATAAATTTATTATAAGGAAGAGTTTTTAGTTCACATTAACCTTGAAAAACTTTATTTTGAATTTTATTTTTTAATATTTAAAGTATTGAACGATAATAGCTACAAGACCTGGACTTGGTTAGCATGATATATCAGTGACAGTTATAAAATTCAGGTAAGTCATGCATAATAAAAGAAAAAAATGAGTTCACATTATTTTCTGAAAAATACCATATTATTGAAATTCGTATTAAGAATCCATAAGAAAAAGTGAACATATAAGGAATAAATAAAAAAACAAAACAACTAAACAACAGCACTTTTGATAACGTCCTAGAACTTTAAAATACTGCCTGAAAAAAATAATAATATTGATTTATCTGTTTGTATACAACTTTTCAGAAATTTTATGATGTTATGATTAAAATGGAATTTTAAAGCTAACATTGAATGGTTTTTATATTTTGTAAAATAAATAAACCGTCAAATTGGTATTGATGAATTTACTAGAAAGATTACAAAGGGTGTATGCAAAAGATAATATTGGTAAGAAAATGTGTTTTCAAGGAGATAAGTATTCAGGGGATTTCTTCATAGTAATATTGTCTTGAAGCCTCACTAAGCCATTATAGATTTAAAATTCCTAAAATATTTTTATCAGAACTTTGTTATGTCCTTTTATAATTATGAACATGTTCCTTGGTGCTCTTTTAAATCAACCGATTCAATGATGAAACTTTCATCAACAAAGTTGAAGAAAACTTTTTCCTATTTCAATATTTTTGGTACAGGTTTTGTTTGTAATACATATGTAGGATTAGCTGGTTTAAAAATTTACTGTTAATTCAAAAATGTGCTATCATACCTGTTCTCTATCAGCTTCCTGTTTTTGTTTTAGCTACAGATAAAGCCACAATAATAAAATGTTTGATAAGAAGGATATTATTTCACTGTTTGTGCAGTCTCTATTAGGTGATTAGATAATTTTTTAAATAATAGTGTTTTGATGAATGATTGTTAAACTGAAAAAACAGTACTCATTTAAAAATGTCTATTAAATATAATTAATCTTATTTTTTATACACTCATCTCTGTTTTCTTATTTGGAAAGGGGATAGATTTTATAATTATGAGTAGATTTTTAGTTAGATTTCATAATTATAATTTAAAGTTATAATTGATTGCTCTAATAAATTTAACTTCATCATGTATCGATATGCATTTGACATTTAATTTTTGTATTATATTTTAATTTTGTATTTAAATTACTCAGTTAAAATATATGTCAAAAAGTTTTTAATTTCTCATAATAACTAGAACAAAGAAAATGAACTTATTGATGATAAGTGTAGTAGCATTTACAAATAAATTTCTTGGTTAAAAATTACTCGTGAAACCTTATAACAAGTGATTAATAAATTGAATAATTAATTTTATTAAATAAATATGGAATTATTATACCAACCAAGCTATATATACAATTTGAGCAGGAAAAAAATAAGCCAGTAAAACGTGGCACACTAAAAAATAAAAGTAAATGCAGGCTGAAAATATTTCATCACAAATTCTTTTATTTAGATGTAACGTTTCGGCCTTTAAGCCATCCTCAGGCATCTCTGATATTTTCTGCATTTATTTATATAAATTACATTTCATCTCAAATCAATAAACATATTAAAAAAAACAAAAAAAAACTTGTTAACAGTTCTGAAGCTCAACTCGCACTAGTCGAATATTCAACCATTATTTTACTATGTAAAAGTTGAATATTCGAATGAATAATATGAAACCTTCTACCATCACCAGTAGCATTAACCTTCAGTAAAAAACCCTAAATAACATAAACACAGCATCTAGTTCTTTTAAAAACCGGAAAAAGCTAGGTGTGGTGGTTGCAAAATTGACTACAGTCTTATAAAGAGTTAAAGTAATTTTACCTAACCTATTGAAATGGATCTGTAAATTAGTTGGGCTAGATAAGATGCTGATCATTAAAAAAATTAATCATCACTGAACCGACAAGTAAATATCTGAAGGGTAGTCTGAGTTGGGATTCATTAAGAAATTAAGGTAGGTTTGATTTTGTAGATAAAGGCTTTGATGGGGCTAGGATTCAATGGGGAGAATATGTTAGCTACAATTATTGATGATATCTGCATCAAACCTGGTTCATTAAGCTTTATTTTATGTATGTGTATAAATAACTTTTTAAAATCCAGTTATAATTTTTTTAAGGTAAATTTTATAATAAATGAGGAAATTATTAAGGAGTATCTAAAGGATAGGCTATTGGCACGGGAGGTAGCTGTAGCAGAGGTAAAAATAACTTAATCACTTTATTTAATAATAATCTTTTTTTACAAGTCATAATATAAACAAAAGAAATGCATGATTTTTGTATTATTACAATTAATGATT
The DNA here is from genome assembly GCA_948150685.1 of Rhaphigaster nebulosa. Lineage (NCBI taxonomy): Eukaryota > Metazoa > Arthropoda > Insecta > Hemiptera > Pentatomidae > Rhaphigaster > Rhaphigaster nebulosa. The sequence continues at coordinate 47,588,326 of OX411308.1, read as the reverse complement.
TTTAGGCAAGAAAAGTTGGTGCTCTACTCACTTGTGGCTGTTGTTTCTCTGATGATCTGTTGACCGAGGATATAGTTACTTGTTCAGAAGGTCATCTTTTCTGCAGGGATTGTCTAAAAAAGTTAATATTCATATTTTATACCTCTAAATCATTTTTTTCCCCATAAATTGATGAGAATGTAGGCATGGGATAATTGAATATTATGATAATGAGGATATTATTTTTATTTTTGAGGCATGGATATCTGTTGCTTTCAAACCATTTGGATCTTTTGTGACTATCCCTCCTGCTACTGGTAATTCCTAAAAAATATAAGGCTTTTGACTTTTCTTGAAGATTACCCTTAGCGGTATCTTCATATTTAATTATGGTTTGATCTAAATGGTATAGTTGATCGAAAATGATGACTTAATTTCATAAAGTCTGTTCTTCATCCTAAGATGATAGGTGCAAGATGATACCGCTGCAAGTTTTATCTTATTGAAATGACAATTTAATGTGTAAAGACTTATAAGGAATCTGTTATTGTTGTCAATTTGTCCCTTGCAAATGTATGGAAAATTTTGCCTTAACCTTTGACAGTTTGATTCAAAGTTTAGATTATTTCATATCAGCCTTTAAGGCCCAGTAAGTCTGTTTCTTTTTCAGTTTTCAGGGTTCAATATCTTTTCTGATTAAGCTATTTTGAAATATTAGATTATGGCTCTACGGACTGGCATTGCAGTAATGGGGTGTATGCATGAAAAATTTATTTTCTTCAAATTTTTTTTTTTGGAATCTTTATTGATATTGATTAAAATCTTAATAGTTTTTCTTTCCAAATTTTTGCTAAATAATAAGTTTTAATTAAACAAAAATACTATAAATATGAGCGGAATTTAAAATATCTAAACACAATATCTAAATACTATTGACTAGACTAGACCGCAGTGTGACGTAAAATTTCATTTCAGCATAATTACTTTGTATGACTGCTGGGTACTTTCTTTAAGTGATCGACGATAAATTGATTGATTGACTCATTATTTTGTATTGCATATAATTTTCTGTATCTTCTAATGAAAACGAAGAAAAAAATACTAATTATATTCACATGCAAACATTGAAATACTAATAAATATCCCAAAATTAAAAAACAAAATGATAAAAATTCATCAAATGTCCAATCAAAACTTTTTGAGGTTATGATACTTTTTTATCATAAAGTAACAAAATTAAATTCGATTGTAAAGGAAACGATGTATACATTATAGTTCTGGCTTTTTTTCCAGAAGAGATATATTATGTCTTTCCAATGTTTCGTCTACTATTCCTGGTGACTTCTTCAAAGAGACCGATAGCTTCTGTCTATACTGATTTATTTGAATGAATTATAGGTCCTAACAAACAAACATCTGGGTTTAGTTTAGATTATGGAGGTGAAATTCTGCAGAAAAATAGAAAACTCATGGTGACTGATTAAAAATAGCATAAGTTGAGGCAATCTCGGGCTTGAGGCCAAACATCGATACAAGCTCAACTTGAAAAAAATGTGCCAGAATGAGGGGAAAGAATAACATTGTGCAGGATAAAGGGGTATGGATATTGTTCTACCAAAAGACCCTTCATGTTAAGTTTTTTGTTAGTTTGGGAGAGGTGAGGAATTTCTAAATTATTGTTTTTTAATTTATCTTTTGCTCACTATTAGTCCAATCAAGATGGTAGTTTTAGGTGGAAAGTTTTGGTATTTAGTTCCTTTATGTTTTCAAATTACTAAATGCAAATCTGAACTTAGCCACCTTGTATTTTTCATGAAAAAATTGTGAGCAAAAAATTTTGCTGCTGTGGCAAGACAAACCAAAGTAAACCTCGCCCTTTCCAATGAGTCTTTATTATTTGGCTCAGATCTGAGTAGCCTAAATACATATTTTAACTTTGGCCCCGTGTATTTTTCTTCAAGAAAACAAATTATAATTAAAAAAATAAAATAAAGTTTTAAAATTTGATTTGTTTATTTTTGTAGTTTGTTGTTATCTAAAATTTATTTTCACATTCATTTATTTTTTATTTTGTATTCAGGAGCACTGAAGTACTAATGGGTGAAGGCAAAATTGATTTTCCTTGTTTAGAAGACTGTGGAGCATTTTTCCAAGTTGAAACATTGAAGGTAATTTTCAATAACTTCAAAACCAGAAAAAAATCTTTATATTAATTATAATTTTAAAAAATCAGCTTAATTTTTTTAAATTGATAGGGAAGGTTAAAAAATAGTAAATATAAATAAATAAAGCTCATTGAAGGGGCACAACGCTACATTCTCTGTTAGGGAATAGGAAAACGTGTGCGTTGTGGGTCTATAAAAAGATGGAGAAATGCATGAAGTCCACTTCCTACCTTAAGTTGGTCGTCTGCTGGGACCTAAGGCCTAGTTCACAATTGGCTAGTAATTAAGTCTAGTGACGAGTAATTTAGTAATTAAAATCTTCCTAATGCCCAAAAATAATCACACTACAGTGAGAATAAATAACTCTATATTCGACTAAATTACTAGCGTAGTGTGAACTATGCCAAAGACCGCTGCTGTGGAAAAATATATTTGAAGTGCGGATTAATTATAGGTGGCAGACCTTTGATTTTTATTGTAGGGGTAATATTAACATGCAATCAGTGTTAATGTGTTAATTGTGCTAAAGTCGAGAAACTAACACAGCATTTGTGTGCTTAATATGGCCGCTAGCACACTCAACGCTAGCACAGTCTGGGGTCTGGTAAACCTGTGCTATTTTGTAAATGCACAGAGAAGTCTATTGTGAGTTTTTCATTTGAAGTGTTTACTTTCGTTTTGTTTACTATTTTTTTTCATTTACTTCTTTTTGTAAGTAAAATGGAATATAAAAAAAGAATGCGGAAGGAATTGGCAAAACGTTGAACGAAAGAGGACATTAACCTCTTGTTACCCATCATCTCCTTAATCTTCTGAATCTTCACATATGCTTTCTATCTAGGCGTTTTTAATCACATAGTCAAGCAGCTCTGCCTTTTTATTTCGCTTTGACATTTTAGAAATAAAAAAATTAACTGTTGAATGATCAAATACCTAATCTTACTTTAGCCGCTTAACACAGAGGGGTCTCACTCAATATTCGTGCTAACTGTTTAGCTATTTTTTTTTTTTTTATTCCCCTACCTGGCCATTTCTGGCATACGGGGTTTCAGCAGCAGTGGGGTGTTACGCATGGGATGTACGTATGCCATAACCGCCAATAAAACTCAGCTCTATATATTTTTAAACTACTTATTTATTATTGTCATACATAATTTAAAAAAAATAAACGTACCACTACAACCCATGAAGGGTTTTGGGTTTCTAAGCCAATGGGTATGCAAGGAGGTGATTTGGCCGAGATCATGCTCAACCGCCAGGTTTTTCCACCAATTAAGAGTGCCCACTTTATAGAGGCTGGGTGAGCCCCAGGAGAGTCTCCCGATCCCACAGGGTCGATCCACGGCTGATAACAGAATAAATAATTATCTGCCACAGCTGGTCATGAACCCGGTACCGGGAGCATCATAACTCAGTGCCTTACCACTGAGCTACTATGCTCCATACATAATTTAAGGGTATCATTAATTACGGGAACAATATTTTGGTATTCTATGGTGCAGCTCGTTTACTGATGGGGCACAGAAGGAGGATGCAGCCCGTTTGTGTCCTTCTTTCCTGATTCGTGTAGTCTGGGCTGGCTTTGACTTGCCACCCTGAACTTCCTCTCTGCACTACCTAGAGCTGCTATTAGATTTCAGCTTCTTTCTGCGGTTCCTCGCACAGCTCAGGCTGTCTCAGCAGCGGTAGCCTCCTCTTCTTCGGGTGGACGGCCCCTACCAAGAGTGAAATGTGTGGGATCCACGACCTCTCTCCACCTTCCTATATATTCCATGAAGAAGGGGTATTCCTTGTCAAAGGCGTACAGTCCGGTTTTCCTAGATAGCCAGGCTCGATGTCCATCCGTGGCGGCACAGGATATTACTGCGTGCTCAGCTGTATCAGGTACACCACAGGTGGGGCATCTGAGATCGATATTCTTGCCATGCTTCCGCAACTTCTCCCGGAAACCTCCATGGTCTGTCAGAATCTGAGAACCAGTAATCGGGATGGACCTACTTCGCCGCTAGTCTGGAGTACACGGTAGGAAAGAGCTTCTTAAGGGTTGCACCCTTTTCACAAGTGACCCACAATCTGTTCCACTCATCCAATGAGTCCTCCCTCAACACCTTCTTCCACCTCCCAGGCTCTTCATCTTTCCTCTGCTGCAGTCCCTCTGGAATTACATCAAACCCTTGCCTCTTAACATCAAATATGATGGTGTTCTCTCGCAGGATGAGATCCAAGGGCATCTCTCCGGCCAGTACCTGCACCGCCTCGTGGGGCACGGTTCTGTATGCCTTGGTGACCCTCAGCAGTGCCAGTCTCTGGATGGTCACAACTTCTTCTTCTGGATTTGTGTGAGATAATGACTCCAGGCAGAGGATGCATACCTCAGTATGCCCAACACAACTCCCTTATAGATGATTCTAGTAGCCGGGTACCTCAGGCCTCAGAATGCACCCCTTATTCTTGACAGTCCATTCAGGGAGCAGGTCACCCTATTTTGGAGGTATCCAAGTTGTGGGGTGACGTCGAATCTCTTCTTGAATTTCACCCCAAGGTATGTCACCGAGACGGACCCGTTCTCCTCCTATGTTCAAGCTGATAGGGTGAGCCCTATCTATCGAGCCTGTGTCTTGGCAGCGGCCATGCTTAACTTTCGTCTCACACCGTTCCGCTACCTTACTGCCACATCTCTCTGTATCTCCGATTAGCCTGGCTCTGCTGTTCGTGGAAATTATAACCGCTAGGTCGTCAACATAAGCCGTCCCTAGAAATCCCTCTGCTTCCAGTTCCCCCAATAACTGATTAAACACTAGTTTCCACAGGGATGGCCCGAGGACGGAGCCCTGCAGGCAGCCCCTCTCAACCTCGTAGAAGCAACCACACATCTTGACTCTCCTATCATTGAGATGACTACTAACGAGGGAATACAGGTTACTGGGGACATCAAACTCCTGCAGCTGCCCCCAGTCCAAGCATTGATTGAAAATGCTTAGGAGCTCCTCTTCGATGTGGTTGGCACTATTCTTCAGGATTGCCGCGTCGACACCATCAAGTTCTGGGACTCGTTCAGTCCTCTGTCACACAAGTCCGTTCATGGCGGATATTCGATGGTACGCCTTACCCTTCTATTCTCCTCTGTTTCTTGGGACGGGTCATCCCTGGTGTATGTGATATTCACTTACATTATCACTGTACCTCCAGAGTATTTGCCTGGCCACCTCCTACTGTCATAGCTGCCATCATCTGTGACGGCTTCACTTTGTCTAGTGCCACTCTGTACGGTATCCCCCAGAGATTCTTCGATGACTCCTCCACTTTAAACTCATCCCATGATTTTTTCTTCTGGTGTCACAATCCATTCACCCAGCAACCCATGTGCCTACTCTCTTCTCGAAGTTCAGCCTTTGCTTCCTCCTTTCTGCACCGCTGGTATCTTCGCCTCGCTCTTTGGTACTCTATCTACCACGGGACCGAGTGTGCCCTTGTCCTTTTGCAAGAGAGAGTCAACATTCCATTAATGGACTCAGAACTGGTCTCGTCGTCCTGCACTCTCTTGGGCCGAAGCAATCCTGGTCTAAGGTCTCCGCAAATCTGCTTTTCTCTGCCCCTCCAGTGGGGTCTGCAAGCTCTGGGGCCTTCCTGTTTTCCTGTGGGCTGCTCATAGTCTTAGGGGTTTATGTCCATTTGCCAGATTTGTCGAATGAGCCTACTCTCAACCTCCTTGCTCAATCTTGACAGAAACCGTCAGGACCGGTGCCCACTCACTAAGTCCGATTTTGCCAATAATTTTAAAAATTTATTTCACCTTACTTTGTAGGGCAATCCCTAAGGTCCAGCCCACCGTTTTTCAAAGCTAGAAGAGATCTGTCGAATGAGCCTACTCACAATCTCCTCGCTTAGATTTGGCCGGCCAACCTCGTTGAAGCCATGTTAACACACATAGCAGCTGCGTGCTATACCCAATCCGCCTATATCTTCGTGATCTTTGGCCTTGGTGGCCCCAAATTTCTCTCAGGTATTGCTGGGAACTTAGCTAGATCGGTGGTATTCCATGCTAACCACTACCCCTATTTCTCTGCTTAACCTATGTGGGTGTCGCCTCGTGGTGTACACGTGCTCACCTTAACCTACTCGTCGTGATATCTACTCGCTAACTCTCTACTCCTTTATCCGCCAATATCTTTGCGATCTCAGGGCTTAATCCAATCTCACTCAGACACCATCTGAATAACTATTTTGGCAAATTATACCGTTCCCGGTTATTTTACCTACTTGACCTAGATTGATCGTTCCTCGGCACTGTCAATCCGATTATCTATCCGGCGATATCTCGGTAATCTCTGGACTGATTTGAACCAAATTTCACTCCGATCACTCAGTCAGATACTACGCTGTTGGTATCAATTATTTCCCATCACTGGCAAATTTATCCAACTTGGACTAAATCGCTATGTATAGAAATACATCTCACTTGGTCAACAGCCAGTTGGTCACTGCTGCTAACTGTTTAGCATCATAGCACATTAAGCTTTTAACACAATTTGCGTGAATACCTCTTGTTTTAAATAATTTTTTTAAGCCACGGATAAAACATATGCGAGAGGCAAATACTTTTGGTGTCCAAAGCCTTAAAATTTAATTTTAAATATACACCATCATGCAGAGCCCAGTCTATAGACTCTCATATGAGAGAGTCTGTAAAATTAGCTCTTGTGCTGGAAAATTGGCCCCAACTCCTTCCCTATTACATTGTTTCATCATATAGTCAAGAATGGTTTAATGAAAATTTTGACAACAAATATTTGTTTGCATTGTATTATTTTGTTTGCATATTGTATTGTTTTTATTATATATTGTATAATAATTTTGTATATTATATTTCATAATACATTTATTACATTATAATCTTGTTTATAGTATACCTCGCAGTAAATGGCGATCATACAATCAAAAGGTTAAGAGAAATGCATATTTTTAAAAAAATATCTTAAAACAAGATTTTTTCCAATTTTTCCTTAAATTCCTCAGCTGTTTTAATATTTTATATGCTATTTATATATACTGCTTTTATAGGACATAATGCCAAAGGGAAGTTATGAAAAACTGCTCAGAAAACTTCAAGAGAGAGAGATAGCCCAAGCAGATATTCCTGGCCTTGAAAGTTGCCCATTTTGTGAGTACAGTGTTATTCCTGACCAAGCTAGTAGAATTTTTGAGTGCCTAGGCTGCAACAGGTCTTCCTGCAGGTAATTGGGTTTCTTTGATCTGTTGTTGATATAATGATATCAATAATATATAATATAAAATATATATGAATGAGTTGTCATCCGTATGATGGTATAGAAGGATCAATCTAATTAGGGATTGATAAGTTATTTGCCACTTCTGTAATTTTGTTTTTGTTTAATATGTATAATAATAACAAGCTGTATTTTGAATTGCTTATTTTTGAATTTTTGTGTGTATGAATGTATAACATTCGAAACTAGTTTTCAATAAAAACAAAATTATAGGAGTGCCAAATAACTTAATCCCTAATATATGAATGAATAAATAAATTTGAAGTTTCATATATTTGCAGAAGAGACAGGGCTTACATGAATGGTTTGCCATTGCATTGATACTTAATGTAGTTATGACGGCCGGTCAGTAATTTTTGTTTTATAGAGCAGACCACTCCTAGTTATGCTCAAATAGCTTCTTTTCTGCCCTTTTATGGCCGAGTCGACCTCATTTCACATCCTAACTCATTGAGAAAAGAAATTTTCAAGTTTTTTTTTTTATAGTTCCTTTTTTATTTACTTTTTATTAAGAAATAAACAGTTTAAGATTAAACATAGCTATTCGAGACTTCTGGTTATTGACCCTTTATATTTTATGCTTTACCAGTTCCATTCATAAAATCAGTTCAAATCTCCTAAATAAAATCTCCATCAGTTCAAAACTATGGTGTATAGTGGGCGATAATAGCCATCAGCAGTTTTTCGCCCTAAAATCTAATAAATAATAATAATAAAATACTCAGGTACGTACAATGGAACCTTCCTCTCAAATTCAGCACTTTCTCTTAAATTTCACTATTTTTTTTCTGCTAAAAATGCGAAATGCCTGAATAATAGGCCAAATTGGCCATGAATCTCTCAATATAGTCACAGTTATTATTAGGTTTCTATGTTTTTCAATAAAGTATATTTGTGCTTCATACCAAAAAGTAATTCATTTTTGAGTACTTTTAATTTATATGAGTAGTTTTGAATTTATGATACACACCTCTCATTTTTTTGGTTTTATAAAATATTGGGTGGTTACTGATTGAGAAAATTTGTCATTATCATGAATATTTAAATACGTTATAGGTTGTGTCGAAAAGAAAGCCACATTCCTTACAGTTGTAGTGAAGCTGACGATGGTACTACCAAAAGTCGAACATATGTGGAAGAAAAAATGACTGAAGCCCTGATAAGGTATAATATGCAAACTGATATGTTTTTTTAGCTGTTATTTATTTACGTATAGTGATTTCTCCGAATTGGTTTTCAATCTAGTACAATTGATTGACTTGGATCCATTACCCAGATCCTAGAGAATATAACAGACCAGTATATTTAAGTTTTAATCGATTGCAATTGATTCAAAATATACTTTAAATATAGTATTTGGAGGGTCACAAAGGCTGTTGGACTGCCTTAAGATTATATATTGGAGAATATACAAAATACTGGTATAAACAAAATTTACGTTGAAATACTCCATGAAATACTCAAAAATGAGAAGTTTTTAGGTAGGGAATATAGTATAGAGCTTTAGATTGGGAAGTATGCCCTGATAGGAATTATTGCTCCTTGTACTTACAGGTCTATATAGCTCTCATTAACTTCACCAACAAAACAAACTCATGAACAATATCCGCTAGATAATAGGAGATCCTCTGATCAATTTATTAGCATGCCATCATCTGTTTTATAGGTTTTGTAAAGCAATACAGGCTTACACCATTATAACTATTTTTATTTTATTTCTCATTTGCTACTATTTAGGTGATGTAGTACTGCTATTATAAATGCAATGTAGTACTGCTACTTCACAAGCAATGTAGTACTGCTACTAATCACGCAATATAATACTGCTACTACACATGCAATGTAGTACTGCTACTTCACACGTAATATAGTACTGCTCTACACACACAATATAGTACTGCTACTTCACATGCAATTAGTACTGTTACTTCGCATGAAATGTAGTACTATTACTACGTACGTAATGTAGTAAGCAGATGTTGAATAAAATAAAATGGTTATTTTATTTAATGGAAGTCTACTTAAAAATTCTATAAAATTGATTTGTATTATACCCTAAACATTTATACTTTAAATTAAGTTGTTTATTAGTAGCGATGCTGAAGAAAATTTGGTAAAATAATTTTTTACCTTTTATTCAAATTTATCAAGGTTTCATTGAATATTTAGTAAACTAGTAGTATCCTTAAGTGGTACTACACACGATCAGTTAATCAGATCGGCTTAATGTCAGTTAGTCAGTTTTTTCCATACCTTCTCTTATCAGCTAGAAAAATGTCGGTCGTCATGGCTACTGCGAAGGAGAACATGCTTTTTTTTATTGAAAATTATAAATCGCTTCTCATGTTGTGGAATTTAAAACATCCAGATTATAGTAATAAATAAAAAAATCAAGTGTACGATCTTCTCACTGATAAAATAAAAGTAATTGAACCGTGTAGTAATCGGGTTTCAGTTGCAAAAAATATTAACAATGTCCGATCTTCTATTCCTAAAGAATTAAAAGAAATAGAAAAATAAAAAAAAACGGGGGCTTACTAGGATTTAACATAAGTACTGTTCCTCTTTTATTTCAAAGAATTTTTTTTTTTTTTACCATGAGAAGCCTGAAGAGTCACTATCAACTCTTGGTGAACCATCATCCACAGCTGATCCTCAATCTGTATTTATGTATTTTTATTTATTTAATAATTTTAATTAGCAACTTAGTTTATTATGGAAGTTAAAATATATCTAGTTCTTTTAGGTTAATTGTGAACATTAATTCTTCCTTATAATTTTCTTAAAATTTTACATCACACATAGCATTTCGATTCAGGCTTCATCTTCAGGGTTTACACTCAACTGTTAACAATATATATAAAATTAAAAAAATATTGCACAAGTTTACATCAAATAATAACAATATTTTATTAACATGTTTGGAAATACAAAAAAAAAAAATATATATATATATATATATATATATATATATATATATATATATATATATATATATATATATATATATACAAAAAAATAAAATAAAAAATATGAACTTATAAGGTTATAATATGTAAACTTTTGCAATATTTTAATAAAATTATAAGGAAGAATTAGTGTTCATAATTACCTTAAAGAACTTCAAAGTTATTTAATGATAGTTTTAAAATTATATTAAGCTCAGTAATGAAATTCCAACAAATCACTTCATGTTGTAGGAACTTTAACAATTAAAACAAACGAATTGATTTGGTAAATATTTTTCAGTAATCTGTTAACTTTAATAATATAATTTCAATAATCAATGACGCACTAGAATAAAATATTTTTAATTAAGTATCAATCATTGAAAGCGCTAAATTCGCTAGGAATGATTAATTAAATCGAATGCAATAATCAGAAGAAACATTAAATTACGAATAACGCAAATTTTAAATATTTTGTTCTTCTAATTGTTTTTTTCCTTCATACTAAACGAAAATAAAAAGTATATAATTAGTCACAAAGGAATTAAGAATGAAATGTTCGAAAGTAAATATTTGTAATTTTTTAAAAAGAACATTGATAAACATAACGATTCTAGGGTAAGGCCGAAATTTTAGAAACTTTCTCATGCTTGTAGATGAGAATAAAATAAAATATTTACATAAACATAATATGGAACACATTATTTAGGGTCTAGTCTCTAAAAAGAAAAATCCTCGAGTCTCTAAAATAGCAGCAAATAACAAACTAGCCGATACACAAAGACTGAGAAATATTAAATCACAGAAATCCTGGCCTGATATAGTTATATTCCACATCAGCAGATATAAGAAAGACTGACAAGTAAAAGGGACAAGGTAACATTAAATATATTGTTAATGAAATTGTTTGTTATCATTTTTTTACTGAGTAAAGATATTGTTTTTAGTTGTTTTTTATCCCACTAATTAATAAATTATATTTAGGAAGTAATCCTAAATATATTAATTTTCTAATTAAAATAACTCCATAAGCAAACCTTTATTTTTTATATTTAAAAATAACCAGTAAATGACTGAAATGTCTTCTTTAGTAAAAAATAAAATAAAAAACAAACAATATATTGTTTTTGGATTTAAAAAATGTGATGAATAAAATAGGTCGTGATAATAATGAAATAATTTATAAAAGGAACTCAAATTTTCAAAGCATGAGAGGCCTAGATAGCGATGTCATCTAGAAGGTAACGTCGAACACCGACCAGTGTAGACATAGTTTATAGGTGAGCCCTGCCAGCACACAGTGGGGCGAAACAGCTAAAAAGCAGTCAAAACACCTTTTTTTAAATTTTTTTATAAACAAATGAAAATGAACACCTGAATAAATATATGTTCAAGGCATATTTTTCCCAAATTTTCAAAACAATATATCCATCACTAACACCTGTATTCCTCATATAAGCTTAACAAATTGTGTAAATTGATGAAAGATCGTATTGAAATAAAGTCTTTTGTTTTCATTCTAAAATCCTTATAATTAATGTAAAGGTACAAACTTATGCCATATTTTTAGCTATTCTGCATAAATATAAATCATTTTTTTTCACATTTTTTATTGCCACTTAATGCCAGATAAAAATCAGAAAAGTTAAAAATCATTTAACTTATGACTTTGATTCGATCTACAGTTTGTTTGTTGCTACATATCCCTTTTAAATTACCAAGAATATGTTAGTAAGGATGTGGATGAGCGATCAAAATAATATTTTGCTGTGTGAATCTGGGAACGTTTGAACATGCTAAATATAGTACTATGAAACATGTTTGTTAATATTTTCTTTCTTAGCCCAGTGAAAATATCAATTTGGATTGCAAAAGATGGATTAATATTGATTTTCCGGTATATTACCATTCTCATAAAAATCCAAGTTTTCAATCTCCCACACCATGTGCGTCTTCCGCTATTTCGAAAAAAACATACTAAACTAAAAGCATCCACGTTTTTCAGTTATTCCTCAATAACTCAAATCCAGGTCATTTTAGACAAAATGTTGTAATAAGCAGTATTAAAGAACATTACATTTCTTGCAAGTTTTATATGAAACATGACGAATATTCGGAAGAGCTACTAAGGTACGAAGCCGTGAATATCTGCAATAATGTCAAAAAAAACAAAAAGGTCGATGTCAGTGGTTTCGACTTAATAAATATTTTTTAGTACAGTTTAGAGCAAAATGCTTTATGACCAATTTTTTACAGTACTGAATTTCGTGTATTCATACAGATTCATACAAAATATTTGTAGTTACTCTGAACAGACGCTAAGATGTATTAAAATAACAATTTTATAGATAATGGACTGTAAAAGTAATAATATCACCCTCTATTCCATTTAGTATTTCTGAATGAAATATCATCTCCAATCCATTATCTATGAAATGTAGTTCATGAGAATTTTATTTTTATTTTTTTTAAATTTTGTATATAAAAATCAACAATTTCTTTGTTCTTTATTACTTCCTTGTACGAAGTAAAGGAATTGTTTTTATAATATAAATAAATTTGTATATTTTATATTTATAAAATATCTATATTTTTAGATATATATTTTTGTTATATAAATGTGTAATTTTTTTTTGTTGCTTTGGTTTTAATATATTCTATAATTTATAATTTATTGTTTTTAATTATTAATATTATTGACAGGTTGAATCCACAATAGAAGACTACTATCTATGCAAAATTTGAAGGTTCTAGGCCATCCCATTTGGAAGTTAAAGAATTATGACCAGTTTTTGTCATTTTCATCTCACTTCGTTTCCTTCCGATAGGATTCTGTACTTTCTATCATTAAAAACATGGAAAGTCTTAAAATTGATATTTTTACTATATTTCATGTAAAATTTACTAATTTAGGGACCTTTTTACTGCTATTTTTTTTTTAATTAAAAAAAAGAAAAGTTAATCAAACAAATTTTCATATTATACCACAACCTGTATTTATAATTCTCTAAAAAACGAACCAAACTATTATATAGGTAATTGTGAAGAGAAATTATTTTATTAGATAAAATAATCATAGCATAGTGCCATTAACGTTTAGGACTTCTGTCCCATCTTCAAAATATTTTACTTATCTGTCCTTTTTAATTATACATTAACATAATATATTCCATATTAATCCATATGATTCTTCAATTTAACAATAATTACATAATTGTTATATAGAACTAATAAATGTTAAGAAGTATTGTCCAGCTCTGTATCAATTTCATTGTCAAAATGTATACCACACTGATGTAGCTGACGTAAAACTGATGAGGGGCCACATACGGTCAGTTTTACAGATCAGTCAATTTTTTCATCCGGCCAGGCTTTAGAAAGCCTGTTAACTGATTAACTGAACCGGTTAACTGATAGTATATGGGCCGCTTTAGTTTGGTGGAGTGGTGGTCTTTTTGGCATTTCAGGAGAAATGCTTCCCATATCAGATATTTTATATTGTCCTGTCATTTGCCAACTTTATTTCCTCTTCAACTTCATGAAAATACTTTATTTTTTTTCTTAAGAATAAAATGAATTAAAAAATGAGGAATAGAATGAAATTATTATTGATGTTATTACATTTCTTACTTAATAATTTTAAACCCTTACTTAATAATTCTTACTTGATTACATTTCTTCTTTAATAATTTGTTAGGCATGATCTGAATTTCTTACTATTTCAGAATTTTAATTTAATGTTTACAAATTCATTTTTAGAAATTGCTATCGATGTGGTTCCAAGTTCATCAGAGAAGATGGATGCAATAAAATGACATGCCATTGCGGAGCCAAAATGTGTTATATCTGTCGGAAACCTATTACTGGATATAATCATTTTACTGAACGGAAAGATCCACGAAATTCTGGAAAGTAAGATTTTAGATATATAGTTTTTATCTATGTCATGAACATGATTTATTTCTATATTTAAGAATAGAATTATTATTTGTTTGGACATCTTTATTTTGAAAATGTATTTTTTAATCAGATTACTACTAAGCTTTATTATGGCGAATATGATATAATATGAACTGCATGACAGGAAGTCTTGCTATACTGGTTTTGAGTATTCCTTTTTACTTTTTCTGTTTGTTTCCTAAATGCCAAATAAAAAGATAGAAGTGTTTTTAAAATTGATATTAAATCAGAGACTGCGACATTCCTTAAAATTATTCTCCTTTACAATTATATATAGGCCACACAAATGAGTAGTTGGTGGAAAGGATATTTTGAACACTGCCGCTATTGTTTGGGGTTTCACTTGTTCAACGTGAGAGTCCACTAGAATGTAATCCCTCAGGCTTTCTTCTTCTCCATCTTCACAACGATGTTTTAAACCAATTATTTAAACTTAAACTTAAATTTTTTATTGTCTTTGAACACACCCATCCATGGATCATAGAAATATAGAATGACGTTCAGCACATTGAATTTTTGTTCTCCTTCTTTCTCAATAGGATTAATGATTATGATATTTTTTCTGAAGTGGGACTTGAGTAACCAGATCACTCCTTGGTCCATATGCTGCAATCTTGAAGTTATCGTTGGTGGTAGATGTATTAGTCGGCTATTCGTCAAATTGATCTTGGGGTGAGCTTTGCAGTTATTGACTAAAAGAAGAATTTGTTGTTGTTCGACAAATCTTCATATTGTTAGTCTTAAATTCTAAATTTAGTTTTTAATTGTAATCACTGGCAGCTAGCTGTGTATTATTTAATAAAGAGAAAAAAACGTTTTTAATTGTTAATCTAAATTTTATCTTACTTAAGCTTGTTATTGATAATATCACTTTTGATTTGATAATGGACTGGAAATGCTCACTATTATGAAGCTACAAAAGTTATGGCATTTAATTGTTCCAGCCCATTGATTATTTTGAATGATTATATATATTCAATATTTATAATCTAATATAATATATATATTATTCAATTCAAGTATTTTGATGAGATTTTTTTTTCAGGTGCCCATTATGGACTAACAACAATAACCTTCACAAAGTTGAAGTTAATTTGGAAGCAGAAAAAGCAATTGAAGAAATGAAAAGGAAGAATCCAGAATTTAACATAGAGATTTATAAGAAATTAAGAAAATAAATGCCTAAACAAATTTGAGTAATGCTGGTTGTTATGAATCAATTAGATAAATTATAGTTTCAAACTTAAAATTTCAATTTCTTATTATTTTAATTTTGAAGAAGCATGTTGTTTATTGCTCATTCATTTTCGTTGAGTTGTTTTCTTTTAATATAATTTTTTCTTAAGTATTGTAGGAAGTTGTAAATACAAATGATTGCAGCAACTTAATGTGATAAGTATAATTATTTACTATGTTATAAATGTTTGTCTTTTTTATTTTATCCAATTTACACTCGAGACCAAAAAAACCGGCGCACTTTGAATTTCACTTAAAAAATACAGATTAAAGAAATATTGTTGGGTTTGAACCAGCTGGTATATAAGCCAGGTTAATTGGGCTTGTGACTAATGTCCAAAGATTGCAAATAAAGTTAATTCAGTTAGCCTTCAGTTCTCTATAGTTGTGCTATACTTCCCCGTATGCAGTTTTTTTAAAAGTATTCATTATTTTCATCTTGTTGGTGTTTTTACTTTTTTTAAATGGTGTTGGATGCCACGGTAGTCGCTTGAGTCATCGCAGTAATTGGAGACGGGATTAACTACATATAGGTGGCCAGAGCCCTTGGGGTACGGTAAACAACGGTTCGGAGAATGGTCCAGAGATACTGGCAGGCAGACAGCTACTCCAGGAGACTGGGGCCCGGGGCGGCTAAGAGCAACAGACCAAGCAGACGACTGCTTCATTGTGATGCAGACTCTCCAAAACTGCTTTCAGTCCTCAGAAGAGATGTCCAGCCGGTTGCGTGAATCTCGGGATGTGAATGTTGGTATGCAAACAGTACGAAGATGAATCGCTAAAATGAACCTGCACTCCAGGATGTTTAGCACAGGTCCTCTCCTGCCGAGCAGCTTGCCTCTGTTTTGCCCAAAATCATGCACACTGGACTGCAGCTGATAAGGCTTCTGTTTTGTTTCCATCTTCTTTGCTACATCCTAACTCGAGCATCTGAATCATTCAGGTTAAATCAGGACTCTTCTGAAAGCATAAACAAAAGCCTAATCAACTGCAGTCTAGGGGATCATGATTTTGGCCATAAGGCAGCTACTGGAGATGAGATGTGGTTAGGAGAGGACCTGAGGCAAGCACTCTAGAGTGCAGGTTCATTTCAGCGATTCGTCTGCCTATTTTTTGCACTCTGACATCCACACACTGAGCAACACATCTCTTTTCAGCTCTAGAAGCGATTTCGGAGAGTCTGAATCACAATGAAGCGGTCGTCGGCTTGGCCTATCACTCTTGGCCACCCTGACCCCGGCCTCCTGAAGTAGCTGCCTGTCCCGGTATTTCTGGGCCGCTCTTCGAATCAATGTTTCTATCATCCTCGATTAATGGGATGACTCGAGCGACTACCGAGGCATCCAACACAATTTTGAAAAAGTAAAAACACCAACAAGATGAAAATAATGAATACGTTAAAAAAAAAAAAATCCGCACACTGGTTTGTATAGCAAAATTATAGAGAACTAACTGAATTAACTTTATTTGCAATCTTTGGTAATTAGTCACAAACCCAATTAACCTGGCTTATATACCAGCTGGTTCAAACCCAACAATATTTCTTTAATCTGTATTTTTTAAGTGAAATTCAAAGTGCGCCGATTTTTTTGGTCTCGAATGTATATCTCTCATAATCAAATTATTTAAATCAAAATTTAAAATGAGAACTAGATTTATGAATGCTTTTAAAATTTATGAAAGTAGAAGTATAAATGATAACAGCAGCTTAATTGATTTTTATTACAATTACTGTCGTTTATTACTTTGATCAATATTCGAAGTGAGCGCTATTTAAAATTTAATATAAGGATCACCATACCAAGTAAGATGATCTAATTCAATTTTAAAATACATTTCATGAGTGTTTTTTATACATTAAGTTTTTAAATTCAAAAATGTTCTATTTTATACATATTTTGTAAGTCTAAATATATTTTATTAATTATATTTTTTACAAGTTTTTTTATTACTTAAATCCTAAGAGTGTATTTTTGTCTCTATTTATGGTAGAGCATATAGTATGAGAAAAACTATCACCACTATATATTATTATGGTAGTAAAGATCTCCCTTTTTCTGACTCTCAGGAGCAATGTATTTTGACGAGTTAGGTATCAAAAGAAAGGGAATTTCACAGAGATGTGACGAATTCCAATTTTGTTTCTTAAATTCTTACAAGGACTTAAATAAAAGTGATGAAAAAACTGGGAGGTTTCAAAGCTTTGATGACTGAGAGTCAGCAGATCGAGATGGGGATAAGTTGGGTTTTAAAGATTTTGACGCAGACATCAAGATTAAGGGAACGTATTGGTCCTGCGTTTTAAAGCCCTATAATCTACAGTTTTTGAGACAACGCACGATATAGACCCACACTGGCCCTATGCCATATTGCGTACATACCATTGTCATGGCAACTTTATATCAATTTGAGTTTGTTTACAAAAACTTTTAATGAGTTTAATATATTATTTCCAATGTCCAACCCTAAAGGGCACTACCAAATTTGAATACTCTACATAGAACATGCTAGTTTAATTGTTAAACTGAATGGATATTTTCTAGAGGGACAAGCTAATTACTTATTAAGTATAAACTATTACTTCAACATAGTCATTGTAAACTATGTAGCTTCACCAAATGTGAGTGTTAAATAAACTTTCTTGGTAATATTATATTGTTTATATGAATAAACATGTTTCACTAATATCGCTTGCAGTTCGAATGTATTAGGAAGAAGATAAATAGATATCTAATGCGAGAGGTCTCGTTTGGGTATACTAGTTGTGTTTATTTCACCAGCCTCGAGATCCTATAATTTAGATTGAATGTTTTTTCATGCTTCATTGCTGAACACTATGCATCATTAAAAAATTTGCTGGTTGGGTAAGTTAAAATACATTTTCATAAATAAAAAAATACTTTATTTTACATAATTGAAGGTGATTTATACAATTATATTTTATAATAGGATATTTTCCTCTACCAACTTGGATAAAAAAATAAATTATCTTTACATAAAATAACAGTCCTGCTTACAATAAAATATTTACACATATATCACACAAATTTTGAGTGAATTTCCTTTGAAAATCACTCCTCATTTTGTTTTATTAAAGTGTTATAGTTATATGGTTCAACACCATGTTAAACAAAACTTATCAGTTCTGTCATTCATTAAATCTTACTTTGCGTTACATCATTGCTTTTCACTAATGCTTGAAGGTTAAAACATGTACTATTACAGTGTATATTATTTCAACATGACGACCATTATTGAGGCTGTGATGGCCCAGGAAATGGAATACCATGCGAAGATGCAAGATTGCGTAGATATTTCGGGAAAAATACTGGCAAATCAGCATGATGAGGGGATAATTGAGCATCAGCCATTACTCCTAGAGTAACTGAGTCACTATAGCAGATCAATGTTATAGACAGGCCTGCAAACAAATTGATACAGATTATTAACAAGGAGTGTGAAATATTTTTAACTAATCAAATTTATACGTGATACAATTTTGTTGAAAAGACTATTTTAATTTTTGAACTCATTCAACACATAAGTGCTCACTTTTGAATTATGATGCATGTTTTAAAGAAAAAAAAACAAAATTTTTGATGACAGAAAATAATATCTTTTAATATAAATAAAGTCTTCCAAATATTTCCGAATTTATATAAAGAATTGAGGCTTATTTAATATAAAAGCTTTGTATGTTAAAATTAAAAAAAGGAAGCTTGTTGGTTGAATAGCTCAACAAATGAAAGAGAAAAAAAAATTAAAAATGCTTGGAATCATATGTGGCTACACTACAAAATCTCAAATCAGGCTGGTACGTTTCCTTATTTCTGTTACTTACTTGTCAGGTCTATGAAATTCCTTACGTAGTAATATTTTTATATGATAGCCTTTAAGAAAGTCTCTAAACAAAATAAAAATCTTTATGGTCATGGTCATATTTTTCTCAAGATCCAAGTATTTTAAAATGTTTTTTTTTCTTAAATTATCATGATTGGTATTGTGTAAGCTTTAATTCCTCCTTATGTTGTTTTTGCCCTAAACATTTTATGGTATATTTTTCATTATGATTTACCAATCCACCTATTAACCTACTAATCAAGTGTTAGAAGAAATTCAAATGTGGATATCCTACAACTAATGAGAACAAAGGCAATTCTATAATAATGCTAAATAATTCACTTACAGACATTGGCCTGAGCTGGTCGCCAATACATGAGCTCGTCAACATGCTGCCCCCAGAGGAGCTTGCAGTCAGGGGTCCCTTCGACGAGAGAAACGGACACTGCATACCTCCTCGATAACAGATAGAGAGCAGCTTTTGCAAATAATGTTGGCAGCAGGCCAATGAACAAGCCTGAGTCCAGGCCTCTTTCACTAGCCAAGTAAAACACCGTCTGCGACTTCTTTGATTTAAATAAGGATTTTTTCATCTCTTCGAGGCTAAAAAAGAAGTGTGCTTTCTTAAAATATAGAAGATTTAACTAAATTGTCAAGCAATGGATGCAGTCTGTTTAAACCTTGTCTATTAAATTCTTTTATAAATATTGGGGATGAAAAGAAATTAATGATTTATTTTAAAATAACCGACTTTATTTAAAATAATTATTTTCCATATAAGGTAACAGGACTATTGAAAATCAACAGTTTCTTAACTGGCTAAAATATTTATTCATATTCAATGGTGTTATCTGTTAAGGGAGAAGTGCGCTAATTAGTTTAAAAAATTTGTTATAGGTAGCAGCACCATCCAGAACAAGATGGTAGCAGAGAAGTTGAGCTCCAGTACGGTGATGTTTTCCTAATACAAAAAAGAGAATTTTCCTCAAAAGGTGGTTCACTGATTAACCTTGAATGCAGCAGCGCTGTCTGTTTGTAGAACTAATATAGTTCTAACTTTTGCTAACACAGTGCGCTGTTAATAAGGTTCTTAATAAAGAAGTCGTCTTTAAGCAAAAATCTTTTTATGTATTAGGATAACATCATCATAAAAAAGCTTAATCGCTACGCTTTATTAGTGGCTCCTGCCGAAGGTCCCCGTACTAGCACTCTCTAGCACAATTTGAGCTAACTTACTGCTTTGTATTCAATTGTAACATTCGTATTCATTGGAATTTTTAAAATTATAACTATTTTAATTAGATATAATTTAACATTATTAGTGCTGTTTACATCTAGTGGTCTGGAGAAATTGTAGTAACAATTTAAAGCAGTAATAATTAAAATTACGGTAAGGCCCCGACCTCAACTGAAAAGGATCCATTGGTGCTGTGCAAATCTCCTGGGCGAACGGAGTGAGCGGAAGTCGACAGCACTAATAATTTTAAATAATATCTAATTAAAGCAATAATAATTTCAATAATTCTAATGAATATGAAAGTTACAATTGAATACAAAGTTGTTAGCACAAATGGCGCTAGAGAATGCTAGTATTCTACCTTCGGTGGAGGAGCCTCTGATAATGCAGCGCGATTGTAAAGTTGTACCATCAAATTTAACTTGTGCTAATTAAATTGGAACAATCAGTAGTGCTACCAATAAATAATAAATAACACTACCAATAGGTTTATTATAACTTAGAATAGAATTAAACGTATAACATTTTTTGTGGTCCAAGAGCTAGCCTAATCAGCTCAACTGAAGATTGTCACATTTTAAAACTAAAGTTCCTTCCTACCCTGGTTGAAGGAGATACTTAGAGGCTTGAAACCCCATTAAGCAAACAAACTGTAATACTCTTTCTGATTAAATATTTGCAATATTGTTGACTAGGGCATTAGAAAATATTTTACATAAGACTTTTGTAATTTTATCAAGATTCTTTAAGCTTTTTTTTTTTTTTTTTTTAGTAATTTTTAAAGAGAAATAAACATATACTATATATTTAGAGAACTACTATAAAATTGTTTATCATACTCAATAGTTATTAACCTGTCATTTAAGTTGGATGCTGTTAGGGGAAGAGGAAGGCACAAGAAGCCACCAGACCCTGGGCCTGGAATTTCTCCCTTTTTTGTGAAATGGCAAGTTGTCATAACACTGTCTGGGAGTGAGAATCCGGCTTCCTCGAAATAGCTTTTCAATGAAGCTGCAAGTGCAGTAAGTAATATTTCACTCTCTGTTGAACCAGATGCATAGGCAATCTGAAATCATGAAACTGTTAATGCTAAAATATAAACATCATAAATAAAGGATCTGAATTAAATACATAACAAACTAAAATTTGTTTGAAAAAAATATATATTATTTAAAAAAAAGAAAGAAAATATTTTCAATAAAATATTAGTAAAATTTGCATTGAATTTTTAATGAAAAACAAAATTAACCATCCACCGCCTTCCCTTTTACAGTTATATTATTAAAGAATGATGAATCTAAGCATTAAACTAATGCATTTTTTCGTTAGTTTGGTATGCCTCACCTTATAACTAATATATATATATACTAATACTCTCATGCAAAGGATAAGTAAGTTTGTTTTTAAACATTTGATCTGTGCAATAAAGCCTTAGTTCTTCAACTGCAGCCGAACAAGATATTTTAAAATGAACTTGGCTCCATTTAAGACACTTGATCCGGTCCACAGGCAAGAACAGATCCTCATTCCAGCACGTTCCAGATCAAAAGACACTAATTACTTTATAAAGTGTCGCATATCTCCAGACAATGACTTGTTAATTAAGAAGGTGTAATCAAAATAGTGCATCGATATTCTTTGTTTTTCTTCTTTTTTCTTAATTTCTTTTAAATGCCCACATTTATATTTTATTTTTTAGTTTAAACAAAACATATTTTCATGTTTGTTGAATAAATTTATTCTAAATATATTTTTTAATACATTTCTAATTTCCGATCACTTAAACAATGACTGGTTCCACTGCTAATTTGATTTTAACACTATAATAATTTTAATGTAAATAGTTTTTCTTTTGAACACTAAATAACTTTTTCTCTTGAAAATAAAATTGTTTAAAGTCTATTTTTTTTTTTATAGAATTATTATATTTAATGACTTAATTAACATTAAGTAAAACAAAGTGAGAATTGTATGGAACATACATTAAAAAAAAATTCTTCTTGCTGGGTTAATTGAAGAAGGAAATGTATTTTAAAACATATTTTTTAACACTATATCTGAATATGAAATATTACAATAATTGTATGTTTATTATTACTATTATTATATTTATTTTTTACTCTGAATACTTACCCAGCCCATTTCAGTAATTTTAAACTTGCAAAACTTGCTAAAATTATCATGAAAAAAGTTTGCAATAAAATAAGGTTCAATCCTTCTGTCTCTATAAATTTTTCTGAGTAATTTAATCAGTCAATAATTATTAAGCAATTAATTAATTAAAATCTTTCTATAAGACTAACTATGAACTACTAAATCTATAAATGAACTGATAAGGCTAATACTAAGCTAACAGATGAAAATACCATTGCTTAAGATTTAAAAAAAAATTTAAACAATGCTCAAATATTTAAAAATGTAGTACCTGTTTTATAACATCCTTTGGTACCGATTCAGACCAACTGACTACTTTCCTTCCACATACAGATAAAGTTTGGAGCTGATGAACATTTGCCGGAGTCTCTGGAAGAAATAACTCCTCAAATAAAACTCTCGGAGCTAGATAAAACACTTTGAAGAGGTATATTAATTCTTGTAAAACATAATGTCCCAAGTAGAGCCAATACAGATAAATCTACAAAAAACAATAAAATAATCTTAGCTTATTCTGTATATTAAAATTATTCAACATCATTATACTTAATAACTTTTATCGAAGACTGCCTTAAATCATAAAATCTATTTGAATTTAGTTTCACTACCTCCTTCACATCCATTGTACTCGAGGCATCAGGAAACAATGAGATGGTCAAATTCAGAAGGTGATTCTGTAGAAATAGAAAATGAATGGAGTAAGTTCTAATTCTTTCCTCAAAACTAGGGCTGAGACATTCACAATACAAGCAGGTGGATATAGTATGTATGTTTATCAAAACATATTTCAGCAATCAGTACAATTTTTAGGATACAATACTACAATGCAATTGGTTAACTCCAAATGAATTTTTTTAAACAATAGTATGAAATATTATAATGTTCCAATTATCTTCAATTAATGCTGTACTATTAGCCAAAAATATCAGTAATTATTTTCCAGTAAGTAGAAAAACTACTCCATATCAGTTACAGCTAGCTATCTGAGTTAGTGTGGCAAAATTAATAACACTGGCAAGAGGGCTACAGCCATTTTTACCAACCTTTGATTTTACCTAGAGTCAAAATTCATTTTGTGTGACTGCCATGAAATAAATATTAACTGACCATTAAATTAATATTAACTAACCATTTGAGAACCGAATTGACACTACTCCAAATCAGGTGTTCCAGGACCCTTATCCCGATATACTCGGCTAAGATAGTGTCTTAGATATTTATTATGTATGAGAATTTATTAAATCTACCAGATAGTTTTGTCTATTTTTGAATAAAAAAATAACTAATGAATTTTCAACACATTTATTTATATCTACTAAACAATATAAAATCCATTGCTACTTTTAGAGGAAAAAATTGAGCAATGCTTCGATAATACCTGCTTCATTTGGGAAATATTTGTCTTAAAAATTTGAAGGAAAAACTAGTAGTAATAGCATGATGCTTGGCTTAAAGAGCTTGGTGAATGCGACATTATTTTCCCGCCTAGCTCTGTGATGTAGCCTTCAGTTCAGTTTGATCTGGTTCTTATTGACTAGTGCATCTATTTTTATTGAGTCTACAACACTATATAAAGGCAATAGACTCTAGGAATGAAATTGTACTGCATCACAAAAATACTAGGCCAGAAACTGAATTAGTAATGATAGAAAGTCGAAGAGTGACTATGCAAAATTTTTTAGTCTAAAAAAGGAGAAAATAAAAACAAAAATATTAACACTGAACAGTTTATCTTCCCAGTAATGTTTCAGCTATGTAATTATTTAGGGCAGTCTCCATTGCTGTTAAATAATAGATAATTATATTTATTGCATTATTTTGATTCTTCCTTGATTTCTATCAACTTATCCATCCCATGTTTTCTATTTTTTGAATGATATCTTCAAAATTATATTAGTTTTACAACACAACAAATAATTTTAATTGAACATATTTTGTACTCATTAATTAATGGCTTGGCCTATTATCTATGTCACCGTGTAGTAAATGCAAATACTGTGATGCTGGCAGTAAATCCAAAAGCTGAAATAAATGACGTTCAGAGCCCGATAAGAAGCGATAATATGTCTGAAGTACTCCTAGAAGCTCTTGACAGGGGAGGAGAACATGGAATGAATCAAATATCCAGATTCTCATTAATATTTCTATTAATCACAGATTATACACCAAATTGCTTCGATCTGTATTAATTTTAAGACCGAGAAAGAAATCTGTATGATTAGTTTAATGCAAAGAAAACCTCAAGTTCTGTTAGGACTAAGCTAGCTGAATGGTAAATAATATCTTTCCCAAGGTCTTCATAGATGGTTTCAACATTGAGCCTTCAAGTTCGTTACACCATGCTATTATTATTATTTTATTTTTAATGAGACCAAAGTATGTTCTACTTCAGTTTTAACTTGACATTTTAAAACTAATTTTTTTTTCTTTTATAAAGAATACTAAGAATTTAAAAAACAAAACATAATAGCTTTAATAGACGAACAAATTGATATTAATAAATATAATATTATTTTATATAACACTGCTTACTTTCTATTGATCAGTAATTAAAAACTAAATATAAGTAACAAAACTAATGATAACTTACAGGTGTATCAAAAACAAGATTAATTGCTCTGATAGGAAGTTTTATAGCTTCTAAAGGCAATTTAAAAAACATCAAGACCATTTCGATGACAGTATTTAGAGATAAGATATTGTAAATACTCTTTGATATAAGTGAAAATGTAAAGCTTCGTTTGTATAGCTCCGTCTTGAAGGTTTCAGTGAGACTGACAGTCGAAGAAGATAAATATGACTTGATTGTTGAAATTATAACAATTAATGCTAAATAAAATGTGGATCTCAGTGTCGGGTGCTTCAATACTTCTGGTTTTTCTGCTGGATCATACTGAGCAAGGATTTCATTCCACATGTTTGATGTGCTTTCAGATAAAGCTGCATAGACCTGAAAAGGATTATTTATATTGTAACATATAAACCATTACTAAATAATATACAAGTATGCATGACTGAAATGTATATTTTATCCTTAATAAAAATTCAAATACAAATTAGATATTTGCATTAGCAGAAATTAATACTAATATCATGGAGATTCACCCTAGGTATGACTACAGGCGGCCTGAAAACACCATCAAGTACCGGAGATGATTCCCAAGTAGTTTTTTTAATACTGAGAATATCAGCTAGGGAAAGACCTTCTTCACTCATGTATAGATGATGAAGCCTGACTAGCAGGTAAGACTTGTCAATGGCTGTTATCACCGAGATCTGCCATGGGGGAATCTCTCCAGGAAGCATTTTGGCAATCATATCACTTGTCATGTCCTGAAATATAAGAGATAATGTTGAAACAATTTAAGATATATCAATGCTGAATACCTTAATCAAATTAATGAAAATATTCAAAATAAACAAATTAATTTTATTCTTATTATTTAATAAATTCATAAATTTCTTATTATTCATATCAATTCATTCATTCAATTAATAAATTTATAATTCATCCTAGCACAAATTATCATTTAAGAGAAAAATATTTATAACTAATTGATGATTTGTTTAGGTCATCTTGGTTTGATGAAGAATGCCAAAACGCAACAGATGCGAAGAACATCGCCTACCAAGCTATGGTGCAGAAACGGTTCAAAAGGGGACCCACAGAGGAATACCGCAAAAGGAGGAGAGATGAGAAGAAGGTGCATAGGGAGAAGAAGAAACTATGGGAAATAGAGGCATTCAAAGAAATAGAAGCTTGCAGGAATGCGAATGAAAACAGGCTCTTCTTTCAGAGGGTGAACAATGGTAGAGCCCCTTTTAAACCTAAAATTCAAGCTTGCAAAAAAGAAGACGGGACTCTCTCGAACAGTAAGGACGAGATACTTCAACGGTGGGTAAGGCACTTTAGTAGCCTGCTGAATGAACAGGATACTGAGCCCGGAGTGGGTGAAGGAAATGAAGAAGATGTGGAGCCACCAGATTTGGAAGAGGTTGTAGATGCAATCCAGAAAATGAGGAACCATAAGGCACCAGGTGAGGACGGATTGCCGGCAGATTTGTTTAAATATGGTGGAGAGGAACTGCACAGGATACTTCATGACCTGATCCTCGAGATATTGGTTCATGAGAAGATGCTTCAGCAATGGAGCAATGCCTTGATATGCCCGCTTCACAAGAAAGGAGAACAATTAGAATGTGCTAATTACAGAGGAATATCGCTACTCCCCTGTGCTTACAAAGTCTTCTCCAATATCTTCTGCCAAAGGCTGACCCCGCATGCAGAATGAGAAATCGGACAGTACCAGACTGGCTTTAGGAGAGGAAAATCAGAGTAATCATGGAAAGGGCCCATGAACATAAAATGTCTACTCATCACCTGCTCGTGGATTTTAAGAATGTGTATGACAGTATCAAGCGTCCTTCAAAGCTAATATGCCTTATAAAAATGACAATGAGAGACGTTAGGTGCAGGGTCCGCATACAGCCTGAATACTCTTCTGAATTTGGCTCAAATAAAGGACTAAGGCAAGGAGATGCTTTGGCGTGCCTCCTGTTTAATTTGGTGTTGGAAAAAGTAGTGAGAGAAACAGGTATCCAGAATAATGGCACCATATTCAATAGATCGGTCCAACTGCTCGGTAATGCGGATGACCTTGATATAGTGGCACGATCCTTTACTGCGCTTACTGAGTCTCTCTTAAGCATACACAGAGCTGCCGCACGTATGGGACTGACTATTAATGAAAACAAAACAAAATATATGTACACCGGATGAGACAGACCTCAAGAAAGACAGGTTGTCGTAGGAAGCTATACCTTTGAGAGAGTGGAGGAGTTTATTTACCTTGAATCTCAGGTCACAGCAACAAATAATGTTCCCATTGAAATAAAGGGAAGGATCACAGCAGCTAACCGATGCTATTTTGGTCTGTTGAAACAGCTCCGGAGCAAGCTCATTACCAGGAAAACAAAGGTCCATTTATATAAAACTCTGATCAGGCCTGTCCTAACATACGCCTCCCAGACATGGACTCTATCCACACAGGATAGAAATAATCTCCTGGTCTTCGAGAGGAAGATCTTTCGGAAAATCTATGGGCCTGTAAGGGACGAGGAAGGCTGGAGAAGAAGAAGAAATAAGGAACTCTATGAGCTGCTCCAGGATATAGATGTTGTGATCTTTAATAGGTTGGGACGCCTTGGGTGGGCAGGGCATGTTGCATGGATGAGTCCCGATGAAATGCCTAAAAAAATCATGGAAGAGGAAATTCATCGTCCAAGAAGAGTCGGACGGCCCAAGCTCTGGTGGATGGATGGAGTGGTACAAGACGCATGAGACCTGCTTGGAGTCCGAAATTGGAAGGCAGCAGCCCAAAACCGAGGTGAATGGCGGAGGCTCATTGAGGAGGCCAGGACCCATCACAGGGTTGTAGCGCCATCTGATAGATAGATAGCATTGATGATTTGTTTACAATATTTAATTACCTATTCAATCACCCATTTCTCAATTTTTCTTTTTCTTTTTTTTAATTTAACAAGGATGATCCATTTTCAAAAACTAACATTCATTAAATCATGGTCCTTTCTTTGACAAAGACCACCAATTTTCTTTCAAGAGAAAACAGTTTTATAATGACGCAAATTAATGACCGAGTGGAGGATAAAGACCAACAAACAGCAAAGAGGTTTCCTAACTTGCTCATAAATTCTGGAATACTCAAGAATCTTAAGCTAAGGATGTACTACAAATTCTGTTCTGATTTAGGTGTTTGTTACCAGAATGCCCCAATAGAACTGGTCAATAAACATTTCATAATGAGATAGCAAGAGGCTAGAATGAACATATTATATATGCATATATGTGTATGATACATGTGTGTGTATACAAAATATAAAAAAAATCTTAATCAAATTATTATTATCTTAATGATTAAAGTAATTTAATAAATAAATCTTTTTTTTTTTTTATTTACTCTCTTGAAAATTTACCTGAATATTCAGATTGCTTATTGGACGGCCTTTGAAAGTGGTAGGAGCTAGGAGAATGTGATCATCCAAGCAGAATTCTTTGTCTGATCCTTTCACCCAAGCATAATTACCCCATCTTGATGTCAACCGTGCTCTCAAATGAGGGAAAACTAGTTTACCTCCCTGTCTTCTTTCCAGAATATCTTCCTGAAAACATATTTATTTAAAACATTACAAACTAGGATATTAATCCTAACTATTGTAAAAAAATACCTACCCCCAATTTTAATGAGGTATTCTAAATTGTATTAAGTTAAGGTATGTTAGAAATAAAAAAGATTTTATAAATATGCAGATAAATAGACTTTGCATTTAGATTGATTTTATATCTCAGAAAGAAAGACAATTCATATAATAATAATAAAATATATTATTTAACTTTGAAAGAGATTGAGAAGTATATCCAAAATTGATTTAGATTGTAAGATTCTTATTTTTCGGATATACCTTTACACGATTCTTGATAAGCTGGATCTGACAGTTACCCTGTACTGACAACAGAAGGCAGATGAGACCTTGGTTCCTGGGTGTGTCTACAGCAGTTCTTGCTGTCGTCTTGACAATGAATTCCAAACCAGGATACTTTCCTTCCAGCCACCTGATCCATGTGTGCCTCATTCCTCTCATTACTGAGAAATAATGAATTGTAATCTTACAAACATATTTCTCAATTTTATTTGTATTTCTTAATGTAAAACGAATAAAACATACTTAAATACGTCACAGAGATCCATGGTACCAAAGAGCAGGCTGTGCAGAAGGCTAAGAAAGTGTACAAAGAAGAGAAGTAACTAAAGACGATGTTGACTTCCTTCATCGGCCAGGAGATCTCATTGGAATCACAGAAATTGGATGTTTTCTCATTTTCACTCTTTGCCTTTTTATATCTAACAACAAAAATATAAACAGTGACATTACTATTACATAATACTACTATTAAAAGGTGCATTGCTTATTTTATCGTATACACAATGTTTTTAACAGTTTAAAATATATATATATATATATATATATATATATATATATATATATATATATATATATATATATATATATTATACAATATATATTATATTATATACAATATATATTATATACAATATATTATACAATTAATATTAGATAGTAAAACTTTATATAACTCTTCCAAACTTCAAGTTCAGCTTTTTAAACTGTGCCATGGCTTCTTTTATGAGTAGTAACTTAATTATCATTTTGAGGACAGACGGACCCCATTCCGGATTTTCACCCTTTTGAAAATTTGTTTATTCTCATAAGAAGTCTTCATACCACAGAGGAAGTATTTATTTTATAACAACCTTATTTTAAGAGTAAATATTTCATAAAACCGTGATAATATTATAATGTAAATTCAAACCTTTTTAACGATAAGAGAGGAGAAGTAATAGTTAATTAAAAATATATATGAGATCCAACTGTAATTTGGTTGGTAATATCCTTCATCACAAATTTGATTCTTCTTCTATTTATAATAAAATATGTTTAAATTATTAAAAGAATTTTAGCAATGAGGATAGTTTATATCTTTGCAATGCTATAAACTTGGTTGATGTTCAATCAATGTATGGCTTCTTATTATGGAAACAGTAATTTATATTAAAAGATGTTGGGCTTTGGAATTATCATTGAAAAGTATTAACACGGTGGAAACCAAGAGAGCATGATGAATTGATCAGAGGTCTTCAAAAATTAGCATTCCTCAGATGAGTGAGGGAATTTCACAGAATAATAGAATAATTGATAAATAGATTTACAGATGGAACACCTTAATACTTTTCCATTCAATAAATCTTTACGTTACCTTTTGATTATGACAACTATAGGATTAAGAAAACACTAAAGACTCCATGACATATATACAAAGATGGTTCCTTAATATTTATTTTTCCAAAACTTGACAAAAACCCAATTGACCAGGTGAGTATTGAAGTTATTCCCTCCTGCCTATACTTTAGGGATTACTTTCATTAAGGATATATTCATAAAATGCTGGCAAATTGTTTAAACTTTAATTCTAGGTGGCTCGTTGTTTAACCTTTTTGCAGTAGAACTGGTCCCTTGAGAGGGATTTGATACTTTTGAGACTTTTCAAGTACAAATTTTA
The DNA here is from genome assembly GCA_948150685.1 of Rhaphigaster nebulosa. Taxonomy (NCBI): domain Eukaryota; kingdom Metazoa; phylum Arthropoda; class Insecta; order Hemiptera; family Pentatomidae; genus Rhaphigaster; species Rhaphigaster nebulosa. The sequence goes on along the minus strand of OX411308.1, from coordinate 47,557,361 downwards.
ATGAATAAAAATTAATTATCACAAAAATAATCAAATTAAATGCCATGAAGACAAATGAGATATCTAACAGATATGAAATCCGATTAGGCTATCAAAAAAAAAAAAATCATGACATTTAATTAAATGGCAAGGAAAAACATAAGAGCTCACTATTTTCGAGTGCAGTCAGAAGAGGGTCCCAAGAGGACCCGGTTTGGAACGGTGTGGATTCTATTCTCACCTGGATCAGTTAATATTTATGTCATTCTCTCTTATTAGTTCCCAGGAAATGAATCTTAACTCTCCCACTCTGGTTATGACAAGCCAGCAACCTATAAGTAGCCGTTTGGGATTGGCAAAAAGGTCTAAACATCAATTTTAAAAGTAACTAACTGGATAAGGCACAGTGTGTGAAAACGGTCCAGCTACTCAGCCCTTTTTCCCACCACTTGTAGGCAAAACAGCCCATGGCCACTCTTGATAGAGAGCCCAATGTGCTCCTTATTTTTTTGCTGAACCTATATAGTTTTAAACTCTTACTTTTTCCTGTGATTTTTAAGTATTTGATGAAGACTAATAAATTAAAATTTCATTTTTATAAACATATAAGGGAAAAATAGAGAAATTATGTAATTTGGTTTCAAAAATGTAACTTTGATTAATTCAAAACAAGATAGTTCATGAATTTGCACGATTTGGTATAATTATTTATTGACAACTAATAATATACAAAAATACATCAATACAGAATACTGGTATCTATATTATGAAATTGTAATAATTCTGTTTTAACACTGCTAAACAAAATCAATTTATTCAGTTTTTGGCGGACGCCATGACTCGGAAAAACAGCTTGTGAAATTTTTTGTTGAGCTACATGAAAACAAATAGTTTTATAAAATAAATTTAACTTAATTAGTGTCATTTCAGTGTAGTCCTTACTGTAATCATTGCAACTTGAATAGTTTCTGAATACATTTTCGGCCAGTACAAGCTAATACAGTCATAGGTTTCGTGTTTAGTTCTCTTTCTTAAATCTAAATTGCTAGGATGGGGTTTCTGTAAATATCCACCCTTCAGAAAGGTCTGATACTCAGAAAACCCCTAGATTTTAAAAAGACCTAGTTTATTTTTAAAATCGATTGTAAAACCACTGCCCAAATATTTTGCTCAGTCCTTTTAAGTATCCAGTAATTCCTTCATCATATTGGCATTAATATCTATTTATAATGCCTACCATATGCCAACAATAATATTTATTTAAATGACCTGTGGGGGAGGAGAGAATAATGCCATGGGAGCTACATTTTTTTTTTAAATGAAAAATTAAATAAAATCTGAAAATTCTGGTTTATTTTCAAGAACAACACTGTTAATAGAATTAAACAAATGAAGTCAAAATCAATATTTTACGTTTATCCGTCGGTCCAACGTTGCTTATCTTCCAAAATTTCATTTTATATTCCATTCAACGATAAAAGCTCTCTAAGATCAGAACACTTATCTTTTATACTTAGTTATTGTTATAATCTGTCATATATGGAATTCCATCGAGTGGCTTTCTTATTAAAAACAACTTCAATAGTTTTATTGTAGAACTCAGAGGAAGGTATAGATGACATAATAACGGAACTTTATATCGAAAAAATCTGAAAAGTCAAAATAAATCGTTACGTGATCTTGCGATCTAAAAATGGATAGCACTTTCAAGAATCACGGCTTCGATGACCTGATTATGGATACTGAGTACTTCTTTCTTTGAAAAGTGCATATATTTTAATAAGTATTCGTGTTCTTCCTATTTCTAGTTATAAATAGATTCAGGAAAAATAAAAAATTGATTGTTCATTATTTTATCCGATAAAAACAACGAATGAATGATAAATAATTGAAAAAATTAATCAGTGAATTGCTTATTGGAAAAATTATTCCAGACTAAAAAATTATCGAATAAATTATTCATGACTAAAAAATTATCGAATAAATTATTCATGACTAAAAAATTATCGAATAAATTATTCGATTACCAATTTATACAGTAATGCCCAACTCTGCTGTGAACCAACGAGCACCATCTCTATATATTATTTTTCAAAGATATTCTTTTATGTCGGTAGGCTATATCTACGTTAACATTTCATCAAAACCAATGATTGAGCCATCATTTTAAAGATTACCTTCATCGCTAATGACGAAAGATAATTGAACATTGCTGTGCGCATAGCCGAAAAACATGTCTAACAAAAAAAAAAAGGTCGAAATAGGCCTAGTTAGCAATTAGCAAAGATATAGCGTATTGAACTTTGTAGCTGTTTTTACTTTCCTTACTCTACTAAGTAAGGAATTATTTTTTTTCAAGCGATTCTTTTTTTTTCGGTACGCCGTATTTATCTTTATACATTATCTTCTTCCTTAAAACCAATGATTCAGCCATCATTTTGAAGATTACCTTCATTGCTAATGACGAAAAAAAACATAACAAAATTGAATCTTTTTTTCAAACTCTACTTAAATATTAACAATATTACGCGACACTTCCCCTAACCTAATGTTAACGCTTGGATACGTTTTCTTTATTTCCACATTCTATTACTGTTCAAAAAATACACTGACAACAAATTAAACTGTAAAAGAAAGATTGATTAGCGCAAACGAAGTGGAACTGAACTAAATGAATGTTTCTCATCACAACTAAATACTGTAACTTTTATTACTGATCAATATACCATGCGAATTATTCGCCAACTAATTTATTACATATTGAAGTAACAACTCATGGGAGAATTTAATTTGTTGAATGATAAATATTTTACGGAACTTATTAATATGTATTGATATTGGACAATATTATCCTTAATATTATATAACAAGCACCAGGTACGAACAAAAGATGAGACGAGCAGAAGAAGGGACATGACAAAAGAAGGGACGAGCAGGTAGGTAGAAAGGTAACTGACAGGCGATGACAGATGTCACCACAGCTTTTACCCTCAGATATAAGAAGTAAGTTAATTTAAAAACCTACCGAGAAGTGGGTAGTCTGACAAAGGCGAGAGGTGGTTTGTCTTGGAAGACTTAATCAATTTTAAGAAAACAGTCCTCCTTGGGTCCCGGCTGGCCTCGAAGAAAAAGTAGAGGCGACCTGGGAAGGGTGTCATTCGATTAGAGCTATCTTAATGCATTCGCGGAGACCGGACCACCCAGGGGATGTTAGGACAAGGGGTGAAGCCATCCGTTGAAATCCCAGAATTTCCTCCCTCAATAAAACTAGTCGGCCAATAATGACAAGGGTGCCGCCCACTGCCCGGGATCTAACCAACGAACAACGTCTTCGACCCCCTCTTAGGAAGAACAAGGGAGAAAGGGGGAGAGAAGCCAAGGAGGCAGGAAAAAGAGGACTTCTTCTCGGATCCCGCTGGAGGACTGACTTCGAGGAAGACAACGACTTCCCTCTGCCTTTATACAGATGTCTGGCTTCTTCATAGCCCATGACTTAAGATATGCAGGGGAACCCGATGGAGAGATGCAGAAGGACCATCAACACCGATTTATTACAGATAAGAAATATATGTTAAAACGGTTAATGGGTCTTGTCTGAATCATTCCATGCTTAACAGTTTATTGTAACAGTTATTATTTTCTCTTGTAACAGTTTATTATTTTAATTTCGACGAATAAAGATAAATGTTAGGAAGGAGGTTGTTCTTAAGTAACCATGCCCATTATTAATTTGAATATATTTCATTAAGTATGATAGCAATAAATTTGATTAGCATTATAGTTATTAGGATTATTATTAAACTTAAAAGTAGGAATATTATTTTGGTTAATTATTAAATAATGGTAACCACAAATCAGGCTCTTGGAAAGGTATCCAATTTTGAGGACAAAATAAGTAATTCAAAATTATTTATAAGCTTACATAATTTTGGGATAATCATCCTCAATGATTGCCCAATGGCATCCCTATATACAGATTAATATATTAGCAGCTAAATAGATTTCAATTTAATTTAGATAAACCATAGCATTGTATAAGATAAAAAATAATTCTTTATATACCTAAAACTGCTGTGTGAACTAAAAAACATTACAACAGCTAGTCCAATACTTCAGTCCAAAACCATAGGAAAATAATTACTGATAGCTCATCAGAGTGCATATTTTTTTGAACAGGTAAGATAATAAACAAGAAAAAATTCAAAAACCATATGTAACAGCAGCTAATTAGATCATCGTTTGAACAGAATAACTTCTAGGAAGTAAAAGATAATATTGATAAAGAACAGATAATGTTGGCTCGTGCTGATTTTATTACAGTGGAACCTTTGAACAGAAAACAGCCGTTTCATTACTTTTTTTGTTCTTGAGAAATATCTTTAACCTACAGCTTTTATAAAATTTGAATGCATATACTGTTGATGTAATAGGACTATTCATACTTTATATTTTATCTATATCTTCATTATCCATATCTTTATTATTTTTAATTTCTTTATTTTAAACCATTTCTATCCCTAGAAACCGTCTATAACATTCACTTCTTTTTTTTTAATTTTTTTATTCTGAAGATAATTATAGGTTGGTCTTTTAAGGTAATATGGTTAATTGGTAATTACTAATATTTATTAAGTGTTTTTGAGATCCTCCCTAACTCACATCCTTACCATGTTCCCGCACCGCCAGGTATAGAGGAATTGCAGAGAAACTGTCATGTCTTATGGACCGATCCCTGTTGTTTTCAGTAAAAACTTTTTAGCGGCACTTTCTTGCTCGTTGTCATTGGCATTGAGGTCGCACGCTTCTAACCCTGCCTTCCACCTGCCTTATGTTCCATCATTGGCCATTGTGAATGAATTCTGGAGTGGACCAGATAAAGAACAGTATTAAGTTGGGACTGACGTACCGACTGGCTTAGCTTCAAATTTCAATTTAATTAAAAATATGCCTGAGGTATATTATCAGGTTCATATTTCATTTTTTATCTTTCGGATATCTTTGATACATTATGCTTTTTTAATATATAAATAATAATAATAATAATATAAATAATAATAATAGTAAAAAGGCTTAGCGAACCGGAAGGCTAGATGCCGATCATACATCGCAACATTCTTAACTCTTTCAAAACCCAAATCCACAAGGTTCGCCTTAACACAATCCTCTCACCTGCATCTTGGCCTCTCTCCCGGACATTTACCAGACGGTTCAGCGCTGATTAACTTTTTAGAATAATCTTAAATTTTTGCTAGTTGACTAATAACTATCCAAAAAAAGAGGTACATTTTATGAGGCCTTTATAACAATAAAATATAATATCAAATAGTATTTATATGTAGTAATAACTGATTAATAACTATAAAGGATAAAATTATAACGCTACATTATAAATTATAATATATTATATAAATATATTATATATAATATTATATATATATATATATATATATATATATATATATATATATATTATAATTTATATTATAAATTATAACGCTATTATAACGCGTTGTGACAGAAATATCTTATTTTTCACAGAGAAATAGTAATAGTGCGCTAAATCTAAAAAATCCAAAGACCGAAATCATTTTAAAATTTAATTTCCTGCGAGAACCGTTCATCAGATATACATTTCAGATTTGAGTACTACAAAAAGTCTTAATTTATATTGTATCGCGATCTCTGAATGTGGCCGCATTTATAAGATAATTTAATAAGCTATAATGTTTATACTATTGTGTTTCTTGATACTATCCTTCCAGAGGCGCAACTAGCAAGTGGCAAATGCTACGGGCTTCGGCCCAAGGCGTTCCTCAAATTGGCCTTTATAACAATAAAATATAATATCAAATATTATTTATATGTAGTAATACATAACTAACATTGTGCTAATATGTATAACATATCGCCATATCTTCAAATTTTGAATAAGAAGCTTAGTGGGCCTAAAAACTTGGCTTCCGCGGGTCTCAAAATTCATACTTACTATATGCTTTCTTCATGAGATAACGTAAATGGATATTTGGAAAAGCGTGCTTTTTGAGCGCATACGATCAAGAAATGCCTCGAAATAAATTAGCCTTATAATTTTATTCTCTATCAGAATCCGTCTTAAAATATACATCTTCGCATTGGGAATTGTAGAGTTAGGTGCACTGGAGAAAAGAAAGAGGCTACAAAATCGACTGTACCACCAAAAGAAACTGCATATTTCATAAAGATACTAAGTTTCATTATGATATTCTCAAAACTCCAGAAAATATGAGGACACCCTCTTGAGTTAGATACCCCTGCCTGCGGCTCCCGATTGTTATTTAGGGAAGACCTACCCGGACTTCAGGCGCGCTGACTTATTTTTTGGGGGAGGGATTTAATGAGAAGGCAAGTAGTCATTAAGTGTCTATGTTCGCGAAATAGGGCGTAAGTTTTTAAGGATAAGAATGAAAATTGGATCAAAAATTATTACTCAAAATGCAAAACTTATATGAAAATCATATTTTTTCAAACATCTTGGGGATGGTAAAGATATATCACACTGATCCCTTCCCTCCCACTGCCGGGGTTTATAAATTTGGGACGAGGCTCGATAAATATTAAATGTTTACTTTATACTTCCGCAGTGTTCAATTAATTAACAGAGCTAATTTTATATATTTTGTAAATGATTTAAGAATATTACAGAAGAGTAATTGGAAGCTTCATTGTAAATCCTGGGAACAAGAGATAACAAATATCGCTTAAATACCTCTGCTCCTCTATATCCATTGGTAGTCGACTGATTCCTTGTAGTTCCGAACAACAACGAACTCATCAGGAAACTGAGAAGTACCCGACATATATTCCCATCCCAGATAAGAGATCAAACAAAGACGGAGTCATAGCCATCTGATAGATCAACTAAATTTAGGCCGAAAAAATCCAGTGGTCGAGTCTGTATCACTTCTACGAACAGATAATCTGAAGACTGTAGTGTAACTTTGCCCAGTGTTGTCAAACACGTATTTAACACCACATAAAAAGGAAACACGATAAGACTATGAATCACTCACTCTATCATCATTCATTGTCAACATGTTATTAGTTGTTTATGTTCACTGCCTTGCGCTATCACAAATTAAACATTTCCGGAAACGCTGTTAGATCTATGCGTTACTTAATCACTACATCAATATTTGTAATATTAACTATCGATTTGAATATTTCTCTAGGTAGATTGAAATTGGAAACTAACGCTGTTCATCCACCGTTACGAAACGCTTACGATACCTACATTGCCATTACAGTCGGAAGCAACAATCTTCTGATAACCCTCTTAACTCTTCTTCAACCTCAAAGGCGAAGTGACAGCGGCTTTTGACGTTCCATTCCTTCACGAGATCCTTAAATAAGCGAGTTGATTTTTTTTAAACAAAACCAGACTGAACCAACAATCATAAAAATCTTCGTTTAATCCACTTGCAAGTGAATCTAGTCAATTTTCATAACCACTGGCGAGATTGATTTTAGTACGTGGCTCCATTTAAATGCGTCCTGGGACAACATCGCAAAATATTATCATGCATTTGTAACAAGTTCTATTGTTTATTTAACAATTTCTATCGCTAAACTTCATCACGAAATCTGACATCACTTGCCTTCAATCTAGACAGCATCTCCAACATGCTAACTCAGACGACTAAGGGAGGCACTTGCCTCGATCTTACATTTGCCAGGCACATCTTCATTGATACTACCATACGTTCTGCAAACATTTGAAAGTAAGAATCTATTAGGCTATAATATTTTCCAGTTCTTTACGGATATGAGACGTTCATGAAAGAATATCAGTTAGCAACTTGCTAGAAAGATTACAAGAAAGGCGTAACTAAATGGAACGATAGTGTAAAAATGTTGGCAAATTTGAAATTTGAGAACCTACTTCAAACAGCTAAAATTGTATATAAAACATTTTACTCAAAGGATTACTAAAATTTAAAACCAATCTCAATACCTTTTAAGTTAAGAAATTGGAATTTTATCGATACAATATTGTGCTTGAATTGAAAAGAAAATTATGTCAAAATCTACCATTAACAAAAAGAGAAACGGGATGGGAGCAACATAGGTGGGAGAGCTGTCACTAAATGTAGAGCTAATTACCTAAATTCTTATAGAAGAACTATTATGCCTCTTAAACTTAATAATAGAAAATTATAACAATAAAGGATAACGATTAGCCTAGAACCACATACCGTCCTGATATCCTTATCATTCTGTTCCAGATATTGTTTGTCAACAATAACATCTTTAAAATTACTGACAAAAATTATATATATATATATATATATATATATATATATATATATATATATATATATATATATATATATATATTTGTATAATATACAAATAAAAGTTGTATCAAATAAACGTATTAAAACTATATAACTAAAATTATACAAATATATTTATTGTACATATTACACAAGCATATTCACATAATGAAAAATATCATTTTCGAAAAATTGGTAGTTAGTCATTCTGTCAACTGAAAGGTTCATGTATAGGTGTGTGAAAATAAAAATTATAGATGTTACGACATATTCGACATATTCATTTAAAACATTTAATTACCATACGGTTTTCCCACCTGTCTAAATGAGTTAAGTTTATGCGTTTTTCGCCAATCTCCATAACCTTATACTGCGTCAAGTTCAAAATATTTAAAACCAGAAATAGCTGTAAATCGAGTCACCAATTAGGTTGGTATTACTTACAACTCTTCTATCATAAGCCAAGAAATTACAAAAAAACGAACTCATTATATGCACAGAGCCATAATATACCGGAAGGTCCAGGCCTAGGGGCGCGCGCTAAACAAATGTGTTTAAATAACAAAGAAAATGTTTATGAGTTAAGAAAAATTTTCATTTCATTTTCTTATGTACATTTTATGGATTTAAGTAATTATTAGATTATTTTCTCGAAGAAAATTGCCCCGATGGTATGAAGAGGGGGCGACAAAAACTGTTAGGGTTTGGTGGGTCCAAATTTTAAATCCGGTCCTGAATATCCCCAAAATTTAAATTACAAACGCTGCCTATCACGGAGTAAAAAAACAGACATAAATTATAGAGCGGAGGGGATGTGAAACTAGCGACACAGGTTTGCATTGGAAAAAAAAAAAGTATTTTTGAAACAAATTTTGTTTTGTTATTCGGTTTGAAATTTAGAGTTTGACATGGATTACTGTAGAAAGATAAAAATTCGTCAGTTCGTATATATTTGTACATTTGATGATCATAAATCTTATGAGATACGAAGATTTAATTTTTAAACATGAACCAAGTTTCGACCTTTATTCATATGACACATCTATTATTTGATTAAGACATTACTGTAATCTTTAAGTGTTTAAATAGATAGTAATAACAAATATGGAATACTAACTAAGAAGAAGGAATGAAATTAACCACCGTATTGTATGGCATAGCAATAGAATAATTAAACCATTCATTAAAAAAAAAAAAAAATTAGGAAATAAAAACGGACTTGTCTCAGCAATATGTCATAATATAATTATGATTTACTCAGACTATAGCTAAACAATGCTGGACTACGTTTATAAAATTCGAGTAGTTAATGCTGATGACAGCAGAGTGTGTAAATGAACTTAGCATGTCGTGGTTCTTATACAACAGAAACCTTCCAACGGCCAAGGAGTCTGCTACCCTAAGGTAGGTCAACACCTGATTTTTGTCGCATCTCTATTTTTTCTAATAACTTATTCGCTTTAATATCTTATAAGAAAACAATGTATTTAACTTTTTCCTCTTCTTTTTTCTGGAAGCGCGTCTATCAATTATGAACTATGGAAAAGGGTATTCCGTTTCGTTAATGTATGCCATTCATGATACATTTTATTAAATAACAATGTTGAGCGGTTTACAAATTGGTATACTTTTAAACCGTTTCATTAAATGGAAAAGAAAAGTTTATTTATCGTCCAAAAGATTTTGAGTCTTATATATTTCCTAAAAGCACTTCATTTCTTATGAACGCGCTTTGCCACTAGCGATTGAGAATTTTATATTGTTTGATTATAAAGAAAATTTTTCTTTAATTTATATGGCCGAAATTAAGTATGCACTATGCAGAAAACATAATGCAAGTAATCGTGAATACATACATACATGTTTGTATAATATGCTATATTCATTTAATGGTTACTTCATAAATGATTTCATGTACTAAATAGCCACTGTTGGTAAAGAGATAAGAGAAGGCTAGTTCATTTATGGAAGTTATTAAAATATATATATATATATATATATATATATATATATATATATATATATATATATATATATATTTAATATTAATATACCTTTTTTCCGTACTTATCCCCTTCCCCTATTATAAAGCTAAAGAAAAATCTAGTACGTAGTGGTATTAATAACACATTTATTACAAATATGGACTTTAATTACCTAGAATAATTCTATGTTAAAACTTCTTTTATTATTATAATTATCATCGGGCATAGCGTTCCTGATTTTTATTAATTATAATTTTATGGAGCCACTGATGGCAATAGTTTCCTTTGAAAATATCTGCCTTGCTTGCAGTTATTTTTTTACCGTGTGGCCATCAGCAAAATGCCCTGCACGAATCGACTTTTATTTGTTAAAACTACAACAACGACTCCGTCAGCAGAGGCTTTAAGATTTATAAAGATAATATTCAATTATTTAGAATAATTAACACAAAGAAGTGGAAAAAACATGGACAATTTAATATGTTTACAAATACAAACAAATATGTATAAATTTCACGGTACATTTAAATACTTTTGAATACTTATTTATTTTTTTTTTTTATTTTAATGAAAAGAAAAAAATCAAAAGGAATTTTATTGATATTTTAACCAATTATGTAACTAAATGTTATATAAATGAAATTAATTATATAAATGCCTCCATTAAATAATATTTACGAAAAGATATAAACCCATTATACACCATGCCAAAAAAAAAATCTCTTAACGCTTGGTTACATGATAATTACCGAGTGCTTTATTTACTTAAACCATTAATTAATTTTAAGAAATCTTTCAAATGAGATTATAATACTATTATTATACTATTATACTAATATCACATATTGTGGTATTATTATTATATTAATTTTCGTTAGAAACTTTTAAAAATATGTCATAATATTGATAATATCCTATTCGACAATAATATTTAAATAAACAGAAAGCTAAAGACGATTAGGGCAGATAACGGAGTTAGAGCATCTGGTACGATTGACCGGTTAATTATGAATGTTGTGCAATCAAATTTTTGGTGGAATTTGAGATAATATTATTTATTTAAGTTTATTTATATATAATTGATTTAAATTCGATATAAAATTGTAGAATGTTATAGATATTTCATTTTCGTATAATATTGAATACATTTTATTTTCATTTCTTATAATTGGATGAACTATCGTCTTAAAGAAAAATGTAAATAAGTAGTTTTAATTATTAAAAACAAAATATAATTTCACACAAAATACAGCATAACACCTTACATTAACAACACATTTACCTTTTGATTATTTGTATTAAATACTCCATGGTCTATGCTATTTACAATAAGGAAAATCTATTACTAAAAATAATAATTATAAAATTTTATTCCAATAGTCATTTACACACAGAATTTTCTTAATAATTACAATGGATAACTGAAAAGAAGAAGATACAGACGAGTTTTTAATTAAAATTCCAAACAAAAGAATTGATCAGTCAGTCCATCGTTAACAGGGCCTGTTGAATTGAAAATCATATTTATCAATAGAATGTTTAATTCAAGGATAAACAAAATCAACACTAAACGTTGAATTCTAAGACAAGAATACCCTAGGCATTCCTATTGTAAATTTTAGTCTGATCAAAGCTGTCACCGAACATTAACGAAAATTCGTTTTGAAGAATCAAGGAAGCAAACATTGCCGTTAGCCAATCATATGGCTCCTTGGAAAATGTATGAGACAATATTATAATATATTATGTATATAAGATAGAGTATTTACAATATTACTTACAGAATAAACATATTTGCCAGATAGAATCGTGTTGCTGCTTGGACATTTAACACTAACCCGACATCAAACTACCGGCACATGGTCCCGCCTCACTCTGCTACCAAGGCCTTATCGTTCCTCTCCTTCCCTCTCTCTCTCTATATATATATCGATATAATCGTTGCGCATAAATCAGGAATTGATATTCTATGACTATAAAAATAGTATTGCTTCATATCCTCCGACATAAGATTTGTATTTTCAGTACTATTTTTGGTAACAATAGTTTTTGACCCAATTTGCATGCTTATTTTTCAATCTTACACCAAATTTGGTGATTATACACATTTAGGTGATTATTTTTCTTCTATATATTTAATCCCTCCCCCAAAAAAATTTAAATCCTCTCCGAAAAAAAATTCTGCTTACGCCCCTGGAAAAATCTATTTTCAGCTTCCTTACTGAAACTCGTTAAATATCTGGAAATCAATAGGTAGTGGAATTGTGCGAGTTAAGGCTGTCTTCATCAATGAGAAGAACAACCACTAAGAACTTAAGATTGAGAATAATAAAAAAAAAAATTTGTTTGAAAATTCTACGAAAAATACCAATGTTTCTTTTTTCAGACATTATATAAATTCTTCCTTGAAATTAAACTATAGAATAAAATAATTAAAAATATCAAAATATAAATTTGTATTCAATGTAAATCTAGACCAAAATAAATCCAAATTATGCATACGTTATTTTAATTTACAAAAATATTTATTACACTTTTGATGTCTCACAAATCCAACTCACGAACACTAACCAATTTTCTGGTGGTTGATATCATAAATGGTTTGCCCACCCAATACATCTTCACGTTTAGAGGAGCTAAGCATCTGGTGCAAAGTTACCCACAGTCGCATTTTCGGAAGTTACAACCAAGGAAGAGATTGATAACTAAAACTGATATTTGCTTCTTAATCACAGGTAGATTTTGAACAACTTAGAGATCACAATCATCTTTATACTACAAGAGAAAACAATCCAGCAATAAATGTTTGAGACAAGCTGTTTAATGGAGAATAACAGGAGGAGGAGGAAAAAATCATTTACTCACCAAAAATGATGATAGATTTTGATTCAGCACAGCAAAAACTTTAATTACGAAAATATCATCGAAAACAAATTTAAAAAATTTCAGTTCCTAGTGCGCTCAAAAATTTTAAAAGCCACGAAATTACGTTTACATTTGAAGCTGAGTATGTCGTCTTCCTCATGGGTATCCGATATCGATGTTCTTGCACTCGTTAGAAAGATGTGAATTTCTTCTTTCCATACATATAAACAGCTAATGCATTATCTTAGAGGGTCTGTGTAAAAAAATGTAATTAAAAATAAAAACAAAATTGAGGTTTTTTTTGCGGTTAACGTTGGTACTTAAACACATAGGAGTACCACGGTTAATGTTTATTGCGTAGTTTAAGAACCTTTACTGACACCCCAACTTTGGTTTGAATCTTTCAAAGAGTTCCTGATTTATAGGCGATTTTTTGAATCTTTAAAAAGATTTGAAGGTTATACCCTCGGCAAAATGTCTAATAATTTTTTTTAAATATTTTTAATAACGGTTCGATTTCCACAGTTTTGTTTTGTGCACATATACACAATACCTTACCCGTAGAGTAGTCTGTACATAAAAGTGCTTACCTATATAGATTAGTACTTGGAATTGGGTAAAGATATATCAAGGCATATTTTAACTTTTAATAAGTAAATATTATTTATTTTTTAACAGGGCTAGTGATGCTCGATGTCCATGCTGACAGATAAAGTGTAAATTTTTTTTGTTTCGAGAAAAATAAGATTTAAGGTTTGACCGCATCCTGTAATTCCTTATTTATTAATGCTGTTTTTTGTTTTTTTTTGTATATTTTGCTACTTTGATTATTATTATTATTAATATTAGTACATTAGTTTCAAAGAAATACGTAATGTAGATAATACATTTTGCAACAGTTTCCAACTCTTGATGCTGAATTGACCAAATTAGTAACCAGACAGGAGTAATGATAGATGATCCTAACAATCATTACAAATAAAATAATATTCTAGTCCGATATATATAACAAAATGTTATCGTTATTTTCTATTAAAAAAAATAAAAAGAGAGAGAGAGAGAGAGAGATGAAATATAATTCGATAACCCGGATCTCATTATCTCATTTATTTATTTATTTTTTAGTGATTTCTCTTTTTCACAAGGAAATAAGAATATAAAAAAAGGAAAAGGAAATTAAAAAAAAAGTTTAGTGATATCCATTTTTGCACATGGAGTTGAGTGTAAAGTTATCAGTGAGTTCTTACTTCTATTAAATACATCAGGATCACCCAATTTCTATTCATCTCGTCTGGGGTACATTGATCACAATAAGTAAATAAAAAGCGAAAAGTTTATCGATAGGACATACAGATTCCGAAGCGGAGGAGGATCCCGGACTCCCCTTCCTCTTGGAGAGTATTCCATACCTCCCAAACCTCTAGGTGGCCCTCCCTAACCAAGGGGCCCCCGCGATATCGTATCGCCCAGAGCCTCGAAAGATCTAGATCCATTACAATCCAGAAGCTAGAAAAGTCCATTTGCTTTCAGACAATGATGTTCTTGCACTTGGAAATATTGAATCGTGAATCACAGATTAGGTTTGTATACGAGTACATCACTAATTTTATTACATCGAAATTTACAACCAAGTTTTACAAAGTACCTGATGAAAATGTTGGATTTATAATACACGAAATATGAGGAAAATACTCTTGATAACTCTAGTGACTGCTCTATGTAACTCTAGTGACTGCTCTATGTAAGAAAGCTCTTTCGCAAGGACGATTTTCTTTTTAACTGCGCAGGATCATCTGAAATTTCTTGGAAACAAGAATTCGGACATTTGGGTAGATATGGGATATATTGTGGAAGGATGGGCAACCATCTTATTCTGGCCCAATACAACGTGGGGATATTAATATTATAGTCAACAATTTAATATGAAATTTAATGAGGAACATTGATTTTTCGAAAGATGAATTTTATGGATCAAAAAGAGCAGTAGCTCGAGAGTTTAGTTGAGCACTTTCTAATAGCTCAGTAACGGGATATCCAAACACAGCAATAGTAACACAAAAAATTGATGGAAGAATATGAAAACTACGATTTATTCATTACGAAACATGTTGCCCATGTAGCAGACGAAACATCAACTTACGTCCAAGTTTATTTACGTCAACTGAATCATTATATATTTCTTTATCTCCCTTATCCTATCGATGTTATTTCGTCAGACGCTCTAGGAATGACTTTATAGAGAGATGATATAAACGACTGTGCAGAATTATCACAATATCTTTATCTTTTTTTTTTTTTTATGGCAATATTTTGTTGTATTTTTTCTTAATTTTCTTATGCGTTTTAAAGATTTTTTTTTTTTTAATTTTTAATTTTTTCTAGATATAACACTTTTATAAAAATATTAGAAAGATGTTTTTATTAACTTTGAATTTAATATTATTTTTCTAAATTAACAGATTAAAGAGATTCCTCCTCTTCCTCCTTCAGTTTTAGAGGATATAATTGGTATTGATGAGATTTATGGTCCATTTACACATGTCGGCAGTGTAGTGGCAATTTCGTGTTTCCGCAACAGCGAAAAATTCTTCACTGGATGTATCAGTAATATTCTTCTGAAGAAAGAGGAGTTTCTACATGCCCGGCGCAGGCCATTATCAGTGTTGTCAGCGCTGTCTCAGTGCCCCTTCCGCACTATTTCCATTAATTCCCAGCGATAATTTCAGATTTTCGTTTTGATCAATGAATGATGAAAAACTTTCATTGAATTTGTCAGGAAATATCCAATTTTGTACGATTTACTATCCTTATATAAATTGTTCTATCCTGTATTTATAAATTAAATCTGGTATATTGTTAATCAATATAATATTGTATAATATTATAATACAATCAGTATATTATTGTTAATCAAAATTAAAATTGAGGTTAGGCAGGGATGTTGTTACAATTTGTTGGATAGAACAAAATCTAAAATTTCCCAACTACGCATAATAAATATTTTAAGTTTCCCAACTATATTAGATATATTAATTTTCCGAACTATATTAAATATTTTAATTTTACCAACTATATTGTAAAATATTGTAATTTTCTCCAACTTTTTTTTTATTTCAACTTTTCACAGCTTTTCACTTACCGGTTGCAAATGTTGACACAATAACTTTTTTTTCCTATTCAAATACAACAGTGCATCAATAAATTTCTATTTCTTAACTCAAAAGGTAGGGATGTGAATAGCGAAAACAAATATGAATATGTGTCGTATCGATAATTTTTGAATATATCGATGTTTCGGACCTCAATATTTTCAATCTATTGAAGGATCGTTTAAAGGGACACACACATTTCAATATTTCTGTACCGATTTAATTAAAATATAGTTTTGATATGGTGATAACGATATTTCTGGGACGATATAATAAATTTATTGTTTGAATAATATCGATATTTCTTTTCCTTAATTATATCGGTTATTGTTTTTATAATACCGATATTTCTGAACCGATATAATTAAGATATTGTTTTTATAATACCGACAATATCTGAACCGATATAATTAAGATATTATTTTTATAATATTGATATTTCACTGCCGATTTCATTAAGATGTCGTTTTTATTATGTTCATTTACAGCAGACTTTAAATATTAAGAATAGGGTTATTTCCTATTCTCCTTTCGATTCGTTCAGGGTTTTTTTTTAACTTTAAAGAATTTACGATATTTTAAAATATCGATATCATTAAGACATTATTATTATAATATCGATATTGCACTGCCGGTATCACCATGATATTTTTTTCATTATTTCATTTCCAACAGGATTTAAATAATAAGAAGCAGACTATCTCTAAGTCAGCATACGGTTCGTTACGTTTTTTTTTTTTTTAATGAAAGATTTAACCATGTGTTGAAATATCGATAGTTCTGTTCCGTTATAATTAAGATATTCATAAGATATTGTTAATTATAATTAAGAAGTTCATTTCCTTCAACCTAAGAAACAGGTTGTCTCCAAACCTTCGTTTAGACTTTTTTACTTCCTTGTACGAAGTAAAGGAAGTATTGTAATCGCGAAAATTTTCGGTTTTCAGATTTCAAAGGAAATATCTATTTTGACCATCCCTGAATCCATTTTGACTACTTTCGTCATGACTTCTGTACTTACATACGTTCGTAAGTACGTTCGTATCTCGCATAACTCAAAAAAAGTAGAAATTTGAAATTTTGTATTTAGCATTGTTGTAAAATCTAGTTGTGAACCTCTCTTTTTGGTCACTGCTTGATTACCGGAAGTGGTAATTTACTTGAACGTCATAATTGATTTCCATAAAAAATTATACAATGTAAAACATCTCAAATTTGGTAAATTGGACGTTTATATCGATATAAATCGGTTAGAGGTCGTGGTTTAGGAGTTACAAGCAAGAAACTGAATAAAGTCCAAACATTTCGAGTGCCCTGAATTTTTCACATGATTCTCAAATTGGATAACTTGGATTCTACTCGACAAAATACCCACATATAACATATCAAAACATCACTAATTCGGAATTGTGCCCAGATAACGCTTTAAACACAGTGTGACTGGACTATTTGTCACTTCACACCATTTAGGTAAAACCTGAATTTAACTTAAGCAACCCAACATGAGTTATTTTGGATTGATCTGTTTCTTTTAATTATTTATGGTGGTGGAATCAGTTACAATACAAAGTTGTTTCTTAAGAACAGCTTTCTTCAATTACATTTTATAGATTTAATTTTTTTTTTTTTTTTTTTTTTTTCTGTGGCAATATGTGATGTCTGTGAAAAATCCTGGTATCCTCTATAATTCTTCTCCTCTCCATCCTGTCCACGGCCACTCTCCTTCATCTCCCTACTCCAAGCGTCCTCAGATCTACTTCCACATCTTCCTGCCAGCGCAACCTTGGTCTTCCTTTTTTTCTGTTTCCACTTAGAAACCCCTCCATAATCATCTTGGGGATACTATTGTTCTTCATTTTATGCACATGACCAAACCATCTTATCCTTCCTTTCTAAAAGGTGGAAACATTAGTTGAATTATATGAGCCTATCAACCCTTGATTTGTTCTCATCCTCCATTGATCTCAAGTCGGTCCATATATCCTGCGGAGAATCTTTCTTTACACTCAGTTTTTAAGGTTAGTTGCTGGTTTCACTTCCACAGGCCTAAGGATAGTCTTGTGCACTTGCATATTCAGGCCTCTTCACAGGTTCTTATTCTGTAAGCTATTTTTCAACTATCACTATTATCGCTTTCATTTCCTCTTCTATTTCATTAGTTTCTGAGATAATGTGTCGCTGGTATTTAAATGTTGCCACTCTGTCAAGACGGCATCTAACTCCATCCAGATACTTATTTCCGTCTCTACATTTTGAGGTTGTCATTTACTTTCTGTTAGTAACATTAATCTATTGTTCTCGCTGCTTCTTAACTTTCCTCGAATGTTCCAAGAAGAGCGTTTATTGTTCTGCCCGTAATAACTACGTCGTCAGCAAAGGTTAAGTGTTGAGCGAGTCTATTATAAATACATCCATCTGCGTTTGTGAATATTGTTCTCATCACGACCTCGTAAGAAATAGTTGTCAGGACTCTAATAACAAAAATCCTTGGAGTTTTGTAGTGCCATTTATAGCCTTCTTGTCACCTAAAAAAACAATAGATTTCATTGTAGTCACAAAAATATTACAATAGGTAACAGGAAATATGTGACGCGTCACGGAGCTGTCGACGCTGTTCCCCCACTGTCTCGGTGCGTCCAGCGAACTCAACCTCGCCTCCTCTTCTCCCCCAATGAGGTGTGAACGATCTCTTAGGCCAATGTCATTTACTTCATGAATCAAATCGGAACCACACAATCATCGCAATGAAATAGTTCTTTTTTATAACCGTCGCGAGTCGCTGAGATAGTAATGTTATGTGAATCAATCAGTTCAGTGAATCAGCTCACTGGATATACTCTTCTTTATTCCCAATTATTAATAACTCTCTTGTAATCAGATAGCTCATTTCTATACGTAAGACAGAATTTTGCAAATACAGTTAATACCAACTATGATGCTAAATAAGAAAAATTAACTGATCCTACATTTGATATATTTATATGAATTCATTAATTATTTTTAGCATATTTTTTAATTTTTACTAAATTAAATGATAATAAATATTAAACAATCAAAGAAGGTGATGTTTTAGAATTACGTTGCGATTACTTATATTTGTAAACATGAAATATTTCGCCTAAATCTGGACGAAGCCGCCAATCTTTCAGTACTTAATAAGACCTAGTTGATATCTTATTAACTCACTTATAATTTACCTTTTTCTTGATTCGCGCTAAATCGTTAAGTAAATATTTAATCACTTAAAGATAACACACTTAAACTTAGTTTCATTTTCAACAAGAAATGCAATAGAGACAAGTGCAGTTTTGACATTCCTGTGTAACGTAGTCAATGTGAAGTGGCTATTACCCTTTGGATTTTTATCTCTTTTTATTAATTTTCTTATCACCTTCATAGGTCATTGAGTCAAATTTTCGGTATCCGGTTTTCAACACATCTTTAAGTTTCAGAGCCCCCTGCGTCTAAAAAATTCCTTTTCGGACATTGATCCGTGTGTCTCTACCACGATTATCTCTTGAAAAGGTGGACCGAAAAAAAAGAAGGAAAATTCAACCTCATCTAAAATCAAAAGAATGAATCCAATATCTCCCTAACGCCTAAGGGTCATGGAACGTTTCGTGTAAGGATGTTGAAAAAATATCGATATATATTTTTTTAAATATATCTATTTGAAAATTTAAGTATCGAAAACTGATATTTAAAAAAAAAAAAGGAGAAACAAGTATAATATTAAAAAAAATCTATAAGGACGGCGGGTTTGTCAAACAAAAGACCATCAAAACTTGTGGTGTGGTGTGTTCGTGTTACTATCATCTATACTGGTAGTGTTCTAGGGATGGGATGTTGAAAGAAAAATTGATATTGATATCGGCAAACAATATCGATATCCTGATAATATCAGTATAAAAAAAATCGACATTTAAAAATATCTTAATATTTTTATAAAAAAAAAAAAAATTAAAATATCTGATGTGGGCAACACATGACTTCCTTGTTTGCCTATTAAATAATAAATCCGTGGCTCAAAAAGTGATACTGAATTTGGTTACTAGTTGCCGAAGATTGCAGTAAAAACGACACTTGACTTCCCGACATCCATCTATTGACACACGCACACAAAAACACTTGTTACCGGAGGTCTCATTCCGTTATTATATATAGTTTTTCTTCAGTAGGTAACTAGTTTCCCAAGATAATTCGGTACTTGTCTGTTTTGCCGTCCGTTGACATCAGCGCTCAAGTTTTACTTATCTCAACTATTTCGACCATGTCAGGTTATGGTGCCTACAATGAATTTCAAATAGGCACTGCCTTTCATTATGATAGAAGAGATTTTTAGGAAATGAAATAAAACAGAATCGTGTGAAGAAAAAATAAAATATTTATTACAAACAATAGTCATTAAAAAGAACAATATCTTCCAATATAACATCAAAAGGGTGTCGTCCCTCTTTTTTCTCCACATGGACTCCAACAAGTAAGAGTCTAGATATTGTCTATTAGTGCCTCTCCTTCTCTTGTTTCCCCACTTCACTGATCCCCATAACCTTTCTATTCTTTGGGTGTTAGCCAGAGTTGTGGGATCGACGAAGTTCAATTTGTAAATAACTGTTAAATGACTTCCTTGTTTGCCTATTAAATTATAAATTCGTGGCTCAAAAAGTGATACTGAATTTGGTTACTAGTTGCCGAAGATTGCAGTAACAACGACACTTGCCTTCCCGACATCCATCTATTGACACGCACACAAAAACACACACTCTTGTTACCGGAGGTCTCATTCCGTTATTATGTATAGTTTTTCTTCAGTAGGTAACTAGTTTCCAAGATATTTCTTAATGTTCCATGACAACAATAAAACTGTCAATATCACTGGATAAAGCGTTGGAAATCGACAGTTTCGACATTTTAAACGGAAAAATCCACTTAACTAATATCTTATTCTCATGCTGCAGATTTGTTGATCTCACAAATGGGGAGGAAAACCAGTATTTTACACTCAATTTAAACACTTAAAACAAGTAATAAAAATTTTTAATTGGATTGGAAACCAAATTGCGTTTGTAACCTTTATTACCGAAACATATGATTTCTCTTTTAATTTAAATATAAATTTTGATGTAAGCTTATCATGACCTTCAAGTAAAGTACCCATTTCGACTCACGAATTTTAACCAAAATCTAGTAAATACATTTATATCGATATAAAAGTCCAATTTACCAAATTTGAGATGTTTTACATTATATAATTTTTGATGGAAATCAATTATGACGTTCAAGTAAATTACCACTTCCGGGGATCAAGCAGTGACCAAAAAGGGAGGTTCACAACTAGATTTTAAAACTATCCCAAATACAAAATTTCAACTTTCTTCGGCGAACCGTTTTTGAGTTATGCGAAATACGAACGAACGAACGAACGTACGAACGTACGTACGCACGTACAGACGCCACGACGAAACTAGTCAAAATGGATATTTATGTTGAAATCTGAAAACCGAAAATTTTCGCGAATACAATACTTCCTTTACTTCGTACAAGGAAGTAAAAATTATACATTCATAAGGTTTGACGAACAAATACATGCAATAAAATAATAAAAGTAATTCAATCTATAAAAAATTATATCACGTATCCTAAACCGGAGTAACATAGGATATATTTTACAGATATTTTCTTACATTATCCCAATCAGAAAAGTTTTTAATTTTAGACCTAAGCGAAATGGAAGCTATTACCTACAGATACCTTACAATACTCAGCTTCTTCAGATATCTTTAACGGGGAGGAAGGAGGAGGGTTCTGTCTTAATTTTAGCCCGCCGTCCGGGGTTACATTAGAACTGACATTTTTTCTCATTCTACATGAAAACGGTTAATTAAACGGTTAAAGAGAAAAATGCTAGAAGAAAAATTTTTTAGAATTGTGGTTGGAGCGATTTTGTTAAATTAATCAATTTATAGACACCTAACACAACTCGAGGATTATTATCCATATAGAATTGCTGAAAGATAAAAGTTACTGTAGAAAAACCTGCATTCTTTAACTTTTGCAATGAAGTGTTTTCGACGATAGAACATAGTTTAGGATTTATAAGCAATAAACTGAAAAAAAGTTCGAGGTTTTTCGGGTGCTCTGAATTTCCTACAGGGTTCTCAAATTAGATAACTTGGAATCTACACCACATAATATTCACATACAATATATTAAATTCGGAACTGTGTCTAGGTAAAAAGTATCTGGTGACGAGTTAAAGCAGGAAAGAAATTTTGTTCAGCGTCATATGAGGAGAAAATAAAAAAAGGGTCAGACAGTGTTCAAACGGTTTGGCGTTATGTTTGAAAGCCCCAACAATTTTGTAATATTACTTACAGGTAATACATATTATACTTATAAATATCATACATTATTATATTTTATAAAACCCGTCCTTTTGTTTATATTGAGAGTCATTGAAAATAACAAATTAATCCGCACAAAGTTCAGCTGATATGATTAATTACTTACTGACTAAAATATTTGAGAAAGTGATCGATATCTAATATTTACTTTGATGTAGTACAAAACAGATAGCAGCTATCGCCCATCAGTGCTAGTCAGGAATTAATCCCCACTGTTGTCAAGAATTAATCCTACGATTTCGGATAACGCTAATACCTGGATAAAGTCAAGTTTTAAAGTTGAGTAAATTTATGTAAAGACCCAATATCCATATACATAGGTACCTGGCCAAGCATTTCGATGATTCTGCGAGGCTTATGAAAAGAAAATGGCCTAGAGACCTTTTAACATATAGCTGTTATCGAAGTGCTATAAATGGATAGTTACAAGTCACGTATGCCATGTAATGTTAATCAGACGGTACCTTTGATTGATGTATTTTTAAATATTCATAAATAAATAAAAAATTAATAAATTTTAAAGGGCATATTGTATAACAGCATTAATTGAAAATGTTTAATATCACATTATGATGAAGATATTCGATAGAGGAAATATGAAACGGTTTATCTTTATTTTTTTTTTAATAAACAAAATGTCACGTTCGCGTGTGAACTTTATTTTGATGATTGATAAAGGAGTTATTTACTTCCTCAACATAAGCGGATAAAAACAATTACCCATGATTTAATCGTGAAAAATATATGAGTTTGGAATGAAGATTATTCTGATCCTCGAGGACGCGATAGGCTCTTGTTTTCGATACAATTCTCTTCTTGAGTTCTGTTACAAGGCTTCTATAGGCGTCAAATTACCTTGATGGGGTAAATAATTGAACAAACATTTTTCTACAATGGCTTGCTCTTGACCGAATAGTTTTATATTTGAACGAGCCTGATAAAAATTGATATTAAATTTATGGCTGAAAAGGTTTATTTTATCTTCATCCGATAATGATGAACTTTAAACTTTATGCCATTGACGAATTATTTGCCTGAACCTTAAAATTAGTTAACAATTAGAATATTTTTGAAATTCGCAAATAACGTTATTTATTTATAAAAACTAAAAAATTATATTAAAAAAAACAAATAAAACATTTCAATGGGAAAATGGTATGTAGTGAGACCTGTGCCTTAAAATAGATTCAATTATCATTGAATGTTAAGTATAACTAATGAAATACAATTAATTTAAAAGAAGTTTCACGACAAATTAATGTAATATGTAAAAGAGGGAAAATTAATTTCTTTGATAATTACATAATTATAATATAATTGAGAAATTTTCAACAATAAGGGCTGATAATCTTGAATTATTAACCAGGTTATTATACGGAAATCCTTTTTAAAAAATCTGGTGCGGAGCGCTCATCACACAACTTTCTCTTTTCACCCTATATTAATAATCTTTTTAACATAATTTTAAAGAGTTCACATAAACACTACTCGAAATAAACTCAGCAGAATCCACTTCTTCAAGTCTTCTCTGGCAATTCTGTACAAGAAATATTTTTGGGTCGTTAAGCTGAAAATATATTTTAAAATTTTCGGTTTAGGTTCCATGGAATCATTTTGTTTCAATTCAATAATATAAAAGTAGAAATTATTAAGTTAATTTATAGTTTTATATTATCACAGTACATTTTTACAGAGTGTTGTTGACAACAGGTTGGCGGCTTGGTGGGAGGAGTTTTAGTCGCATCCGTCATCTGCCAGATTTAAAAGTTAAAGGGCTTTAAGGAGATTTAAGATCCGTTTACGAGAAAATTGTACACAAGTGTAAAATCGAAGATATAAAGTGGCACTTCCAGTCGACTTTGACGAAAACATTGCTGTAACATCTCATGAATATACTTACCTTAATTACATAGTTTCAGTTTCGTGCGACCTTCCGTTTTTGAGACAGGCTGTTTACACACACACTCACGCAGGTGCACACCCACACCCACACACCCTTTTGCGTGAATTGTTTTTTTTGACTCAGGAGACATTAAAAAGTGTATTTCCGTTGAAAATTTCATAAATAGGTAAGGGAAAGTAAAAATGTATTAGAAGTATCAAATAATTTTGTTTTTAGGCAAATGAAAATGTGAAACACTATGGGTAAAATCAGAAAATTTAATTTTTCAAAGGCAATGGATCAATTAAAGATTATTGGTATTATGTAAGCGCAACCAGTGTTTTCTTACCAACAATTTTAGATAAATATCTTATTACATACTCATAAATAAAAAATATTTGCTTCCGTCAAGGTTATACGCAGGGTAAATTTTACTTGCTTTTCATTTTAATATTTGCCAATTTAAGAAGAACATAAAGGCCTAAGAACACCCGTTTCATGTCGCCTGAATAATATAATTATTTTATTTTCATAAGTTACATAAGATCCGTAGAAAATTCGCGTTGTTGCAAGGAGTGCGAACTTGATCGAATTTAAAAGTTTTATACTCGGGGGACACTAAATTTGATGCTCTACAACAGTCCTCACATGAGTTTTTCTCTTAGAGAACTCATTTTCAAGCTACATGCTCGTATAGAGTACTCTATCTCAGTTTGGACAAATTTGGGCAAAATTGCCGTTTGATGACAGTGGTTTTCGATATTTAACCGAATTATTATGTTACATTCGATACACGTACAGAAATTGTTAGAAGTAGAATTTAATTTTCCTTAATTTATTATACCATAATTTATTCGATTGAATGCACCGTTTAGGAATTATATGCAAACAACCAAAAAAATGTCCTAAAATTTCATGGTTTTTTGGCTGTCAAAAGTTCTCCCGAGGTCATCCGTGTTAGAATTTTAGCATTTTAATTTGTTATGTTTGCACACCATATACTATTTAAAAAAATAAAAGCTTCTACCCCATCTTTGCACGATGCAAAGATTGGGTAGAAGCTTTTCTACGACAGAAATCCTCTACTGACTGGCCTAAGTTGACAACTCACCATCTTGACGTATGCCCTGTCATTGAGGACATAAGAAATTTAATCCTTGACGCCGAGAATAACGAGTTATTTCCTAGCATATTTTCAACTGCTAAGCAATCATTTTCAAATGCTAAAAATAACCAAATATACCATTAGTATTCGGAAAAAGTATAGAAACACGAACGGCAAATACATTTACATTTATGTAACTTATTTATAAGTTAATGTACTCGTATATACGTAGTTTAATTGTATAGTAATTTATTCATTCACATGCCCTGAGGATGTAGAGTCGCTTTAAAGAGTTTTTGCACTTTATTTAACGCATAGCGATCGGCTGTCACCTCTTTACGATATCTTTTCATACAATCCAAGTATCGGTCGGTCTCTTTTTCCTTCGACCGATGCCAAACTTCTTACTGCCACCGGGTCCTATAGAGCCTCCTCAAATCCTCGTTATGTCTTATACGCTTTAGTCCTGCTTTCATCTTCTTTGATTGGGACGGATATTCAACGGACAGGTTTGTTTTTAAAAATCTGTAGGCGAGCTTCTAGATACCTTGAAGTGGTCTCTATCTTTTAAAGAAGGACCCAGTCTAATTAACACCATTGATAGTATATGTTCAGGCCTATTGAAAGCATTGTGCCCTAACCATAACATAACATAAGCCTAACTTTAGAAAAGGTACAAGCGCATATGCGGATTTAAAATCACTAACTGTAAGAAAATCGCTCTCCAGCATACATTGACCTTCATACTAACCACAAGGTTGTTAAACACAAGCCCCGCCTTTATTCGCTTCGGTTGACAGGACTGTGGAAAGACTTTTAATTTCATCTGCATGTTTTCCGAGAATCAACTTTCTGCTTATGCCAATAAATTAACTCAAGCTCGAACCATCTGAAAGTAATGGCAGGTGAATTGAATCGTCTGCTACATTGAATTCATCGAAAAACAGGTAAAGCTATCATTGACTTCATTTCGTTTTCAAACATCTACAGTATACACATATTTTAAAATATTTTCGAACACCTCGTTATTACTTGTAATATTGAATTGAATCTCTTGTCTAAATGGTGAAACAAACAAGCCTTCACTGACTTCACTGGACGACAATGTTGAAAGTCTTGTCAAGAACGATAAGAACTAGTGCATACAGCATTGTGGTAATTACAAATGCTGCAGTTGTTAACATGAAGTATGTTAACATGTTAACATCGCATATGTCAAAGCCACGTTAAATATTAGTAGCAGATATGCAACAAGGAATGTTATATTATGCAATCGTTGTTTACTTTTCGATAATTCAAATAAACGATTTGATAATTCATTCATCTGCTGACCTTAGGATCCGCTTGATGTTAAAATCTGTTGACTTTATTTACAGATAATATTTAATTTAAGTGTCCATCTTGATTGTTTTTCTGCGAATTAAAAAAAAGTATATTTTTGCGGTAACTGCAATAGAACAACATGATACTAAACTTTGCATTTAATCCCAATAGTTTTATCAGCCATAATAATTGTTTAGTAAAGGACTTTTTGTGCGAGTTATTTTCATTTAAAATAGATAATCAATTCTCTAATTTTTCTATCGATTCTCTACTTTTAATATATGATTTTTTTTTTATAGCAACAATTGTACCTACAATATTAATTGTTTTTATCGTTTAAACCACTATTGTTAATTAGTTTATGTTATTTAAAGAAGGAATGAGTAAACCGTTCTCCCTGATATTTCAGGAAATTGTTCACAGAGAATAAAACATAGTTGAGATTGAGACCTGGATCATTTCCTTCTTGATTTACCACACGGTCAACTATCATACACTATACACACACAAAAAAAAAAAGAAAACACGGTTTTAATTTTATTTTTTTCAAATAAGTTCCGATCCACATCGTATCTCCATCAACATGGTTAAAAAGCATTGATGAAACAGGAAGTATTTCTGGATTATACGAGTAGCCCAGTCAAATAAGATTTGAATCTTGGAATGAAAGATACTGAGCTAAAAATTTGCACGAACTTTTATAATGATTTCCTAAATGCTTGCTAAAGTCTCATAAAATCTCGAATCGGCGTCTCAAGTTATTGCATGTCAGTCTTATATTTTTTGTTGCCCAAGGGTGCTATATTTTTGGTTTAATTTTAACACAAAAATTGTTTATAAATACGTTTTATACAAAAATTTCCAGGGAAGTAAAAAATTATGCTTTTTGATCCCTTAAATAAATACAGAGTTTTAATCACATATTTCGCAACTGAAATAAACAAAATTGCATTATGCATAACGATGTAATTGAATTTGGAAAATATGTAAAATATATGACTGGTATAAAGAGGAATGATATACGTATTCTGAAGTTCTCAAAAGCTATAACATTTTGAAATTTCTATTTTAGTGATCTTCATTTCGATTTCTACTCAATCGCAAAGAAATTATTTACAAATCTACCGGTACTTTTTATGAATTCAATCGTGACATTTTAAAACAGCTTATCTATAAAGTTTGAATCCATATTTTAAAAGAAATCAAAATTTAAAAGTATGAAATTTAATAGATGTTTACTCTGGTAATCAAACAGATATACTACCAGTTAAGACGGCCTACAGGAATTAGGGGCATCGCCTCTATGTTTGCTTATCTTGGTTTGCTTGCTTTGAACTCGATATATACGATTATTTATAATGCTCCTGAAGCTAAGTCACACTGCAGAATTAAATTTTATACCAAGTATATTCCATCAATTTTTTTACCTTTGACCCTCTGGATTGTGATAGAAATCCCACTATGAGACCCGAGATTTGATGAGACTTTTCGCAATATTGGTTGAAGATAAATAAAAGACACTATACCGAAAAGTGGATAACTGCGACCATAGTTTCTAACTTACAGGGCAGGTCCAATGTCAGTGCAGGTAACCGATACCTTTTGTATGAGCGAGACTTACCTCCTCTTGGCCCGTCTCATGAAAGGCAGTCTTATTCATTCAGTTTAAATGAGGATTTCAAAGTTGGTTTAAGAGCTTTTAAATATACCATATGACTCCTAGCAAGATAATTGACAGATCTTTGTAATTAGATAGATATCATTGTTCTGGTACCATGTTTCTAGATAAAAATTGCCGTATAAAATCACTTTATTAAAAAATATAGTAAGATTCCATAGTGCGTTTATTGTTACATATGAAGGCGTTAAACACATTAAAATAAATAAAATTTTAATTAGGTTACGAATTTTATCGTAACCTAATTAAAATTTAAAATAATATTAAATATTTACTTGTTGAATATTAACATTTCACAGAAGTGGTTTATCTAACAAACAGATATTTACTGATTTTTTATTATTCTTTCATTTTACATCGAGTTAAGCACAATTAATTGTTGAACCATAACCAAATTCCAAACATGGAATTGAATCTATCTACTAATTAGTTGAAAATTCAAAAGAATTGAGATCTTCATGCAGACCCAAACTTCGCCTTACCCATTTCACCAATTCTATAATTCTGAGAAGTTAATAATTTATAATCTAACCAAATTAAGTAGGTATAGCAAAACTTACAACAAAGTAAGCTTGCAAGCTTACTGTAACTTGTAAGCTTACAACAATGAAATTTGCGTTTCTTATTTAAATTTAATACAAATAATACTTAATTAAGCAATTCTATAGTAACTTTTCTGTGAAATAAATGGTTTGATACATTTTATAATTACAGGCCCGATTTCAGGAAGGGTTTAGTTTGGAGACTGACTTAGCTTGAGAAATTACGTAGGGTCAGGTCTAAAAACAGAAATTATGGTCGCTAAGAATTATTTGATTGTATGGTATGGCAAGAATTATAGATATAAATAAGCACATTCTAGCAATATACCATCTTGTTCTCCCACATTCATTTACAAGTTAAGCGCTACCAGATACGAAGTCGCAAAATTTGGAATAGTTTATTTTCGTTAAGGCTTATTCTTCTTCAACCTTTCGGTCACTTTTATTAAATATTATCGAATTTTGGATAGTCAGTAAGACGATCATTGAGCCCTCTTTTACCAATATGTCCTCTGTTTTTAAATTTTCTTATTTTTGTGGTCATAATGACCAACAAATAGGATAACATCTAGTGTCCCAGTCAAATAAGGTGTAAAAAGCTAAACCTCGGAATGAAAGAAACTGAACTGAAAATTTGCATGAACTTTTATTAAGGCCTTCTAAATGTTTGCTAAAAAGTCCCATCAAAACAGTGGGATTTCTATCACAATCCAGAGGGTCAAAGGTAAAAAAATTGATGGAATATACTTGGTATAAAATTTAATTCTGCAGTGAGACTAAGGTTCAGGAGCATTATAAATAATCGTATTGATCGAGTTCAAAGCAAACAAACCAAGATAAGCAAACATAGAGGCGATGCCCCTAATTCCTGTAGGCCGTCTTAACTGGAATTATATCTGTTTGATTACCAGAGTAAACATCTATTAAATTTCATACTTTTAAATTTTGATTTTTTCAAAAATATGGATTCAAACTTTAAAGGTAAGCTGTTTTAAAATGTCACGATTGAATTCATAAAAAGTATCGGTAGATTTGTAAATAATTTGTTCGCGATTGAGTAGAAATCGAAATGAAGATCAATTAAATAGAAATTTTAAAATGTTATAACTTTCTCAAAACTTCTGAGAACTTCAGAATACGTATATCATTCCTGTTTATACCAGTCATGTATTTTACACATTTTCCAAATTTAAATGCATCACATTTCAGCGAAACATGTGATTAAAAATCTGTATTTATTTAAGGGATCAAAAAGCAATTGATAGACCAGATCAGGAATGCCGCGATGTTTTGTACGAATATTTAAAAATATGTTAAAAGCGATGAGTTCCAATCATCAAACCGATTCTAAAGGAAAAGTTACCCTTTCTATTGATGAATTTCCCACCATGTTGTCCACTTAAACTATCTTTTTACAGCTCTCGCCAAAGCTTTATCTCAATTGACCTCCATTTAGCCTAGTGCATTTTTCACTGTTCTCTGGTTTAATTCCACACTGAACTGCGGCGACAATAGAATAAAAAAGATTTAGCAGTAGTAGAAGCTGATGACTGGCGATAATTTATTGTTCTTTGTACAAAAAAAACAAAAAAAAAAAAACATTTTATCTATTCTGCAGATTATCTGTGCCCTGAATTTTAGAATAAAATAAAATTCGTATTGATCAAATATAACCTCATTGACGATCGTGTAGTGTTGACAGCACTGAGAAACATGACGACTGAACACTAAGCGGAAACCAACCTGTTATGACGAAGCGAAGCTCAAATCCTTACAGCTGATAACCGTGATTGGCAGGGACGTTTAACTACACTTTTTAAAATATTTTGAATAGTAAAACGCAATAAAATAGAAAAATATTTATATTGACGTTCTTGAAACATCAAAATCTGATCGTGGATTTTCTAAAAAAAAACGTTTCCATTGCACCCGTGACTTCTAGGTATAGGCATATTGCATTGCTCAGTGAAATTCTCTTTGCGATGAATGAGTGAGGACGGAAGTACATTTTCGACTATTTAATATTCCTTCGCAATCTTTTGCGACAATGATCAATACAATCGCAATCTAATATTAGGAATTTCTTTTTTATCTTGAGCAGAATAAAAGGTTGATTATTGCCATCAAATTCAATTTAAATTATTAATCTTTTTTATTTTCACGATGATATTAGAGATCTTGTAGATCTTTCTGCTCAACCTCTTTCTGGGTCATATGCTTTTCACTTCCCTAGATTTGACACGTTCCACGCCGAGGTATCATTGAATATTTCGTCATCTAACTGCTTTTCTTGTCGACTTCTATCACATTCCTGGTTGTATTAAGATGGCGCTGAATTGCTACGAGCTACAAGCCAGCCCATCCTAACCTCCTGGCCTACTTTTCGTGATATACTGACTGGAGAGTTTTCCGTAGTAATTACTCATTATTCTTTATACTACATGTTTCTTGGATCTGATCCACAGTCGCTAAAATTATCATGTTTAGGGCTTTTATTTAAGAATCTTATTTTCAATCCCAACATGGACCAATTGATTTCCTCGCTCGTTTTATAGAGTCAAGCCAACTTCAATGGCTTCAGACACTTCTACTGGTTAGTACCCTTTATTCTGGGTCATTTATGTACACCCTGGTCATTCTTATTGATTTCCCGGCCCACCAAACTCAGTCGTGATTTTATCATTACTCTCATAGACTATTACTTTCCAGGAAATTTATTAACTAGAGTTTTAGTTCTTCATGGCAACTCCGAAAAATATATCGAGACTTTAATCTTTTGTTATATTTTTATAAATACATTATTATAACAAAATGCCAAAAGCAAAAAAGTGATTAAAACAGAGGCAGCGGAGCAAAGAAAAAATAACCTACATGTCAGTTGGTGCAATTAGTACAAATAAAAATGTATACCGATACTTTAGATATCTCTTAAATTTGCTAACTTCATTTACAGTTAAAATCAACTTTGAAATGTCTGCGTATCTGAAAATAAGCCACGACCTCAAAACCGTCATTGAATATCAAAAATTAAAAATCCTAATCCTTCTAGATTTCTTTAACGCATTTGATACAGTTGATCTTAACATCCTCCATACCAAACCACAAAATCTCCCTTTATTCAACAGTTCTTTATTATCAACGTATGTTTTGGTTCCAAACCTTCCTCTCAGATCGGTCACAGTATATTGTCGTCGTCCAAGACACTGCCCCTCTCCTGTTGTGTCCCTCAGAGTTCATCTCTGCCCCCCACTCTCTATGCTTTTATATTCATATTAACGACTTTTCTGACTATTCCTCTTATTTCAACCCTGTTACTAAATAACACCAAACAATTTCTCAATCCATCAAAAACCTTGGAATCAAGTTTGACCAAACTCTTTACTACAAAAACCATGTCTCCGATATCGCCCGTCATACCTTTTAATCCTTATAGATTTCTCTAAAGCATTTGACCTAATTGACCATAACATCCTCCTTACCAAACTACAGTGCTATGACCTGGTTCCAATCCTTCCTCTCAGATCGGTCACAGTATCGAGTCGTCCCAGGTCAACCTCCCTCCAAGAAATTAGACCTCTCCTGTGGTGTCCCTCAGGGTTCATCTCTGTCCCTTAGTCACCTTTGACTCACTCTTTTAGGAATAATCTTTGACCAAACTCTTTCCTGGAAAAACCATGTCTCCGATTCTCTCTCTCTCTGTACGTTTTACGTACGTTAGAGAGACTAAATTAAATAATATACATATATACTGATATTAAGCTTATATATGTTGTTGCTATTTTTCATCTATATTATTTTTGTTTGTTTGGATAAAGAGCTTGGAACCTCTTGAGCCACTAGGCACGTGTCTACAGTAGATCGTTTATCAAATCGGGCCTGAGAATGTAATGAAGATTCAATTCTATAAATATACTTACTTATCTTTATTGTACAGAAAATTTTATCTTCCGGCATATTTAGGTCATAAATCCAATTAAACGCAACCTGTTTCTCGAAAAAGATCGTGTTTCATCCAAGAATCAGAATGCTTACACTTGAAATTATATAATCGATTAACTCTTGAGCTAAAGAAAACAAAAAAAAAACTAGTTCTTGAAGGCAGCTTTTAAAGATTACTTAATATCTCAGTCCAAGGATATAACGAAATACTCTGACGTCAAATGAAAAAAAAAAAAAGAAGTAAGTAATGCAATTTAATATATCTATGTATACTTATTTATTTTGACTCTATAAACCCCGTAACAATTACTAAAATGTAATAAAATAAATAAAAACCTAAATTTTAGGAGTTTTTAAATTTAATAAAAAAAATAAATAAATAAAAAAACAGTCTACGGAAATAATTCTATCCTTCCTATGGGATATAGCGGTTTTTTGAAAAAAAGTGTAAGCACCATTTAGCAAACTTTACAGGAAACATAAAACGTTATTTATCCAAATAACAATTTATATTTTTTTAATTTTATTATTTTTCGTGTACATTAGGAGTTTATCAAGGTGGCAAAACTATTATAATTACAATATATTTTTAAGACTTCAAGCTCTGGTCAAGGCCAAAGTGACGACTGAGAGTCGTCAGTATTTGGTGCTTACATAATCAATAGTAATTTTTTTAGACCATTTCCAATTTGTTTACAGATATATCGTGGGTGGGATTCAATAGTGATTGGGTTCACATTCCATGATAAATTGAAAACTAAATTTAGAATTTTTGATGCTTAAGCCTTTTTCGAAAAACGAAGTCTGTATCTACCTAAACACATTGGTGGGTTGTTTCTTAAGTTGTAGCATATGAATGTTTTTTTGCATTTTTAGCTCAAATTTTCGAAACCTTCACGGGATCTCCCTGAGTAATTTGAGCAATAAATGTTAAAAACCGGTAGAGGCGATCGCTGAAAAAAAAAATCGATACATACCAACAAACGGAAAGAATATACATCTATTCTATGTGGGATGAACGCACCACCCTCCTTGTGGCTACGCGCGCGTAAAAAAATAATTTTACTAAAAAACCAACCCTAATACGGAAATAATCCTATCTTATAACCTTATCCGTGCTGAAGAACGGAACGTACCTGCTATCTGCTTAAACACATCGATGGGATGATAGTGGCGTTGACGTCTATGAATATTAAAACTTGGTGTAGTAGTCGGTGGCCTTCCATACCCAAGCGAATCTCCATGACTTTTGTAATATTACATTAATTTATTTTATGTGTGTAGAAGGAGTGGTAAGGGGACTATATCTATCATAACATCACATTGCTTTATACATAAGCTTGTCCAAATATTTAAGTCCAAGTATATAATAATAATAATAATAATAAAAAATTATAGTATATAAAAAAAAAATAATTCTTGAAAAGTCTACAATATTTTGAATTATTTAAAAACTGGTTAGAATCAAAGCCAGTGGAGAGGTATTTGCACCGACCTCCATTATGTGTGTATAGACAAAGGCGAAGTTTTCTGCTCTGTCGCATTGAAACATATCTCTCCCAGCTGGAGTCTGATCAAAGGACGTTATATCGGTCTCCGCTATGAATACGGAATAATTCACTTAAGAGAGCTAAAATATATACTTATGTGTATAATTTAATAAATATCAGCGTAGTTACTATTACGTTACTTAAGACATTTTTCCAGAGATCTTTTTAAAGCGAGAGAATATTTGCCATTTAAAATAATTTAAATTTTTGTTCCATCCCTCTTTGAAAAAAAAGAAAAGATGAAAATCTTTGATTGAAATTTAAGGTTTATGTGCCTATTAGTTTAGAATATTAAATAAAGTTCAGAAGTCTGAAGTGGAGAACTATATTATCACAATTTTCTACCATTAATTTAAGTAAAATAGAAGTAAAGTCATTTTCAAAGTGTATTCATGGTTCCATCTTCAATCGAACAATGACGTACGAAAGCAAAAAAAAAAAAAAAATAATGTATACAAAAATATTTATAGTAAAAATGACTTCTTCGACCTTTATGTACATATATTTTATCCTTGTTTCAATTATTACGTACCTAGGTCAATAAATATTTATTTAATCATTATTCACCTAGGTATCAAATTATTTGAACAACAACTAAATAAATCTTTACATAAAAATAGGATATTTACGACTTCAATGTTTTTCCAGATTGTTAAGATCTTTCATTATAAGGTTTTTGATGAACTTTCTTTATTATTACAAAAATTCAGTGCATCATTTATACCAGCAGAATCACTAATATCAGCAGCTTCACTAATAGATTACATAAGAGCATTAAAAATGTAACTATTTGATTTGTTTTTTTAAGTATTCAAGTGTTATCGCCTAAATCGTTTCAAATTGGTAGATAAAAAGGTTTAAATAAATATAAATAAAATTCAAAATGGAGTCATAATGAGTTTTGATATGAAAAAAATTCTTCAACACATTGGTTTAATAGAATTTTTAAAAAATAAATGGTCAGTGTTTAGGATAGGTGAGAAAAACGTACGTAACGCAGTTCAATTTTGATTGTATGTAATAATAGATAATAGGAGTTTGTTATCAAAAGTATAAATCTCCATTTTATATATTTTTTTTTCAAAAAATTTTGAATCAGGCAAAAACCTATTTCTAGAATTTGAAAAACTCTGCATTTCGTTCAAGTGCGCACGCTTTATTGTGCATTTTGGAATCATAAATAATCAGTAGAAATTGCGATGTTAAAATCTAGCATTAGGCATAACTTTGTGGTACCTACCGAATCTCAGTTTCGGATAGAAGTGAAGATGTCGACTTTTGGCAACAAGTTAGAATATTTTTATTAAATATTTTTTAGTTCTTTCAAAAATCCAGCTTATAATGTATCTCGGTAATGGATGGATCTCTTGATAAATATTAATGTTATACTTGGTTTAGGCTCATGAATGGACAAACTTAATTTATAGGAAGGTGTTTAGTAGTGGCGTAAGCTGAGAGAGGAATCGGAGAGATATATTCGCTCCCCTCCCCCCGAAATGTACGAAAAAATATGATTTTCATACCCACAAACATTTCATACAACTAGGTTTGTATTTTGGGTAATATTTTTGGTAATTTTTAAAGATGATTTTGGATCCAATTTTCATGCTTATTCTTAAAACTTACGCCCAATTTGACGATTATAGACATTTAGGTTATTATTTGCCTTCTTATTAAATCTCCACTCTGAAAAAAATTTAAAATACGCCTGGGTGTTATTATGCGTCAGTTAATTACACACTGACATGTCCCACGTTGTAAATTGGTGTTGAGCGCTATGAATAAAGTTCAACATGTTATATAAATAACTGTGAACAAGCATATTACTGACGTTGAGATTAGGCATCTAATATTACTTTTTATGATAGCTATGTTTCCAATGATAAATAAATATTTTAATGAAATATAGATAATGATTTTATAAAATAATAATTATTTTATAATCAGACAAAATATCAGTGGTTATAGATTAATTATGGACAAAGTAGGAGTCAACTTTGTTATATTTTTGAGGATGGAACAAAACCCCGAAACGTTGAAGCTGAAATGATGTAGAAGAGGGTCAGTGGAGTTGTAATCGAAGATAAATGGAATAAAATGTTCACAACTTTTATTAATTAGAAGTTTAAAAGTCTTCCTTCCAATTTATAATTTATTTCTTTAATAAATTAGATTAATATAATTAATTATTGTAAATACGCACTAAAATATTTACGTTGATACAACTCAGTTACAAGTGTTCAACTTTTAAACGCTCATTCAATTATTTTGCATATTAAATAAAGCTGAAGATATGAATTTTTTAAACTAGTGTGGAGATTTAACTTTTGAAGTATTAGTAAAACTTAATAATGAAGGTTGACTTACAACGGAAAATCTACTATATGAAACAAGACATGAGAGATTGAAGAGCCAAAGGGTACAAGTGAAAATTTTATCGTTTTGTGAAAACGCAGTTTAAGGTTAAAACATTTTAATAATTTCCCTATAAGTTTGTATCATACTTACATTATGGCTCTACTATAAATTCCTTTAATAATGAGAAATATCCTTTTGAAAAAAAAAGAATTAATAATATATCTTTTACTATCGTTTAATGATAAAAAATATCACTTATACCTCTTGGATTCCAAAAGTAATTGAATAGTAGTAATAAATCTGATTTGAGAATTTTATAAAAATAAATTTACACAATTAATCTTCTAAAGATGATGACGATGACGTCAGAATTATTGAAAATCCAATAGCTCAATAATTTTTACATCGCCCGCTTATGAAGTTTGTTGTAAAAATTCAGTAATTTTTACTCAAACCCGCTGTGTAAAATACGGTCTCCTATTTCCAAAGCTTCATCGAGTCATCATCATCGGACTCAGCTAGTAATATTTATAAAACTAGTCGAGCTTATGTACTTATGTACTTTATGTACCTCTTATACTTATTAAAAATACATTAACAAAAGTAAAAGAAGCGCATAAAGCTCGAAATTTTTCGAAGGAAATATGTCATTTATTTTTTTACCTTAAAATAGATTTATAGAAAAAAAACTTTTTCCTGTTCCTCGCACTCCCAGAACAGGTTTCTGTGAGTCAGAAGAGCAACAAATTGATTTCTCACTGTCATGGTTCCTATTGACCTTTTAAAGTCACAGTGCTTACTGTTATTTCTGTAAAGATGCATTTGAAATAATACAATATAAAAAATACTAGAGACTTATTCGTAAATATTCTAGTAAAAAAATATAAAATAGAAGAAATTAATTCTCTTAGGAACTAAGCTAAAGTTTAAAGCACTAAAATAGTATTGTTATACTTTATAATCGTATATACAAAAGAAGTTTAGAGATCTATCGACATTAAAACCAACATGAAAATCGACCAAAGATGATGGGTCTTTAGGAGTTTCTTTATAAATATATAAAGTAAGTATATGTTTGTATATATGTGCATAAATATTTTTTGCTTATTCAACATGGCGATTATTTAAACCTATATCATCCTGCAGAAGGAGGAAAATTAATGGACCAATGAGAAGGCGGAATTCATATCGATGAATATTCGCTAAATGCAAATTTTATCCCACATCAGCTGAATAGCATTAATCATACCACATTCCATTGCACTACCTTGATAAGTCAGCCAACCCTGCTACTTACAAGACTTGCGCGTTGAAGTCACCCACTACAGTGTCAACTCAATGTTAACCTTCATATTATCCCCGACAAACGAAAAAAACAGATATCTGTTAAATTATAATGTATCATATCAGCGGTTTTTAATGAGTGATGCATGTTTGTAAAAAAACTAATCTTTAAAGCTTACTGGATAATAATAAATTAGTTTACACTTACAATTAGTGTTATCTGTCATAACCGAGGGAATTAGAATTGATTCTGGGATTCACATTTATGTAGTGAAGCGCTTATTGCGGACTGTCATTCGAATTTATGAAGATTCACTTTCCTCTACTTATTTCTGAAATATTTTCAGACAGTTTTCCAAATATTCGATTATGGCTGAGAATAAATTATTGTGAATAAGGTGAAATTTTAGGAAATTCTAGAGTACCGGTTTTAATTTATACATTTAAAGGAATGCCTAAAAGCTGGAAACGCGAGTTGCCATCCCGCCATAAAATTACCCGCTCCTCAACTGCGGTGCCAGAACCAGATAATGAGAATTAAAATGGGCTATTGTTCAGCTGCTCATTACCGTTTTAAAACGTGCCTGGGAATATGCTACAAGGTTTCAGCGTGACGCATTGATTGCTTTGTATATTATTTTTTATGAAGAAAAGTTAGGTAATAGAATCGAGACAATGCGGAAGTGTGAGATCTTAGTAAAGATGCTCTAGGCGCGTACACTTTGATAACGAGAATTCATCGTAGAAAGGGTGGTTGTTGTACCTAGAGCGATTGGAAAGACGAGAAGGGAGACTACGCTGTGATGAGGGGGGGCAGACAATGGCAGGGAGCAATCCTTGTCTTTTCGATTTTTTTAAAGTGGGTTTATATGATCTTGAGGCCAACTCATGTTGACAGAGATTAACTAACCATTCTAAATTCTTATTTGTTCTTCTATGAGCCCTATCGTTAGAAAGAATTTCATGTTCTTTTCCAAGCTGTGCATTAAAGTCCCTCAGTAGAATTTTAGGAATTTATTCCTGGAAAAAATAGAAATACAGGAAGGCTAGCTAATTTCTGTCAATGATATTTCAAGATCATGTCAAGACACTTTAAAAAAGTCGGAAAGATGAGCGGTGCTCCGTGCAATTGTCTGCCATCTCCTCGTACTGTAGCCGTCCTTTGGCAACTCAAATAGGTTTCCTTTGTAAATGACATCATTTAAATTTATTTGGAAAAAAATTTCTCGTCTTTCCAATCCTCTAGCGTGGTTTTGTTTTCCCCCTCAACTTCTACATATCTCTCATTACTTAAGCAGCGTATGCTACGGATCGGCTACGAAATATTCGTTAAATATTTTACAAAATTTTGTGAAAACAGTTTATTCGTATGTTTTTGGAGAGTTTAGAGAACCCCAAAACTATTAAATGAGGAAATATATATATATATAAAAAAGATCGAGAACTATGCTTCCTACAACTCAGGGAGTTTAAGAAGTAAATAATATTTGTTGATCCATTCCTTCTGATAATGCCTCTAGGTATAGTACTCTCATCGTTGGCTGCAGAATCCCACACTAACTACACAGCTAAGTGAAGGAACTTAGCGCGATTTAAGCAGGCGAGGTGGAAGGGATGGAGATCGGGGTGGGGAGAGGGCGCTGTTGCCGCAGTGCCTGGGAGTAGAGCACAGCCTCTGGACCGTCTTTTGTAGCTGTTATTGTTGTTTTGGCGTCACCGGTCAACATCATGGGTACCTGACGATGGCCGAGGTGAGTCAAATAACTTCTTTCAAAAATGGTCACCAGGTCCTTGTTCCTTGCCCAGCATTCCCTCTGTGCAGATATCCTTAAGAGGTTCAAAGACATAACGGTGACCCTTACTCCAAGTCAGAGTATTGTCAATCAGCTGCTGGTACTTTAAAACGTCCTTGCAATTTCTGCCTCGGTACCAGTTCGCGTAACCTTCCATCTGCTATCTGACCTAAATGTTCTAATCAAACCTGTTCCTCGATCCTCTTTTTCCATCGGCTAAACTAGTTTGGTGATGGAGTCGAGTGGAATTATTCGGCATAACAGTAAATTATTTGTTACTTGAAACGCATTTTCAAAACATTCACCGGATTGTTTTACATATATCCTCAAACGTTTCGTAAGAAAGATTTTGTGCTTTACACACTAACACTCACGTAATATTAGAGGTAATAATTTATGTATATCTGACGTTTATACAGGGATAAATCCTAATTTATATATGGATTCATTTCATCCGTATCCTTTTTAAGGTAAAGAGATAAAGCTATAAACAATGTGGTTTCTAAACGCTCTATGGTCATGATTGTCTTGTGAAGTCTATCACAAAAAAGGTA
This sequence comes from Rhaphigaster nebulosa, assembly GCA_948150685.1. Taxonomy (NCBI): domain Eukaryota; kingdom Metazoa; phylum Arthropoda; class Insecta; order Hemiptera; family Pentatomidae; genus Rhaphigaster; species Rhaphigaster nebulosa. The sequence goes on along the minus strand of OX411308.1, from coordinate 47,516,659 downwards.
TAATTGTGGAGAAGGAAGGCTTCACCAATTTATCAGTTTCGTTAACAGAAATTTCACTTTGATATAAATTTTGAAAATTATACATTTCTTATTTATTATAATTTTATTTAATTTTTTCTATGATTCTTTTCTTCAACAGAAGACATTACAGATTGATTTCCTTGACTGAAAATTATCTTTAGTTGGTTAACAATTTAGAAACCTTATTGGTTACTTTAATGCTTTAAAAAAAATGATAATAAAAGTATGCGGCTATGAAAAAAAATTCTCATATTATCTTTTTGAAAAAAGTATTCCCGGAAATAATTGACTGGTATTAATATGTATACGTACTAACTTAACTTAAATTACTTTAACAGTAATTAAACTGTTAAATAATATATAACATATTATGCATGAGTGTTCTTATTTTATATTTTATTTTGCATCTAATATTTTTTTATGTTATACAATTTTTTGTCTCATTGAACAATCTCGCGAATGTACATCCAGGGATAGATTAAATTTACAAAACTTAAAAAAAAAATCATGAAAAGAATTTTTTAAAATATAATAACTTTTGACGAAAGTCAAATTGCTGAGAGTTTATAATTTCATTTTAGCATAACTCTATCTTTCAAAAATAATTGCAAGTTATCTTACCATATAATTAATTATCTAATTAATTGATCATCACCTAGAAAAAAAAATTAAATTAGAAAACCTTTGTAGACACTACATTTTTTATATAAATATTCGTTTTGTCTATTTGTTATCCAACTATTACCAATAGTGTACATTAACAGTACAAATATTGGATGGAACAATACACAGAATGTTGCAGTAGAATGATCCAATCCATAAATTATTGAATCCAGAAATATTACAGTTATGATGATTAGGAAATGTTAAATATTGTCTTTAACAAATAATTTCAAATAGTTGTTACTGGTTGTTACAGATTTTTGTTTACAGCTGTGAATTAATTAAATAAAGTAAAAAAAAAGTTACTAATCAGCTGGGATATATACAGTTTAATTACCTCTTTAAATACCTAAAGAGGTAATTAAATTTAATAAATTATATTTTGTTTTAAAAAATAGTATTGCCTAACAATGTTTCCATTACTTCGGGGCTTTAAAAATGATTCGAGAGACGTTGCAGTCATTTTAAGGCAGTGTTTTCCCAAACTTTCGACATCTGAGTACCTCTTCTATAATTTTCATACACGGAGTACATACTACTCGTCAAAAAAAATAAAATAAAATAAAAAAGTATTCCGTATATTTTAAAACAATCAAAATATATTTAGTTTTAGATCATAAAAAAATAATAATCTACTTAAAAAAAATCATTCATAATAAAATATAAATTATAGTTATAAATAATAATTATTAGCGTCAATGAGAAGAATAAAATTGTTCATGTTGAGACGACAGATCATCATAATTTGGTTTCCTGGTTGTCAATTTTAATCTTAGATGCGGTTCCACATCCAGAAGGCTGTTTATTTTATTAGATTTAACGTCTACAAATGCTGAAAAAACAACTTCACATAGATATGAAAATCATACATACACTGTACAGGCAAATAACGAAGTTTTTTAAAATTATTTTTCTATGTTAAAAGTCCGGTGCATAGCGTATCCCCACACAACTCTTCCCGTACCCCTGTGGGTACGCGAACTTTGGGAAATACTGTTTTAAGGGATCACCTAATATAGACAAATAATTATAGATTAGGCTGAATGTTTACGAGTTGCAATGACAGTGAAATTGGCAATTATATATTTGAATATATTCTAAAATGAAATTAAAAGAAAATAGTTTCGTAATAAAGTTACAGCCCCTTTATGATCAAACCTCCCCATGTCTGTTTTTCTATATATATCTGAAATCTGCCGATATTCGTTCACATTTCTTTCACAAATCTCGATTTCAGACGGAAACCGTATTTATTTAAATTCAATATCTACCACAGAACTGGTTTGGGAGTCTGTTCGACCACACACAGACTATTAGAATTTATTACGTTAGTTTATAAATTAAACTATCGCTTTATCTGTTGAAAAATATTTGGAAAAAACTTTAGATAGACGAACCAACGGCCATTTCAGCAAAGTTGTATGATTCACCCAGGATTAGGAAGATTAATTAAAGAAATTAACCCATCATTCACATGGAATATTGTTATTTCAACATTTTGGTATCAGTGCGAACCCGGAACTAGAACTGTTCAATTACAATGGTTAATAGCCCGTTCGGTGTAACTTAAGCCAACCGCATTGTTATGAAGTATTGTTTACAAGACGTGCCTCCTTGAGATAGATAAACTTCTCATGAAAGCTAATCGAAACGTTTCGTTGTAGACGATGATTCTTTTTCATTTCGAGCCTGCATTGTATTTGTACAAATGAAAGCAGAGGATATAAAGATGAATGGAGAATCACAGCGGGGAGTCGTTAGAAAAACCATTCAATAAAAATTGTAATAAGTTATATATTTTGAACTTCCTTATTTTATAGATAGAATATTCTAATATACAAGATTAAATTAATTTTATAATTTATTAATATTTGATTGTTTAATATATCGTTTCGTTGTTTATAAAAATTAGGCTTAGAGGTACCGATAATCCCAAAGAGCATTTTCTGCTTTGAAATCCAAATTGAATATATCAGATTTTCGTCTCATCTGCGTCTCGCTCTATACATAGGCCGTCTCCTTCAAAGTTCACCGTTGATCACTTTTTTCATGATTCTTTCTGCACTCTGGATGAACCTGATACAAGAATATTTGGCCCGCCCATTTTAATCGCTGAAATTTCGTAATATAATTTCATTCATCAATCTGGTCGGATAGAATTGTTATTTTTGTTAAATAAACTATTGTACATACCGAGCAGTTGTCCAGGTCATTATTCATTCAATTCCGTTTTGGGGCCGAATATCTTCGGCAATTGAATACAAAAATTATCAATTTAAAAAAAAATATATATATATATATATATATATATATATATATATATATATATTTATATAAACAATATCCGGTTAGGTTATTTTTGATCCTGGGAATTTGTGACTCATCATTGAAAAATTTGGTCTTAAGAAGATGCTAATGCGATTCTAAAGCGGTATAAGCCAATACCAATCTTTGTCCCTAGGTCGTTATGCATTGTGTCGAGCTAACCCTCAAGTATCTGTCTAGGTGGTCCCTACAATTCACCGAGTGTTTTCCATTTATTTTTCGATGAGGGAAGATCATTTAAACGAAATATTAACTTTCAGCTGTATTATATCCTGAATTATTTTAAAGAAACAGTGCTTATACACTAACCATATAGATGATTTACCACCATCTTGTTAAACTTTAACCACAACTCTGAAGTTCAGAAATTCTCTTTATGAAAAATAGAACATGCAGTTAAATGATTTCTTACAATTATCAATAAGTCTGAAGACCTTTACGGGACGTTATGAATACGGTATTTCGATTATTTGTACATTTGACAATTTAAGAGTAGGATTTTCGTCGTATGTTATTTATTGGTCATGAGGCCAATTAGATATTAGAACAGTACTATATCATTAATTTCTCTCTCTTTTTTACTTCATTTGTGACGTTCCTAAAGACGGTTTAAATGAATGGTTGTTGCATCCTCTTCGTTTTTAATGAACCCATAACAACTTTCTTCTACAAATATCATCTACTCATTTGCGGACGATGCTGAAGTTCTTTTTTCCCATTACGACCCCATAACTGGTTTTGTAGTTGAAGATAAAAGATTTCAAAATGGTCATAAGCCTACCATTTGTTTAATATTTTAGGAAATATAGCAAACGATTATAAGTATAAGGGTACGATTCAGCAGACTTAAACAAAAAAACGACGACAATTTCAGGCATTTATTCGATCTACTAAAACTCAGTGGAAAATTCAATATAAATAAATGTTACAGTTTTGGCTATACCAACCATTAGTCAAGCTGTTCGGAATGAATAATTAAAACCGATAACAGTTGACAGTGCCATTCAACTATCCGATAGTGCCTGTCAGTTCTTAATGCAAGTCTCTTGTAACTTTATCTTTTCGAATTTTATACAATGGTGATATTTTGTTGATTTCTAACATTAAACAACAGTAACTTGAATCATATCGCCTGAATATTATTATACAATTACACAATATTCATGTTTTAACATTGTTGTTGTAAATAACTCGCATGTCCAACCACGCGACTTTCCTTGCCGCTTTGGGTTAAAGGGTTGAAGTCCCTTATATTAGCCCGATTATTTATTTATTTTTTTATGTTAAGTTTTGTAGAAAATGAAATGATCTTTCAAATGCACATGCGTAATATTCCGGAAAATTTACAGTTTCCGAGCTATCAAAAAATTAAACCTTAGATGAACCGTGTGTAGAACGCTTTCAAGTTGTAAACGCTATATCTCTGCTAATACTGGTCAGATTTCAATTATCTTCGTCATCTATTCCCATTTGAAATCCGATAATTGTATATATATACCTCCTTAATATTCCCCCACTTGAATCTCAAATAAAAATATCATCTATATAATTCGAAGTGTGTAAAACAGGTATGCCCAACCTTTTTGTAACGCGTGCCACATTGAGGCGTGCCACAACTCTACTCCCCTCTCTCCTCTTTTTTACCTTAAGATACAAGAGAGAATGTTTTCATATGGTGATATATATTCTAGCAGAAGGATACTCTGCTCTGAATTTCTTGACAAGATATAAAATAAATAATATGCACCTTTGAAAATTATGCTACCTTCACAATAATTATTTTTAACCCTTCCTTTTTATAATATTTTGTCAAAAAATGCATTATCGGATCAATTAATGACTAATTTTTATACAATAAAATTTTGATCCCAGAAAGAGAACTTGTTTTTTTAATTAGCAAAATTAAGAATAAAATATTCAAAAACCTGCAGGCCAGCCGCGTGGCAATTCCCAACCCCCAGCGTGCCACATTGGTTGGGCGGCTTCTGATCTAAATCGCTAACCTCTATTACTCAAACTATTTTTAATATTTATTGTGCACAACGAAGTGATTACTCATTCCCTCGAAGTTCGACTGTACATTTTGAAATATTATTCACCTAATTTTCTTTTCATATTAATATGAATCCACTTGATTATTCAGAGCATCAAAAAGCGCGAATATGAGTGAATAGCATCCAGTGAATTGAATTGATATTATAGTTTTGCGGCTATTGAATTTGCCATTAAGATATTCGGGAGGATGGTTGAAGAACCCATAACTAGAAGAAATATAATATAAATAACATTTATTCACTCATTTTTGCTACGCATTTATTTTCGGGTTGTGTAATGCTCTGAATTCTCTAGTAAGATTCATCCTTCTTTGAGCCATATATTTTACTCAACACGATGTTTTGAAAACGTTTGTACTTTTTTTTTTTAAATGTTTCAGATTCGTAAAGAACCAGCAAAATAAGTGTTACAATTGCAGTTTTTTATAAATAAGTTCTCTTGCTCTATATAATCGATCAGCCTTTGCATCAATTCGCCTAAAAGAAACATTTACCGGTTATCGGTTTAACGGAGCTTTGTTTCAAGATAAAATAAAAAAATATTTCACGACTGATTTCCGTCTGCAAAAAAAGCACCTGGGGAATGATCGTTTAAAGTTATATGGAGCACTGTTATTCAGTCCTGTGACCTTAATTACGGCTGGGCTGGCCTTAGGGTTTTAGGGCTGGACGAGTGGAGAGGTAGGATATGGCGCCAAATTCTGAAGGCATCTAATTTTTAAAGGCCTCAATTTTCATTGCATTCAACTTTTGGGAGAAAAGAAATAAATTTGAAATGGTCTATTTTGTTCTTCCTCTCCTCATTAGGCCTGAAGTTGCATTTACTTTGTCAACCAAAACCGTTAGATTGAAATTTTTATCCGCCGTTTTAATTACTTCCCCACCACCAGGAGCGCTGCTGGTTCATACTACACTAATACAGGCATATGAATAATAAGGATAAGTTGATCGGGAGGTTTGATCAAGGAAGAAAACTAATAAGTGAAACACACATTAGTGGTACACACTAATAAGTGAAACTTATTTTTTTATTGTTGGCCGTTGTAGGCAGCACGCAATTTAAATTTCATAAAATTAAATCAAGTTTATTTTAATATGTATTTTAAAAAAACAACGGCCGTTTATAACAAAAAAAAAATACATTCATTGCAATTAAAAACCTCTTATTTGACAGCAATTTTGATAAAAATTAATTTTTTCTACAGTTAAAATAATATATAATATAATATAGTAAACATATGTTAATATACAATGTAATATAGTAATGACTACGTAAAATAAAATAAAAAATTCGGAAAGTTCAAAATTTAAATTTGTGAAGATACATTATATCTTTATAATTATAAATCTTTCTATAAAATAAATGAAAATAAAGTGATTAGAATTAACATTAAAGGCCAACATACCTCTAGACCCATCTCATTTAGTTCCGATTGTCGTTGGATCTAATCCCTGGGCTTAACTATTATGTCCGCTTAACTATTATATCCGCCTTTGTTATATAGTTAATGAACTTTACGACTTTGTTATTTTATAGTATCGTGAACTTTCCGACTTTGTTATTTTACGTAGCCATTACTAGTTACAAAAAATAATACCTCGTTTTTTAAATTTATATTAGTTGATTAATCTATTTGATTAATTTTTAAATTGATCACCTGTTGAAAGGTCCGATACGTAACTTCTGGTAATGCGCGGGTACCAGGTCAATACCCGAATGTATTGTTGGTACTTGGTGTTTAGCCGGACTCGGCTAATCTTTTATATGTAAATTTTCAGGGTGTCCGGTAATTTATAATGTAATACCGAGTATATGAAACCGAATATCACATTTTTTTAATTTAATTAAAAATTAAGTTATTTTTTTAAAAATAATTAATGGTAATGATGAATTAGTTGATGGTATAGAAAGATCAATCTAATTAGGGATTGACAAATTATTTGCCACTTCTATTTCTATAGAAGTGGCAAACAATTTATCAATCGGTAATAATGAATTTGCCTCAAAGTTGTAAAATATTAGAACTCACCTTGAATCTATTGCGACGCATTTCTCATGGTCTCATTTACAGATTTCTAAGATATCCAGCTTATCAAATCAAGGAAGCAGTACGATGCACACTGGATATCGTTTTTAACGACCCCTAAATAAGGTAACCATATTTTTTTGACCGAAATTCGGGACGCTTTTAAATATCCCCATCTCCTCTCCCTCACCACATCAAATACCATACCCATTATGGCAGTATAAAGGAGGGTGATTTTTCGTACAAAGATGAAATACGATTGTTGTTTTTCAAAAATAAGTCCCATGGTTTATTTGGATGAATAATCTTTACCAAAAAAAAGAAAATCCGAATAGGTGCCCGTTCCGCATGATCCGGCGTTTGAACGACTTTATTACCCGGTACCCTGTTAAGTTTAATTACCCGGTAGCCGGAGAAGCCCGCAGCTCGTCATTAACCGGTATCCGGTACTCGGTGAAATCTGTTATCTGTCAGTAACTTCCTCTGGACAAGCGTCTAACTTGGAATCCTCATATTTACAAAACTGAAACGATAAGAAATTGCTCGTCGTTTCCCGCTACTTCGAAATTCATTAGGCAAATATTCAAAATTTGCAACTAGTAATTATATAAAGCTTATCTACATGATATAACCTTGCCTATTTGAACCTACGTAAAATAACATCCTTCGTAAAATCCACAATGCACCTTATTATAAAACAAATAAAATTATCCATAATGGTCTTTATGCCCATAGCCATATGCTAAAAAGATAACCATCCTTCCTTACCGGAAGTACCATAGCAGGGTAGCACTAGGGTTTTTATGCAGACCAGCCGCAGTCTGAATTTCTGACTAAGTGTCTAGGCGGTGCCATTTGGCTAGCCGACGGCGTTTGTAACCAAATCTGGGTGCGTGTCTTGATTCTATTAGACACTTTTCATATGTTGGATGCATGATTTGCTCTCCATGTCTTCGGAGTTTATAGCTGTCAATCATGTAAACATTTCTTCTCTACTGTTATAGAAAAAAATTGTATTCGAAGTCTCATTTAAAATTGAAAACTTCTGAAACTTGGATGTACGTTACGTTTCCTTATGTACGTTGATGGTAAAAAATAGCATGCAATAACTATAACATACACATTTTTTGTTTGCTATGAGGTGATTTAGTGAAAGTTTCTTGACAATTATATCTGTTTTCAACATTTTCGAGACATTAAACCAATTACAAAGTTAACATTTTTTTCAGTGTAACGCACGTTACATTTTCATTTAAAATATATTTTTATTGCTACATAAAATTTATTACAATTGTCCATTGCTTGCCAGCCAATTAATCAGAGCACAATGCGAAGTTCCTTAGACGAATCTGATTTAAAAAATAACATAAAAATTCACGTTCCGTAATGTATGTCCCGTAATAATTTTTTTAACTTAAAATTCAGTTAAAAATAAGAGAAGGTGTAATTTGATGAACAGACTCAGTTAAATGTTCTCAAGCAGAACACTAAACTGCCATTTTACGTGAGAATGCCCATGATTCCACTTCGTCCCTTCCTCTTTGTCTTTAAACAGTAGCGTCAGCAGGATTTTTTTTTTCGGGGGGATTTAATTTTTTTTTTTTTGGATTTAGGCAAATGATCACCTTTATGTCTAAAATTGCCAAATTTAGCATACTTTGTAAGTATAAGCATGAAAATTGGATCAAAAACTATTGTTAAAATTATAAAAAATCATCTGTCTATATTTCGCCAATTCAGGCATCATCAGGAAAGTAGGAGAGAAAGAAATAAAATATAAAGAAAAAAAAAACTTTATATAAATAGATAAACACAAAATACCAGTGAAAGCTGCATTTGAAAGGACAATGTGTGGAAATAAAAGAGTACTGAAAATCCATTAGTAAAATAGCGCTGAGGTCTACGTGATAGGTATTAGAGAGGGAAGATAACCGAATTGCGAAGCCACTCTGAATGCTGCAACCGTTGGATGGGTCAGGTCCTCACTTTATCAATCTCTTTATGCCAGTCTTATTTTCCCTTATCGTATAGGCGTGGGAAAATATTTAAAGAAAGAAAGAATTTTTACTTTTATGACCAATGATTTGACCAAAAACAGGGTTAAATTTATGCTACTAGATTAACCGTCGGTTAAATATGTTTCTTTTGATTATCCAAGCCACGGATGTTCTAAGTTAAAAATTTTAATAAAACCTTATTTACACTATGAGCGAGACACTGTTAAGTTTTTGTCATTGGTTTCATTTCATAATGGAATGTAGGGATTAGCAATGGAGAGGAATGAAATACCATTGCACACCCAAAGTTTTGACCAATTTATAATTCGGTAATACATTATTTTTACAGATAATAAATTAATACAATCTATATTAGACTATAAGATGTAGATTGCTTATGAGAATTTTTTAAAGGCTAATGTTAATGCCGAACGGTGGGGCCAAATGCATATTTCTGGCCAAAATTCTGAAATATGCCATTCTCATATTTTTTGAGAACTTCCGGAATCGTTTTTTTTTTATACTAGTTCTTGAGGAGCATGAGAGTCCCTTAAAGCTTTTGTTTTTCATCTTTTTAATCGCTCAAAATTGCAATGCGAGAAATGCAACTGACTGTTTCCAACAATGATTATGATAAAAAACGTTAAATAACCTGTGACATATGGTTTCACTTCTTTTTCAACGCAGAACCACCTAGTGATATCTTTTCAAGACAAAAACAACACCCATTTTAAACTAATCAATGCTAAAGTAGATAACTTTGATTATTTTGGAACTGGAGTGTTTTCTTGATATACTGATATCTTTATTATTTTTATTTATTTATTTTTTTTAACCGCCATCTTCAATTTTTGTTTGTTTAATTAACATTATATGATAAAACCGCACCTTTTTTGTAGGTAATAACCTTTATTTTTATAACAAAAACCCTATAATATTTCAAGCGCTTCTCTCTGCAAGCAGAAGAAATTTCAATCTCTTGTCTAATTTAGGCGAATCCTGGTTATTCATTATTTCAATGAGTTGTCTCCTTAAAAGTATATTCTCCTCGGAAAAAAATAACTTAAATCAGTTTAATATGAATACTATAAAGACTTGTTATGAGGAACTATTTGTAAATAATGTTTAGCTACATAGAGAGACAGGGAGACTGTAAAACCGTTTCATTCGCTCTGATGCATATTAATATAATAAAACTACTGTTGTAGATACCAGAATTATTAATCAAACGTGTAAATGTTTAATTTTATTTATTGTTTTGATGCTTTTTTAGAAGGATAGGAATTTTTACCTCAATAAATTAAATGTGTGTCACTGTTTCTGACGTCTCGTCTAGGCGTTATCAATACCCCTGATGAAGGCCTACAAGGTTGGCCGAAACGTTGCGACAGAATCAATGTGCACTTTTTCATTGACCATGCTCCCTCCCCTGAAACTTCTCAAATATATCTACGGTTAACTGCATCCACTTCAACATAAATAAATTAAAATTTCGTAGATAGTAAGAAGCACATCATTGCAATGAGTCAGTCACTTGTAGTTGTATATTCTATATAATGTGTCACAAAATCAGAAGCATTCAATTTCACAAAATCAATTGTAAATTCAGATTTATCAATCGAATCATTGAACCAATTGTACTGACGGGATGTCTACATACCTCCATGTTTTAATCCGTTCATGCTTAACGTTTTTGAATATAAATTACTAAAATATTTTAAAATTTGTTAGCATTATACTTCCCTACTAGACCTCCTTCGGTAAAACCGATAGTCTGCCGTTAGGAAACCGGTTTGGTAATTTAGCTAACACCGATTCCGGACGCTACGCATCTTCTGCGGGTTGGGCCTTTCTTTATGAAATTTCTCCATTGCGCAGTGAAATTATTATAATTAATAGATACGATTATGCGCCATTGTATAACCGAGAAAAAAAACTAAATTTCTCTAGTTAAATAATCACATTGTCATGAATAATTTATCGGAGCAGACTCAAGGTCTTTCCGTTATGCAACAGACGCAATGAGGACTTTTTTAAATGCTCTGCTAGAACGCAAGACTATGTTGCAAGGTCTAACAAATAAATCCAATACATACCGTAAAGGAGGGTTACTTTGCGCCAGACTTGGGACTTTTTTGATTTCTGCGATTTTATGATCAACTTAAAGGAGTTAGAAAAGTTTAAAATTTATATCTCAGCTTCCTTAGAGTATAATTTAAATTAAAAGCCCATAATTTACACTGCGTTGATATTTCTTTGTTTTATTTTTTTTGTCAAAATGTGAAGCAAAGGTTATGGGGTAGGTTGGGAGAATTTGCACCACTTAAAAAGTTCATTAAAATCACATGTGAATCAATAGTTAGTGTAATTTAAGGCTGTTTCCATCAATAAGAGGTTAAGATTGAGAATGAAATAATAAATATTTTTTACCTCCTTGTACGAAGTAAAGGAAGTATTGTAATCGCTAAAACTTTCGGTTTTCAGAATTCAACGGAAATATCCATTTTCACTAGTTTCGTCGTGGCGTCTGTACGTACGTACGTTCGTTCGTATTTCGCATAACTCAAAAACGGTTAGCCGTAGAAAGTTGAAATTTTGTATTTAGATTGTTGTAAAATCTAGTTGTGAACCTCCCTTTTTGGTCACTGCTCAATCACCGGAAGTGGTACTTTACTTGAAGGTCATAATTGATTTCCATAAAAAATTATATTAAAATATTTTGCAAAGCTTCTCAAATTTGCTATTTATAACTTATATATTGATTTAAATAATATACTAAATTTTGGTCTAAATTGGAAAACCGGAAGCGGTGCTTTACTTGAAGGTCATAAGACTTTCATAAAAAAATATATTAAAATATAATGTAAAACATCTCAAATTTGGTAAATAGGACTTTTATATTGATGTGAATGTATTTACTATATTTTGGTTAAAATTGGTGAGCCGAAAACAGTACTTTACTTGAAGGCCATAATAAGCTTACATCAAAAATTATATTTAAATTAAATACATAAATCATATGTTTCGGTAATAAAGGTTACAAACGCAATTTGTTTCCAATCCAATTAAACATTTTTATTACTTGTTTTAAGTGTTAAAATTTAGTATAAAATACTGGTTTTCCTCCCTATTTGTGTGTGTGTGTGTCCGTAGATGGATGTCGCGACGCCGAGTGTTGTTTTTGAGATACTGCAATCTTCGGAAAAAAGTAACCAAATTCAGGATCACTTTTTGAGCCACCGATTTATAGTTTAATAGGCGTACAACGAAGTCATGTGTTGTCCACATCAGATATTTTTGTTTGAAAATTCTAAGAAAAATACCAATGTTTCTTTTTTCAAACATAATAAACATTTCCTCTTGCAATCAAACTAGTGTAAAATACCTAAATCTAAACCAAAATAAATCTAAATTGTGTATATAAATATTTTTATTTATAAAAATATTGATTACACTTTTAATGGCTCACAAATCTAGTTTGGGAACTCTAACCAATTTTCTGACGGTTGATATATGGAGCAAAGTATCCCCAATTTCTGGTGCAAAGTTACCCACAAGGAAGAGATTAATAACTAAAACTAATATTTGCTTCTTAACCACGATAGATTTTGAATAACTTAGAGATTACACTCATCTTTATACTTTATACGAAAACAAGCAATCCAGCCTTAAAAGTTTGAGATAAGTTGTTTAACGGAGAATAATAGGAGAAGAAAGAAAAATACCAGATAATCTATGCTTCTCCTTGCGCTGAACTTTGCACCTATCAATTGGAATGTATATTTCTCCTCTTTCCTTCCCATTCCTTTCGCGCCTTTTACTACCAATGGTGGGCAACACTATACAGTATGGGCAATACTCAACAGCATAAAACTTCTAATGTCATTGGAGTAATTTTATCTAATCACCCCTTAAGTAGCAAAGTAACCCACTTTTACGGTACCTTTCAAAGTGAATAAAACTGAGAACGTGCTCCACTATGTGGGTAGATATTCATTAAAATATCGATCTACTCGGCATACACAGACTCAGCATTTTACTGAGTACGTACTCACACAGTGGAGGATTTCCTCAGTTTTATTCACTTAGAAAGTTGAGCAGATACTCCGAATCAAATATTTGGAGCACGAGCTCAATAGACTTAGGAAGTATTCCACTGTGTAATGTATCTTCATTCGCATATAGCCGGACCATCTGCTCGGTTTTATTCACTTCATCTAATACCTACAATACCATTTCCATTACAAATAAACTGTTCTCCTTGAGCAGGAACGTGTCATAGATTCTTTCACGATGAATGCAATGATGGGATTTCTGGATTGTATAACTATAAAACTACATCACCGTAACAAATTAACGAATAAGATTTTTTTATTTAGCTAATTAACTACAATTATCTGCGTATGATTTGCCACAATATGTCGACACTTTCTGATTTATCAAATCTTTATTTGAAAAATTCCAATTACATGACGTATCCTTAGAATAATAGTTTACAATACATTACAATTATGGAAGAGTTGACATAAGTCATTAAAAGAGATAAATGCAAAAAAAAAAAAAAAAATCTATAGGAAATAAATAAAATGACTTACCTTGAATTTTGGAAAATCTATGGCAGAATTGTGTTTGGGAGTAGCTCAATAACTGTATCCAATTTAGTGTCCGAAATAAATTATTTTAGTTACCAATTTGATGTATATTTTTTTCGAGATGGTTTCGTTTCATTCATTTTAACGCACTTATATATAAGTAGTGTTCTTCTTCTGCTTTTCTCTCTTTCTTTCTCTTTATGTTTTTTTTTAATATACATAAAAAAACAAACACTTCCATGATTTTTGGAAAATTTCTTTTGATATGGCCTCTCTTCAATTAATTAAATTTTCTCTTCTTTAGAAAGTCTCATTCCCTGAAGGTATTAAGTAGAGGGAAAATGATAGGGGCCTTGTCCTGCCGGTTTTTATCCAGACATTTTCTCGGACCGTTTATCACGTGATTCTTCCCCTCCACACTCATCCAGATTTCTTATGTTTTTTGTGAACGTTCGCCCTAGCCAGCTGAGAAAGAAGTAGCACAACAACTCTTCGGTTTGGCTTACTTTCTTATGGCGGGGTGGGAGACGTTCCACTTCATACGTGCCGAATGGGAAAGCATCTCTTCGGCTTTATTCGCCTGCAACTGTCTTCGTTTCTTTAAGTCGTAGAAAGTTGCCATGAAAGCAGAACAGCGGACATCGTCCGTTCCCGGTCGAAGAAAACTCAACTGCTGACGTTTAGCGGTATATAAACTTTTCCTCACAAAAACATTTATTTTTTTATTTTTTCTTCCCAGGAATTCAATCTATCCTTGGAGGGCTGCATAAATTCTAGAGATGGACTTTTTAAACGTTTATTCTAAAAATCAACGACTTATACCTCCTATGTTTTATCTTGGAGAACCGAATAAAAAAAATATATGAAATTTTCAGGGTATTTATAAATCATTCTGCTTACATAATTTCAATTCTTTGCACTATTGCGTTTCTTACAAAATATTTTCATAAGTTAAACTGTATAAAACATCACAAAAAACATACTTACCAGTATAATTTTGTAATTATTTAAAATTAAAAAAAAAATACGGCTTACAAGTATTAATTATTAAATATTATTTTTAGAAAAAGAGAGAAGGAAAAGGAATAATCGGATACCGTATCGTGAGGTACGCATGCGTATTGGAACAAAGCTACACAGAGGTATGAGGGTATTAAGGGTAGATTATGAGAGATTGGAGCAGGTAACAAATTTAAAATATTTGGGTGCTCATCTCAATGAGTTTGGATACATAAAAGAAGAGTTGAGGTACCTTCATTTAAAGAAAAAACGCAAAAAAAAATATATCATAATTTGGGGATATATGTCGACTTAAATAACTTTAATAAATTACAAAATTTTTGTAAATACACTAATGGATTTGTGGGGCTCTGTAAACTAAAATGAAATGTTTTTCGTATGAAATTTTAAAACGCGAATGGTGATTGTTTAAGTTCAGTGGTGTGCATCGAAACAGCTAAACATTTTGAGTTTCTGTTTCAAAATACAAGCGTTCCTTAGATCTCTATAAGCAATGGCGTAGCCAGGGAGAGGGTCCGGGGGGTCCGAAGATCCGGAGGATCCTCTTCCCTCTCCAAAAATTACAAAATATTATTGCTTATTCTTATCCGTAAACAAAAATTGTATAAACCTATTTGAATGTTATTTTATAAATAACATATGTAGGCATAGAAAATGTTATATAGAGAGATTATCCCTTACATCCCCGGCTGGAATGGGTTAATTTAAAGTAGATCCTTGGATGTACCCTCCCTCCTCCGTAATGAAATACTGGCTACGCTACTGCCGATAAGTTCTGTTTACAGAGCATTCGAATCAAATGATTTTTCTTATCATATGTGCTGATAAACTTCTCATAAACATGACTAGATCATTTATCTCTTGCTATAGTTTAACGAGTTAATAAACATGTTTCTCCGGAAATAGGGAGATACCTACACGCTATCCTTATCTATCTATAGTTAATTTGCATCAATATCTTTTACTGACGGGTATAAACTTTCGTTGCAACACATATCGAATTACTTCATAACAGTTCTTGAATAAAATGTGATTTCATGATTAAAAAATATTACATAAGACCTTACCAGGATCCCTAACGCAACCATACCAATAAAAAATAAACAGGTAAATAACAAAGCTTTTAATTAATTGACATAATTAGGAAAATTTACCAAACTGCAAAGAGACGAAACTTCAATAAAACATATCCTTCTAAAACAACAAAGACGTCCAAATGCTATAATACATATAGAAAATATTAGGAAGAATCTTTTAAATCGCGGGTGTGGAGCTATTCTATATAGCTCGCACAGAAGAAGACATATTGATGATTCCTTTTAAATCAGTCCTCGACTACTCACCTCAAGTTTGCAGCTTGTAATTTTTACAGTAAACCTGCTAAGTTCTATATCTTTTTTGGAGAATTTACCCAACGAGATTGGTAATGCAAACCGAAAATAGCGAAATTCCTTAAACTCCAGCTCAAAGCTGAGGAAGATATCGATTTCTGCACATATAGCACAAAAACATTTTCATATTTTCGCTTGTCTCTGATGACTCGATATTTTTTTATGGTTACTGAGAACTAACCCCTACGGAACAACACAATTGGAAAGTTCTTCCTGAGGGATAAATCATAATTCTATAATATATTTCGCATATCCACAATGAAAGAGGCACAACTCAAAATTTCTTACGTCAGAAATTTTAATAGTTGGATCCCTATCATCCCAAAAGGCAGACAGCCCTCAAATATTAGGCCCAACTAATAGACAGAGTAAGTGATCTACCTACAAAAAGTGCTGGAGGAAACACCCTGGAGGGCTTCTACATAGAATTTAGCCAGTGTCTTATTTTCGTTCTGACAAAAACACATTTATGGAGTTGTGTCACTTTCATTGTTGTTGTCGATTTCATTCACGTGAAAAATAAAAGCATATTTTTCTCATTCACTTAGCTTTTCAGTTTCCAACGCTGATAATAATAATAATTTAGCAATGGTGCTAATTTTATCAATGATATGTGAAATTAGATAACGGTGATTAACAATACACGAAAGATATTTGGATTTGTTTTGAATTTAAAATCACTTTCATTTATTCATCAAAATAAATAGTTTATAAATATAGATTCATATAACAACACCAAATAGCATTAAAGGATGATAAACAGTCCATAACCTGAATCCAGCGTGACACTTCAGAGTCTAACCAGTCTGAAGTGGGTTGGGCACTCCTACCTAATAAGGACTCCTACATTGTGCACTTGAACCCCCTTGGCCTCTAGGCATTTAAATTAAGTATCAACTGGTCGAGAATCCATTAAAAACCTTGTTCATTTAACTTAACAACATACTCGAATGGGGTAAAATAAAAGGGCCAGAAAATACCTTCACTGGTACAACAAATTTTCTTCTATGAAGTGATTTGAGGCAATATAAGATTTGAACATCGAAATCGAACATAGTCCTTGAGTAGTTGAGGTATTTCTCAAAATTACTAGTAGAAATAATATTTTTCGAACTACGAGCAAACTTCTATGATGTAATATTTCAGTTTTATTAAAAATTACCTTGCGGATTTTTATAAAAATCAATTAAATCGTTTTAAAAACTCTCGCTTTTGAGACGAATTTTGCGACAAAATCTGGACGTTGGTAGAAAATATTTTTATTTCATTTCATAATTGCCCAGTCAAATGGTAGTTGCACACGGAAAAAATTGAAGTAGTCGATTTCACTGCGGTTTAATATGTTTTTGGGGTACTGAATGCAAATTTGAAGTTTGAAAACAAAATTTCCTTCAGCGTTCCCGAGATATAGGCAAAAAATGGCGAAATGTTCGCACTGTTTTTTTTGCTTTTTCGCTTATAACTTCAAAAGCATGTGTGGTAACAAGAAACTATTTTTATATTTTTTAAAGTAGGCTACATTTACCACAATTTGAGCTCAATCATACATCTGTTGGCTCAATCGAGACAAAGCTCCTAAATATACTGATCTTCCGAGGAAAATTATTAAGAGTGAATTTGTGGCAGATCTATTTGAATTTAATTCAAACAGAGAACGACGGCTAGGTTGACTCATAATTTGCAAAGGAACTAAAAAAAGAGCAAAAAACTTGCCACAGCGCTAATTTTCCGTTCCTTGGCTAGTTTATAGTTTCATGACGTCTGACCTCAAAATCATTTATTGTAGTCTAGGAAATCGGATTTTGATGCGAAATTTAATAGGAAAACCATTTCATAACTGGCGTTAGTAAATAACCAACCATTGAACCAAACATATTGAAAAGTGAAAGTGTTTTTTTTATACGGCTTATTTCATTCCGAATGATTCTGCTAAGGGTAAATTTTCTGAGCTATGAAGGTACTATTGGTCCCGAAATTAATAGAGGAGGGTTTGACTAAACAAGGAAGTCATATTATGAGAAAAAGTATTCGTTTAGTGTGTATAAAAATGACTGGCGAATAATACTTAAGGAAAATTAAATATAGCAAGAAATGTATTTGCGTAAATCAATTAAATTAAAGCAATTTTTCATTTTATTTTACGCCGCTTGGCAGAGGATGGTCCAGGGGTAACCTCTTCGATGTTTTCGTCAAGATCAGCTCATTGTTCTTTGATATATACGTACATACTCGTCATGTGGAGCAATACCAAGAAGTAATATGTCTTCCTCAGATAAACAATTAGTGCATGTTTTATAGATAGATGTGTAAGCAAATTAAAAAAAAAAATAGGAATGCTATAAACTAAATTTGATACTCTACAACTTTAGAATTTTTCATTTATCTTTGATTTACTGTCTTAATCTAATTGCATTAATAGTCGTATAAATAGGACCAGGAACATGAAGAAGATTTTAACCCACTGACATCCCTGATAGGACTTATAAACGTATCATCAGATAGTTCATCCAGCTTTTTTTCCTTTTTTGGTTCTAATTATCCATCAGTTGTAGTCAATCCCGTATTAGCTTGTATACGTGTTTTTATGAAATCTCTATTCAGTGTGTCATTCAAAGTTAAACTTTCAACTTATTTTATAAAAGATCTTATTTAAAAGTTCACAAAGCAGTGATTATAATTCCTGCTAAGTAACAAACCCTACCTTTCTAAACGCTTGAATATAATAATGGAACTTAAAGCTCTCGAGAAAACACTTTCTCCTTTCTCCTCAGTGTATTAGTGTATGTTTCCAGTTTATTTTACGACTGATAATTGTTAGAGAAGTGCAGTACAGCATTGTGTAATGTGAAAATTCTTCTCACCGGTAATGTGCCATTTGTAAGGCTCACGACGATCCCTAAACGTGCCGCTGCATTGCATCCCGGGTAATGGCGGATTATAATCTACTTTCTTAGTGAATGGTCTCTCGTAAAGGTATTTCCAATTTTCGTAGCAAAGCGTATTCGTCGCTGACATATTCCAGACACAGTGAATGCTATTTGTTAAAACTTAATATCGACTGCAATATTTAAGGGTACAATATAAGGTGTGCGGATTTAAAACATTGCTCCTACGATATGGGGAATCAGATGCTCACAGGCTTGTTTATTTAATTCTGTAAGTAATCCTTTATTCGTTGTTATTTTGGCACCTTAATTTACTAATTTATTATTCACATGCCTGAATCTAATGTCTAGATACATTTGATGTGATATAAGTCTGAAGAGAGGAGGAGTGGTTTAAGCAACTATGTATAAAGTTTTTTTTTTTTGTTTCTTAACATCATATTCATTAAAATTATGAGCTCCAAAACTAAAATGAAGAACTAATAAAATAGAATAAAATTTAAAAAAGCCGTTTAAAGTTGGTGAAAGCTACTGCGGATAGCAAAAAGTACTACATACAAATTTTATAATTCTGTAGGTATATAACTTTTACCATGTTTATAACTTTTGCTCATTTACAATTCGGCTTTATTAATGATTTATCAAATCAGAGTGTTAGGAAAGTTAATCTTCTTACATCATTTTGCTATTTATATATGTACTATCATAAGTCTGCTGTTTTCCTAACAAATATTATTTTTTATGTTTTATAAAAGGAAAAAACCCTGTGAAATAGCTAATGAGAACAGTTTAAAATTTATATATTATTATATAAAATTCAAAATATATATTGATTTATGCCTCGACTTGGTTTCTGAAATTAATTAAAATAAATTTTATTCCACTTTAATTTTTTTTTTTAATTTTACTACTCAATTGAACAAATTGTAATTATCAATTAAAATATAATGAACTTTGCTTAATTGAATTTGTAATATATTCCAATATATATCATTTTATAATGAGCACAGTTCCCGCAGTGAATAAAGATTAAAGCGGAGGTTATTGGAACCAAATGGCCGACCCCACATACACAGCAGCTTAACTTTCCCATGAAGAATCTACTTCTTGACCCAGTCTCCGATTTTAGTAGCCTGTGCCCTTGAACCATCTTCAGGAAATCCGTTTCTCCTTTAAATGGCCCTTTCGATTCTGAAGTTCATATTACAGTGAATTCATGCATAGCATTTCTAATTACTCTATTAAATACTATAATTCTATCCGATACTTCATTCGACTAAAAGATTGTTTGTAGTTGTGTTCAATTATAAATCCTCTTTCCAAAAGATGTATATACTTTTACATAAATAAGTCAATCAAATCTTAATTCAGGAGCTCTGGACACCCAAGCCTAAAACGATTCTCAAAAAGCAATTAAAATATACTTTTTTCAAACGATTTGGAAAATTATCATTTTTGCTTCTCTTTAAGGTAGTTGACTATTTAAGGTAGAGGAAGAATGATTATTGGTCAAGGGCAGAAATGTTTCCGATATCTATCTCATTTAATATACACGATTATCGGTCAATCATTGATAGTCGACATGGTTGAGCGTAGGCAGACATCACCTTGTCTTGGATTGCCTTTATAAATAATAATAATAATAATATACACGTTTTAGTCCGCTCAAACAAACCAAGTTCTGTCATCTTCCGCTATTTCTAAAGATCTCCATTTTCTGCTCAGAGACATCGTCGTAGGTAGAGCGGGGCGTCAATAATTTAAAAACCCAAAAATTCGAGAAATTTGTGATTAGAGAGCTTCAAACTGCGAAAATTTTGATAACATATTTTACAATTTAAAACCAATCAGTTAATAAATTCAAATTTTATCGATACAGTGCTGTGTTTGAATAGGAAAAAATAATTGGTCAATCTATGAAGATTGATTCATTGCCACACCTCACGGCCAACTTGTTCATAAAAAAAAAAAAATATTGTTAAGAATCATTTGCAACAGATAAGTGAATATTTCTATTACAAAAGAGCTGGGGAAATTAAAATATTTGATATAGTTTGGAAATAGGGTAAACATATTTGGATATTTTAGATTTTTTCCCCTTCCATTCAATAAATTGTTGCCACAGCGTCCCTGTCTAAGCTGCATTGTTTTATATGAAAGTTTAAGAAAATGTAACGGTTAGTTCAAATTCTTATGGAACGCAATGATTTTCTAAAAAACTTTCTGTGTAGATGTTGCATGGCGATAACCGGAAACCGAAAAGATCTTAAGTGACTTTTGAAATTGTAACTGTTTTGAAATACAGGTAAATTTTCTGATCTTATGGGTAGCGTGTGTAATTTTTATTTATAATAACAATGAAAGTCACACCTCTGTAGGAAGTACAATACACCTCGTCCTTCTACCATCCTACAACTTCCTGACTTGTGTAATTCAAACCATTATCAGGGTGCGCCACATTCGGTAAGCCACAGGTTGGGTTTCCGTGAGGAAATTATATCATCGTAAATAATGATTGTTATATTGTTGTTAGTCATTCTTCTGCCTTGAAGTGAACATTATATGAAAAATAACATTTATATATAGACAGAATTTTGCTACTAATAAATAAAATATAGGTGTAATTTAGCAAACAGGAGCATTTGATTCATATCATGTGTAGTAAATAGTTGCATACGATAATCGTTTAATCTAGAAGAAGAGTAATAGGGGATGCGGTCAGGAAAACACACAATAATGTGGATGATACTGCTTTAATGTGTACTGGCGTTTAGGCCTTCATCAAGACTAAGAAAAACAATGGAAAAAAAATCGTAGCAAATAGAAGAATCAATAATGTAGGATTACATGGAGAGTATGAAACAGTAAAATAGCATATGCAAACATATTTGAAAATCTAAAATAGTAAGGTAAGGCTGGGTAAGTTCTTATTTAACGTTTATATTTTATCGGAACGATGTTTATTTTATTAAACGATGTTTTACGGTTAAGAATAGACCAGGATTCCTAAAGGTGGCCTTGCGAATAAAAAAATCATTTTAACGAGTGCTGACAAGAAGATGGGGAAACGTTCAGGAGACAAACACCGACGTTTTTTTTTTTACTTCGGAAAATGTTAAGTTTTTTTCTTCCTTATCTAGAAATTTTTTAAATATAAAATAAAATATTAATAAACAAAAATAAATCACTCATCAAAGTGAAGATGGCTACGCGTTACTGTCCGGTTAATCGAATATGCGAAGTCCAGAAAGTATTTTATACACACTGATATAAGTAAACGCTAAGGAATAAAGAGTTATTTTACATAAATACATGCTGATAAATAAAATTAATAATTATAAAATCATTTACTAAGTGGATTAATAAAGTAATATGATTAATGATCTGGTTCTTAACACGTAAATAAAACAAAAATCGTTTGCACGGTCAAACTAAATTCTAAAAAATGAGTGATAGTGTATAGTATGTCTACCCCCATCCCACATCTTAGTTCCGACAACATTGCTACCATGAATTTTTTTTTTTTAAAAGATTAAAAAAACAGATTTTTAAAGTAAAGTACTGTTAGTTTTTATGTTGCAGTTTCAAGTTTTAGCCTTAATAAAATGAATTTGAATGTTTTTTTTCAAAATATTTTCGAACTGCCGGAGCCTGAGAGCTTTTAAAATTCTGGAGCATTGGCAGCACTGCCTAGCACATTATTCCTGATGACTCTCTCCTATTCTAACCACCCTATTATATTATTACAATGTCATACTAATTATGCAATAGTATAATAAGTTGTAATATAAGTAATAATATATTGTTATTATACTAGATGAAGGACACGGAGGTGCTGTGCCGGGGACTGAGGGTGCCCGGAGGCCGGGACAGGGAGGGCCGCCCAGTAGCCATTTACAACCTACCTCAGGACAGGAGCGCCGTCCAGTCTACCATCAGATATCTACTATCTATTTACAGGTACCTGCGAGTATACTTACCTATCCATCTATATATCTCATTTGGTGGCATATTTAATTCAACTTATATTTATTCATCATTTCTGTGCTTCTTATTTATAGCTAAATCACGAAATATAAGTACAGATTCAATCGTTGTCCTATGATGTATATATGTATATGTATATGTATATAATGTATATGTATACATAAAATGATGTATATATTTTTCTTTAATTTATAGGAGATGAATCAAATTTGGTTTCCCATTTCAGCCTTACGCATGGTTCTATTTATTTTATTTTATTTTATTTTTTGTAATATTTTAATTGAGAGTTACAACTGTGTTAAACATACTATTAGAAAATGTGCAGCTTGATTAATATGATAAGAGAGATATTAGTGAAGAAACTACCGTTTGCACTCCACTAACAGTTATATTTTAGAAACTCCCGAGGTCATCTTCTTTTCAAATGTCTTGAAAGATTATCGAGAATTGATTGAGAAGGAAGGATTTTGGATATGGTATGGGTTAGATAAAGGAGGGTTTAGAAAGTTTAGCGGACTCCCAACTAGACATCATTATAGTAATTATAAATTAGAAGCTTAGAGTGTTTGTCTAGTAAATGCTGAACTAGTCGGAAATGACTAAGGCTGAGACCTGAGTGAAAGCATTTTGTGGGGCGTGTAGCGTTTGAAACAGATATTGACCGTACGCTCATGTACCGGCCTGAGTGAAATAGATATTTGTTCATAGAGGATTATTACATACTCTTGTCTGCCAGCTAAACGCCATGCGATGAAATTGCGATATCACTCAAGCCTCAGCCTAAGAAACGAGCAGTTTCTTGTTATTTCAGACTTGTATGACGATTCCGAGTTGGTTGCTTGACCATAATATTATGAAGTTCTCGGTTGTGGATTCGTTCAGCATGGATAAGCGGAAAATTATTGGAGTATATAACCTGACATAACCTGATGGTCCCATCGAAAAACTTGCTCTACAATGGAATCCCCACTGAGAAAGAAAAATAGAAAGACCGAGAGAGACGTGGATCAGCAGAAAAGGACCTCCGCCGAGTCGGCAATACGTGGCAAGAAGCAAGACGGGTTGTAGCTTGAAGAACGGAATGAAAATAACTTGTAGATGTCCTAGCTCTACTAGGAGTCAACAGAGATTACAATAATAAAATGCCTAGCTAACCCGAAGGCTCAATACCGATTCCACCAATCGTTGTTTACAACGGAGATAACTAACTATATATTGTTTGAAGTACGATAGTTAAATCTGTAGGTCATAGATTTACAATGGCGGGTATAGGTGACTTGGTAAGATTTGTTATGATTTATTTAAATTCAACGATTCGAACAATATTTGTCGAGGCATCTGATTAGTCGGCTAAATGTATTGGATAAATGGATCATTATTCATTGGTAACTCATAAATCCTTTCGGCATATTTGGTGAGGTCAATGCTAGAATGAGTTAGGATGACAATTGTATAAACCATATAGAGGATGGGATATAGGATACTTGAGGAACACCAGCGAACTGAGAAAAAAGTGTAAGCATAAGACCTTCGTCACAGTGGTCTTATTTTCACTAAAATACAAAATTGAAAATATCAAAATGGCGGGGGTGGGAGAAAAACGTTGAGACACCAAAAAGGGCCTTCTTTAACACTTACTCAATTCTCCAAATTTAACTCAATTTGGAGGAGCTGTAGGGGTGTGCAAAACCTTAAATACTGGGAAAAAAATATTTTAACGTGCCAAAATTTTGACTGCAATTTGCCCCACTTCTGTGCGGTAGAAAATTCTACCTAGAAAACAACCATACATATCGAATTTCAGTTCATTTGATCCAATATATATATATATATATATATATATATATATATATATATATATATATATATATATATATATATATATGTATCGGTCATCCTAAAACCGCGTTCTAAGGTTATGAAACGGATTTAAAATGCGCCCCTACCTCTTCTTCGATGACATTCAGTGCAATGTAAAAATCTTTATTATTATAATCTTTATTATTCTTTATTATTTTCAGGAAAAAATACGACTATAAGCAATGTGTAATTAAAAAAAAATAATAAATAGCTGTGAGATCAGTAGTGACCGTAAGATATATTTCTGTAATATATAAACACAAGCATTATTAGAAATAGAGGTCAAACATCTATTCTAGATTCTTTAAAGCTTGAGCTCTGAAATTGGCATTTTTACATCATAATTTCTACTAACGAAGTTACATGCATAGTTACTAGTGGAACTATTCCTTTTAGCCTTGTAACGAAATCTCGCTGAAACTACATCTTGGTTTTGAAATCTTGGAACCACAATCATCTTTGTGAGGCAATCTACGGTGAAGATCTGCAATACAATGTATGGATGATGGCAACTACTAATAGACCTAGAAACAAGAGGTCCAATGAAACTACTTTCCTAATGGACTTTCAAAAAGTTAGTTTAAAAATGATAACAAAATTAAACTTCAGAGGGTTTATTTTGTTATAAATATTTATGTTATCCACAATATAATAAAAAATTTACTTAGTAATTTTTTTCAAATAATCCAATAACAAATACGGCGTCAGTACCTATCAGACGATTACTCAATATTTACTATGGCAACAGTTTATTTATTTACGGATCATTATATTTTCTCATTAAGCTTGCTTGTTATCACTTGGTCATTTTCAATTCCAATAGAATTGTTGAAAAAAAGAGTTCAAAATTTGAGGGTTTACGATCCAAAAATCGAATATAATAAAAAAAAATCCGCTCGCGGCTTTTCTCTGAGACTACTGGGCCATTTTTTTGGAATTTGACACAAAAGTCACATGTCTTCCCAGAATGGTGCTCAAAACTCGATATTAGCATTTGCCATTTCGTTTCAAAATGGCAGCCGATTAAAGGTTTCATACGCCTATATCTCGACCGGTTATGAAGATAGTAGAAAAATATAAAGTTTTGTGCAATAATTCTCCCCAAAGTATTTTTAAAAAAAAATTAATTGTTCACGTCAGACGAGAAAGTTATATTTTGTAGTACACGTCACAAACAAATTGCGTATTAAAAAAATATCCTATAGGAATTTCTTCCTTTCATCAAATATAGGTTGTTATTCTAAGAAATATAAATTAACCTGAATACGCTTTCAGGTTCCCATTTATCTGTAGTAATTTGTTACTGACGCAGGCTCGTTTTTTCAGAAAAAAAAATCTAGAAATACAATTATTACTGAACTTAATTGAGTAAACAATTAGTGAACAAAAATTGATTTTTTTTTTTTTTTTTGTATATGTCCTCTCAAAACAATTTTATTATAGTTCTTATAAGATTTTTAATTGAATTACCTTTTTTTCCTTATCGTAAAATGTTGAGATAAGTGTATCTTTTATTAATTGTATTTTAAATTAAAAGAAATTTGATTCGTATATGTCTCAGTTTTTATTTGCATATTATATGATATATTTGAGGAGTTTTTAATGCATATAAATCCGGAGTCTAGTAATAAATAATGTCTTAAAAAAAAAAATCCAAATAATTTTTATATGTATAACTCAATAGGTGTATGGAAATAATAAACCATAAATTTTCAGCGTTTTTTAATGCACAATACTATTATTAAATTGATGAAAAATTTTAAAATGAATCTACTCTTAATTCTTTTACTTAATGTGTTTATTTGTAATAAAATCTTTTATTGAGCTGTTGTAGGATAAGAAAAAGTATGCAACAATCATTGACTATTTCCCAACTAATTAGTAATCTTTAGTCTAGTGTAGAATGCTATTTAAAACCATAGTTTATGCATATACCTGTCAGTATCATCACTTTCACTATAACAAAAATAAAAAACCTATGATTACTGGTCTCCTTAAGCCGTCGCTAAAATTAAGGTTCAATAGTCACTATCGCCGCGTAATTGAGGAAAGGGCGTTTAATTATAGCCACAAAGGAACGTATAGCTTTGCATATCTTCTTGCCTATTTACAGCGATGCGGATTAAAATTACAACAGTAGGGGAAATTTATTACGAAATTTTTATCATGCGAGACATGAGTTGGTATAATTAAAAAACATTGTAGAGATAATTTGTAATCAGAATTTCTCTGTCAGGAATTAACAAACAAACGTAATAAAGTCTTAATTACGTTTCAGATATAAAATTATTAACAGTTAGAACATGGTTATAACAATAGATGTCCTCAAATTTTGCGTAAATTAAAAAAAAAATTAATTTTTAAATGTCATGCAATTAATGCTTCTTTATTTTTTTATAATATTAAATAGTTTAGATTTAATAAAAAAAATAAATAAAATATGTACTCAAAGAACAAAATATCCATTAAACATATTATTTTATTTCACCAATAAGTAAGTTCCGTTTTAATTCAATAAATCTATTGTCTAACAAAATCTTGTTTGCAGGTTGAGTAAATTTTTTATAAACTTAAAGAAATATTTTGTGCTTTTGAGTATATATTTTATGTATTCATTTAAAATTCATAGTCATACTGGATATTTTAGAAAAAATATATTTATATTTTACGCAAACAATAATAAATTAGGAACTTAGCATAATAAAAAATAGAGAGAAATATACCTCCATTGAAAAACACATTAATTTGTTCCAATGTTTGACTTTTCATTACACAAGTTTTCTTCCACTATTTTGTCTCAAGGTCGCAAATAAAGGTAGTAGTGGTATTTGGTATGTTATTACATTAAGGTAGTATTGTATAAATTGATATTGGGAAATTAGGTGCTGAATAGGACGACATAGTGTCCCCGAAACGTACAAAGAGTAATACATAAATTAATACAGTTGTGTTTTTTTGAGACTTTGGGGAAAAATTGTAGAAGAAAACTTGCTTATAAAATATATTATTGAACTGTTCATTTGTTTTCACCGTCTTCAAAAAATGAGAAGGTTCTCAATTATACATGTGTATTTTTTTCTCTCTACCTTCGGAAATTATTAACCTAAGAAACAAATGAATTTTTAGGTTCTTATTTGATAGGTTAACAATGGTCATCGACGATTTAAAATGGTAATAGCTAGGGATCCTTTTGAACTCCGAAATAAACGTTTTTGATTTTGTACTAACACTTGTTAATATATAACCTAAACAGTAATTAAAGAGAACTCATTTTATTTTAAATTGAAAAAATGATTGGTACTTATCATGCAATACTGATTAATATAATTTCATTAAGATGGAATACTTACATGATAAATCTAAATAAATGCAATGTTTTATCGATAAATGCAAGTCTTGGGCGTAAAATATACCACGTGAGCTGGACGTTAATCACTGTTGTGTGGAAATCGACATGTTCAATCTGAATAAAAATAATTCACATCTACAAAGGCCGCTCTTAGTTGTATGCACCTTGTAATTTACGGTATCAGGGCAAAATCTTCGTGGCCCGATGAGGTTGAAAAAAAAATCTATAGAGTCAAAGTGTTTCTTGAACAAATATACAAATAAAAAAAATCATTTCAGTATACAATGAATTATATCACGTAATTATGTCAAGTAATCATAATATACAATAGTTATTAATTATCTGTATATGTTAATTATTTGTATGTATAGATAAACTATTTAATCTATTATTAACCTCAGTAGTCATTTAGACTCTTCTTTTATAATATATGATATCTATTATTCTTTATTCGTATCGTTTATCCAAAATATTTCGTAATTTATTATATATATATATATATATATATATATATATATATATATATATATATATATATATATATATATATATATATGCGCAACCTTCTTGTGTTTGGAAAGAGGCTTAAAAGAGATTAAAATTGCTGCCGAAGAGGAGCGACGGAATACGCTTGAAATATTTAGTTTTTGTTGTAAAAATAAAAAATAATTTTATTTTTATAAAGCTAATAACCAAATGTTTATCGTACCATCTACTATTAACTAGCCAACCAAAAATAGAGGAAGATGTGTAAACAAATACAATACAATAAATGTATTTATTTATCAAAAAAACATCCCCATTCCAAAATAATGATTTTTAGGTATCTATTTTTTCCTTGTGTTTTCTTGAGGAAGTAATATCATCACGTTTTTCTGCGTTGAAAAACACATGAAAATAAGTTGTATTAGAGAAAATGTCGAAAGTTGCATTTCAGGCTCTATGTGCAAACTTAGTGTATTGTTAAAAATCAAGCGAGGTTTATTATCCATGAAATTTAACGTAGATTATAGAATAAAAAATAGGAGTTCTAATCTGCAAAAACAAAGTTAGTGACGATAGTGCACATTTGGCACACGTTTTATATATATATTTATATGCATAGAAGTGGTCACTGTGCAATCCTAAAAGCAATATATATATATATATATATATATATATATATATATATATATATATATATATATGTATATATATATATATATATATATATATATATATATATATATATATACACATATATATATATATATATATTGCTTTTAGGATTGCACAGTGATCACTTCTATGTATAATAGATCAATAAAAAACGAAATTTCGAACAATAAAAAAAGGAGAAATAGTTGTGGCCGGCTAGATCGACGAAATACCCCACAGTGCATTGTTTGTACAAGGAGGTAGGATGTATGGGTACAAGCAGGGTGTGGTCACCAACCACACTCAACCTCCAGATTTTATTCCAACCAGATGAAGGATCAGGTACTCATTGAAGGTGGCTGGGTGTGCATCAGGCGGGCTTATTATTATAACTAGACATTTCATAGTAATGGCAATAACAATACATAGGCTTATTGAATCGATAACCATCAATAGCAACAGCACTAAACAAAGATAGGAGATAAAGACAAGTGCTGAACCACAGGCAGGCCGCCGCACCTTCATAACGGGATGCCCCTGATAGAAGGGAGAGCTGTCCCCACCTGCAGCTCACAATTCTCTCTAAACCCAAATACATTAGTTAGCCTTTAAATAGCTCATCTATTGTTAAGTTTTAATGTCTATTAGAGAAAACATTACTGGAAAAAAAAAAAGCCTGAGTAGCAGAGCACCTCACTAAGGTCGTATTTTCACGAAGATGCAAAATTGAACAGATCAAAATGGCGGGGCTTAGAAAAAAGAAAGTATATATATATCTCATAATCGTATTCTAGGGGTTATGAAACGGATATAAAATGCACTCTTACCCAGAGGTATAGACTCAGAGGGAGAAGCGAAAGCGAGGTGGGTGATCGCCTCCTAATAATAAAAGAGGGGGGATGAAAGTATCATTTCTCCCTCCTCCCCAATAATTTGTTGTACAAAAATTTTAAGAAAGTAAATTAAATTGACATCTCTCGCTCCCCGATCAAAATAGAAAGTTTGTTCTCGCCCCTCACCGATGACCTTGTGAAAAAAGCTCAATAAGTCGTAGCTTTGCTAATATTGATTCGATTTAAATGGATTTTATTTTATTTTATAGGTAATTTGGAGTGGTTCTAAAGTTGTGCATATCCTAAAAAAAAACGCGAAAAATCGTGAAGTGAGAAGAAAAAAGTTGGGACCCCCAAAATGCACTTGTCTAACACAAAATCAATTTAATATATACATATCAGATATCTCAGAAACCTCTAGGGGTTATGAAACGGACATAAAGTGCAGTCCCACCATTTTCCGATAATCTTCCATAGAATGCAAAATGTCCGGAGACAATACGACTAATGAAGAGATTTATGAGTATCTAAGGAATAGCGAATATGAAGGCTTGACCAAAGTTTATCCCAAATTGGGACTCCCTATACCGTTTTACGGAGGGAAAGCTATTAAAAAAAAAAAAAAACTTTTTCTGGAGTGTCGTCTCCTAACCTCTGGGTTATTAATTTATTTATTGGACTTTTTAGGTGGCAGCAGTTGTACAGTTGTATACTTTAGGGTTGTACCACTACTGCCGAATTCCCCGTTGCCAGAAGACAAGGTAGGGTAGAAAATAAAAATAAATAGTTCCAAATTATTATAACTAAAAGTATTAATTGATAAATGATCTATCAGTCAAAGTTAAAAAGTAATTTCTGGGAAAAAAGAAAAAAAAGAATTGGAACTCAAAAAAAGAACGTGTTACAAATGCTTATTGCTGGTTGCATAAATGGTATTATGAAATTATTAATGTAAAACGGCCACAAGATTGGTAAATTAAAGAAAAAAGATGACTTGTCAACCTTGTTGGTGCCAGAAAGTGAGCGCTAACACACTTTCTTTCCAGTCTCAGTAGAGAATCGATGGGGACAACTGGTCTATCCCACTTCACCGCTCCGAGGCAGTCAGTATAATACTTTACTTATTATTATTCCATGCACTATCATTGTTAAAATATTTAACATATCACGAGTATATTCAGTTTTTATTTTAGGATTTTTTTTTTGGTTAAGTTCTGATTAGATACTATTATTTTTTCCCCATTTGCAATCTGCTCTTAATCGCCCCTTTAACAAACATCTGAATGGTTCATTAGGCATTAAAACCCTCAGGTATTTTCATTTCAGTTGCCGAGGCGAATTATCTGGACGTGTTAGCGAGGATAGTCTCTGGTTTAGTGGATCCGTGTTTGTTAAGGGGGCCGGATGTGGAAATTTTCTCTTTGTTGTTTTGACTGGTTTTTGATCCATGATACTTGCAAGTCGTAATGTATAATAAACGTATAAAATTATAAATCCAACATTGAGAAAAATGGAGCTACAGTCGAACCTGTTTATTTTGAGTTTTAAGGTTCCTGGGGGGAAAAAAATAGGTAGATACCTAGATATTTTGATAAACCGGAAAATTTCAAGATTTTTATCAGTGTATGTAGAACTACTGAAAATTTATTTTAGTTACAGTTGTAGTTTTGCGATTTTTTTTTCAGGATTAAATACATAGTATTGTATTTATAATTATTGTTTATAAATCTGTACCGAAGTGATACAGGACACATTTCCTTAAATACAGGAGAGCAGTTTGAACAATTTTTTCCCCCTGAATGATAATGGACTTCGTCTTCTTTTAAAAGTTGAAAAGTGTGGACCTAGCTTTAGACATAGTTATCTATACCTCTGGGTAATGCAAAAAAAAGTTAAATGCAAATAATAATGCTAAATGGGTAAAAATTGTAAATAGTTGCCTGTACCTCCGAGATTTAGAAATATAAATTGTATATTTTCGATATTTTTGTGGAAGGTTTGTGTTTAATTTATTCAAGTTAGATAAAACTTTCTGTAAGACCTCAGTAAATGAATCTCAAGATGTGTTGTTGAGATAAGAAAAAATGCCTGTATCACATATATTCCAGAGGTTTTTCCATAAAATTTCATATTTTTTCATCGTTTTCTTAATTCCATCAATAAACATTTAATTTAAATGAAAAATGTTAGATTCATAGTAATTTTGATTAAAATGTTTCTTTGTTGTTTTTTTGTTTCTCTAAGTTCCTCCTAAGAAAATCGTTAGCAGGGGTTGAATTGCATGCTCGGTCAGGTATTTTTCACTTGCCTTCTTGTCTTATTATTTTCATTGAAATATGAATAAACTGACAATTCATTGTCATTCTGACTTTATATATCGTCGGCGTTCGAACAAAAGTCACAAAGTCAAGTTAGTTAATTTTGTATGATCATGATTTCTGGCTGATAAAAAACAATACGTTGTACGCATGTACTAAATGAATTTGCCTTGAAATTACAGCAAAATAAGGCATTGGATGTCTTAGTGATGTTTGCCAAATGATAATATATGGTTCGCTAAGTGTAGAAATGAACTATGAATGCGAAATGTGCTTTTTTTATTTTGGACTTCGTGACTTTTGCTTGAACGCCGACGATACATGTATATTATTCTGATACTCAAAATTTATTTTGTCATTTTTTTTTTTTAGTAGTATTTTCCCCGAAAAAAAAAGACTATTGCAGTGGGTTGAAGGTCGGCGGTGAGTGGCGGTACTACGTTTTCTATCGATTTCATAATCCCTAGAGCACAATTATGGAAAATTTGGAGATGTCTGATATATATATATATATTTTTTCCGCTACATTTGAGCACCTCCAGTGGCCCCCTTTGGGTCAAATGAGCTAAAATTCGGTAAATTTCGGTATGTTAGGGTCTTTTGTGGGTCTCAATTTTTTCTTACTCTCCCGTTTTTATATATTTTTTAACGTGAAAATGCGACTTTAGTGACGGAGTTCTACTGCTCACGGTTTTTTTTTCTTTTTTTTTTTTTTATGTTGTTATATTAACCGGTTTATGTTAGGTTATATAAATATTAATGTTTAGTTATACTTATTGAACCGGATCACGAGATATAATTATTAGGTGCAATATAATTCTCCGTAAGAAAGCTATCAGAATTATTAGGTTAACTTTAAGTTCCTCACGATATATATATCCGTCCAGGTTAGCTAACTGAATATGTTGAGCTTAAGTGTAGATGTACATAGTTTTGAAAGTGAATTTATTCCCTCATGATACCCTACTTTGATCTATGCCATCTTTTAACTGTTAGGGGAAAGAAATTTATTTACTGGCGATACGCCATTTTCATAGTGAAATTTCTTAAAGCCTATCAGCATGGGATAATATTTCAAGAGTAAATAAGGTGAGAGTGAAATATCTGAAAGTAGTAATAGGTTTATCTTACCCTTAAAAAATTTTCAGCATGATTATCTTTTAAAACATCGAATGATACCACGATTCAGCAACGTATTTGATTCACATTATAACGGATCTACAGAATCCAAGTCTATTGCGGTATATCTTTCCATGATAAAATAAATAAAACCTTCCCGAAATGTTTCATCAATATTGTACACCTTATAACACATCCAACGATTTTGTGATTATAAAATTGTCTATGAGCACATGAACGCTCCCGTGGTATATTTTTATTTCAATTTATGATATTTGTGAAGTGAATCTTCCATTTTATTATATATCTTATACCTTTAATTCATACTGAGCACGTTTTCAAGTTATATAATTATATAATAAAATATTATTTACAAACTGCAATGTCAAGACTGTGAAGGAATGTATTGTACATAGGTGAATCATCAAAGAAATTAAAAAACAGAATAAATCATGATATTGGTAACCGCAAAAATAATAAGAATATTAATACAACAGCACTTGCCCAACATAGCATTACATTGAAGAATCATTTCGACTTTGATAGCCCAAAGATAATGGATATTGTTAAAACCACTAAAAATAGAAGAATTAAGGAAACTATTTATATCACTAAAAACATAAAGCAAACAGTGAATTTCAAAATGGATTTAAAAAAATTAAGTAGCCATTTATACAGACATAATTAATAAACTGGAAATATAATGCTAACATAATAGATATAATAAACATTGATTGCCATTAATAGCAAAACTGAACTTATTGCAAAACCATAATATTTTAAAAATAAAACTAATTAATAGATCCAGCAATAATAATGTTTATAGACCTGGAGGAAGGTTATAAGATGTATACAAAGAGCCAATACATTAGGCAATCCATTAGTTGGAAGTGTGACAATGGAAAAATGATGTGACCCTCATCACAATTTAGACTACTTAAAGAATGTTAAAAGAATTAATTTTAATCTACAAATGACATGTATTTTGGTTATATATAATTATGTATTTATTTAAGAACATAATAATTGTTAAATTATATAATATGTCTTCTTGTAATATGAATATACATTACACTGACTGATGGGGCATTTTCCTCGAAATCAGTATAAATTACCGATGTAAAATATGAAATACGTGTAAGATTCACTTCACAAATCTTATAATAAAACTTCAAATTCTTCCGAGAACTCCAATAAATTTATGCTATAAATTACATTCATAAAACATTAAGGGGAAATGAATTTCTCTCTCTCTCTCTCTTGCTCTGACAGTTTGGTAACCCAAAACTAATCCGTCCTTCCTGTTCTAGTTGGAGTAAAGAGTGTTGAACCCAATCAAAAATGACAAAACAATTCTTCTCTTAGTGGCACATCATAGTTGCACAAATATTTTATGTCTAAACTTTAATGCTTGACTTTCTCTCTCCAAAGAACTACATAGCGTAATGTATATTTCGCTCTTGTGGCCTAGAGGTTAATTTCTCTGACTAACAACCATGGAGACACGGTTCGAATGCCGTATTAAATGAATAGCTTCTACCATATTCTTGTTAATCCGTTTACACTAATATCTGTGGAGGCACGTAGATCAAATACTTGTCATAGTGATACTGATGATAGTGATACAATACAAGTTTTTACTAGTCTTTCCTCTACTTATGACGATATAAATAAATATTATTATAGCTTCAAACATTCTTCGCTACTTACACAGTTGTTCTCTTTTGGGCTGTTACTTTTTTGATTGAATAAAGATATCCTCCTCATCGAACATTTCATTCAGGACAAGAATAAGTTCAACGGATTGGTGGATCATATCTCTCAGGGGAACAAACATGCTTTTACATTGTCTCCCCCTTTTTTTTTTCTTTTTTTTTTGCGGCATATGTATTGGAGTACATACAGATACGTTAAGGCACTAACGTGCACGACGTATGGTTACTTTGTTCAAATTTAGTTATATATATTATTATTTTTTTTTTTTTAATTAAAAAGAAGTAGGTTCTCATTAAAAACGGATCTATCGAAATTTAAAAAAAATAATATGTTATCTAGTGTTTATTCAGGTATAATAATCCTTAAAGCACCATTTCCATCGTTTATTTGTTTTATTTTTTGTGAAGAACATATAAAGTTAAACAAAAATATTTTTCAGCGAAGAAACGAGAAGGAGCGGAATTCGACTGGTGGTTGATGGCCACCCGGGAGGAAGGAGAGCTGGACGTATCCTCAGCGCTGTCATTGGAGACGAGAACGTTGCCTGCCTCATCTTGAGGCCAGAGGCCTTCTGGGACAAGAGTGTGGACCACTGCGCAAAGTCCAATCCTGAGGTAAGTTGTTATTATCTTCTGAAAAACTAATTATGAACTAAATCGTTTAGTTTACAGTTGAATCGTATTCTATATAAATGGTGAGGTATAAAAATAGGATGTTCATGGTTTCAAATGTTTATGTTTAGAAAATTTCAAAGAATGAATTTGAACATTGAAGATGCTTTAGTGATAAGCAAACAACCTCTTAAACAGTTCACCAAAAAAAACAAAAAAATAAAACACGGAAAAGCGAGACGATATGGCGTCATCAAGACATGTGTTTTTTTTAATTTCTGATTTCTTCGATATCGGGGGCCGACTACGAGGTTATCGTGGATGCTGATTAAGAAATCGATTGGAGTTGGCGAATTTTTATAATTATTCGAATAAGAGTATTTTTTTTTTTAAAGGGGTTTTCACTTAAGAAACAAGCCTTATGCAGCTAAAAACAAAGGGTTGAGATCTTCTAGGTGGGCGGTGTCTAATTTTGGTTTATTATTTTCAACAATGAATCCTTGCAATGGACAAAAAAAAAATTAATCCCTCTCAACATTTGAGGTTTTACGTATCAAGATAAGTAAAATCCAAAATTTGAATAAAAAAAAAAATCCGTCCGTCCGCAACTTTTATCAAAGAGTACAGGGTCGATTTTTTTGAGATTTGGCACCAATGCCACAGGTCACTGCAGGATGATCCTAGGAACACGAAATTGTAATCCATCTTTTCGTTTCAAAACGACGGCCGATTAAAAGTTTCATACGTCCATATCTCGACCAGATACATCTACGTATAGATCGATATAGGAAAAATATGGTGTTTTGAAATAATTATACAAAAGCCTTTGAAAAAAAAATCCAAATAAATAACTATATATATATATATATATATATATATATATATATATATATATATATATATATATATAATGAAATACGAAAGTTTATTATTTTTGTACTGGATAAAGTAAAATTATAGTATTTCTTACATTTTATTTTGAGGAAATCCTGCACATGACCTGTGCTTATAATGCAAAGCCAGTAGTCTGCATGTGCATAATAAACAATATGCTAGTTTCTCATTATCTACTAGCAAGTAATTTTGAAGAAAAAGAACCTATGATGAAAAATGTATATCTGATAACAAGACTTTAATTATGATATTCAACATTAAATTATTCCTTTCAGGACTATAAAAATTTAGTTTGGGATAATTTGTTATTCTTTTATGGTTTTAGCCCGTTTTTATACCCCCTTCAAGATTGCAAAAGTACATAGATTCGTCCCAGTTGCCTGAGGATTTTGGCGGAACTCTTTCACATGATAGGGACCAGTGGCTCCGGGACCGAGTGGTAAGTTTTCCAATACTTTACTTCTGATCATAATTTTAATTCATTATAATTATACTATTATTTTATAATTTGTGCTATTAAACGTCTCAATTGAAGAGAAACATAAAATGTGAAGAGAAAATAATAAAATCTATTAGTAATTAAATATTCATTTTTATAAAGCAAAATTCAGTCATTTTTATCTGATAATCATTAGTCAAGGGATAAATAAGTCAGGCAGTTGGAATATAGAAATAGTGCTGATCACAATGTCTCTCATGAATTGGGTGCCTCTTATCACATCAGGGTTGTTTCAGGATGACTATAGGATTTTTTAGATTTTAAAATAATCATTTAATGTTGTATAAGTTTTTATTTATTCTATTTTAAATGCATTATATTTAAATTACAGAAAGCTGATCTCTTTTTTCAAGAAAGCAGTGAAGTTCAGACTGAGTTGGATAGAGTAACTCGCCTTCTTACAGGAGCAAAGGAGGGAACAAACAATGCTGCCCGAACGATGACCCAGACTAGGGCAACATACAACAACACAGCCCAAGCAGCTGCAGCTCTTGTTCAACAAGGTGGATTAAAATAGCAACAAAATTCATTCTTTTTGCATGTCAAATACTAATACTTTCATTTTTTAATATTAATGGGCAAAAAGAAACCAAATATTTATTGGTTACTGACTGATTATATAGTAATACTGTTTCTCTTTGGTGTAGAATGTATGCAAGAAGAACTTTTTGTATGATAAAACATTTATTTATAATGAAAAGATGATTTTAAATTTTAAAAAGTTTGTGAGAAATCGCATAAAGCTGAAAACTATAAACTTCAAAAAGCGGAGTGCCATAATGTCATCTACCATTTCTGACATCTTCTCACTCATATATTAATTTTTCAGTTTATTTGCTCCGAAATATCTATTGTAAAATGCCTATTATAGATTACATATAATATTTTAGTGTTTTCCTAATTTTAAAAACAATATTTTCTGCCTCCTGAAATTCATACTAATTTTAAATCCATGTTTTAGTATTATACAAATATGTTATTTATAAGTTATATTTACCTATACAAACAAATTTTGTTCATAGAAGTATTTATGATAATGATATATTATATGATAAATATATATTATATATTTAAATGAAATTAGGTAGAGCATTGCTTGATGATCTTGGTATGGGAAGAATGACAGAAACTATAGGACAGGATGTGCTCGATACTCGACAGAGGCTAGAGAGGGAAGTGTCTACTACTAGAGGGAAATTGACTGCGCTCCAAGCAGCCTGGGGAGCCTTAAACAAATCAATCGCTGATTCAAAGGTTACATTTTTTAAATATTTTTTTTATCAGATTTTTTTTAAAATTATCTTTGGAGGATTATGTTTATATTAAATAATTGTTCTCTAGCTTATGTATATATTACTCTACCTTTTTTTAATTTTATTTTACTTTAAAATGTATTTTGGCCAGAATTTTTTTTTTTAATTTTTTGTACATTAATGCTATTTTAAATAGACTTTATTCCAAATTAATTTTTTTTCTTGTTCTAATTCTAATGTATACAATTTCTTTTCTATAATTAAAAAAGAATGAATGAATTTCCTAAAACATATTTAATTTTTAGGAAGTTGAAAAACTCGAGACTGGAGTGAAATCCGTTACAGAGTGGTTACTTACAAAAGGTGAAGAGCTTCTAGCAGCCCATTGCCATGTAGGATTCGACATTACATCGGCTGAGCAGCTACGGAGAGAACATGAACAATTAGAACTTTCTTGCAGGGTATTGATATTGTAAAATATGTATTTATAACAGTGAATATTTCTTATTTAATTTTTTTTAATTATTGTTTGGGTGCCGTAATCTTTCACTTAAACCCTGGCAAAGTGGAAAAACATCCAGTTTTTTGTCCAAACATGAAATTATTGTTCAAGATTAAAGTTGCAGGAGCATACTTAGAGAACGTGTTTGATCATCTTAGCCTCCTCTCATTTTTGTTAACATTGTAGAGGATTATATTAAATCAATGAAATCAAATGCTTTATATTTTGAGTACATGAAACAAGAATAGGAAAATCTCTTTTCTTTTTTCGGTAATTATTAGGAAAGAAGCATAACTTTAGACAATTATTAGTCTTAATTAACTTGTTTTCATGTAATTGATTAGTCTGTTCATCACTAGTGCTAATGCTGTTTTAAGTTTAAATATAATCAAATACATTTATAAAGAAATTTAATTAATTGTTTATATTACTAACATTTTTATAGGAAACATATGGACAATATGCAGAACTTCTGCACAAGTTAGATTGCAGTGGCTTAGAAATACCGAGTGATTTGCGAGCTCAAAGAGATTTCATGGATTTTGTAATACGGGGTTTCGCATCTAGATTAGAAAGAAGAAGGAATATTCTCATTTCTTCAGCACGCTTTTTTCGTTTAGTAGCTGAGGTAAGATTTTAAAAAATTATCTTAAACTTTTAAAACCTGATAAGACTGAATAAGCACCAATCACCATATTGTTGACAATAAGTGTCAGTAATTTTCTAATATAATTATTAATTTTTTATGGTTGCATGTAAAATTAGTTTTTAAAAAGCGCGATTTTTACAGTATTTCCAGACAACTAGTGAAATTTATGAAAAACTGGTCATGACTCCAGACGTTGGAGTATTGGATAAAGCTCAATCAACTCTGCTTCAACTTCAAGATAGCCAAAATACCATTGGTAATTTTTTTCAGATTTCTTTACTTGTACAGAAATTAAAATTAAGTTAATTTTTATTTTGAATCTTTTCATGAATGGAAAAATTGCACGACATTTCTAGTTAAGAGAACCATTCATGAAGCTATTCATTTTATCAAAAATATATTTATGAGGATCAAACTTTTATTTTCTTATTTTAGATGAACTTGAAGAATGGGTGATGAGGGAAGGAGAAAAGCTCTCAGATTTACTTTCTATGCCAGTTAAAGATTCCTTAGGTATACCTCTTTCTGTAAAGCTAATATATCTATTTCTGACCTTTTTAAAAATAAATGAGGTAGATAGTAAATAAATTACTATTTTGAATGAAAGGTCAATCCTAAAGAATACTGTTCGATAGTTATCATGTCTAAATTATTTCTTATTATAGTATGGTGTTTTATCATTAAAAAAGCTTGACATTTCATTAAATTGTGTAAGGATTATACAATACAAAATAATTCTCCACAAATATAATACTTAAAAACAAATTGTATTGGTTATTACTTAGGAAGAGAAGTGATTATAGACTATGGCCCAGATATTACAAATATATCTGAGATCCTCGAAATGTCTAGGGCCCGCTCTGAACTATTCAGGGATAATGTTGAACTTCAAAGAATAACTTTGCAACAGGCCTCCCATGTATTTACATATGAAAATGATGCTGCTCAGGTAAGATATTTAAAACTTATTATGGCATCATGACTGTGTTTTAATGCTTGACTGTATAAATAAAGATGATTAATAAGTAGTTACTATTTTTTTAAATTTAAATAACCCTAAATTAATTTTTCTCAAGGCCATCATGTGGTTAGATGAACTTTTTGAAGTAATGCTCATGTCACATGCTGAAGTTGGCTGCAATGTGTATGAAATTCAACGTCAGAAAGAAGAGCAACAAAATTTTGAAGAAACTGCAAAGGTTTTATATTTTACAAATTTCCTTCTTTTTTTTCACACACTAAGAAATTTTGTAGTACAAATACTATATACTTTTATTTTAAAATATTTATATGTTTATAAACTTTCCCTACTTAAAAATTATTTCTCCGTTTGGAGTTTAGCTAGTTTAGGATAAGTTTCTAAGTAGCCTAATTTTGTAGATGAGAAAAAAATAAATAAATAGTTTAAAATATATAAATTACAATTTTGTAATTTAAATATTTTAAACACTAGATGATAATAAAATTAAAAATTAAATTAAATTTGTTATTGAGTATCCCCACATTACCATGTTGTAGGAGCATTTAGTGTAAATACGAGTAAGGTCACCCAAATATTATTCCTCATACCTCAATTCTAGTTTTCGAATCAATCTCTTTCTTTGACCAGCTACTTAGATGTCTTTGTGAGACGAATCCCTTCATGCTAAAAGAGGTTTTGTCTATTTTCATAGTGACAAAACCCCCTTTAACATGAAGCAATTCAAATTAAACAAATCCATATTCCAGATCTGACCACTTTGAAAAAGTTTGAATTAAAATAATATGCATATCAATGGCTAAGAAGTGATTCCTCGTATCTGTAATATGACTAGGTTACAGTAAGGACAAAAACTTTTAAAACCTTAAAGATTAAAAATCTAAAAATCATCCTAGTTTTTGTGTATTTTTCATGATTCTAAGAAGGTATATAATAATAAAATCATATTTTTCAGTTTTTCTCGACTGTCCTCTGTTAGTGATAATTTGAATTATCATCAGAAAAGTTTGTTACTTATCAGATACTAGATGTCGTGACATTCTATTTTTCACTCATATTGGCCTCATATACAAATACGAGATCTCACCAGTCAATTAATGATGCCAAAACATGAAATCTGCATTTTTTTGCAGATAGGAGATATCACTTCTTCGATATATAGGTTTGATAGACTAGATTTTTCAATTTTGTTTTTGATTTTTCTTATAAAATTACAAATTTGTTCTCACAAGGCTTAATCCTATATGTGGATTGTTTATTCTACCCATGACGTCTCAACATTGAAAATTATTTTGTAGATGATTTTATTTAATTAAAGTGAGATGAAGAAGCTTATGAAAAATGTTGGCAGAATATATACAGAGATGTTTACATGGAGCACATGTTATAATTAGTTTCCCACATTTTGAATAGGAAATTCAGATAATAATTATGCTCAACATTGATTACCTTGCTGTTATTGATTTGATCTAGATTTATGATATAATCAGTCAAAATTTCTCCTAATTAGTGTAAGATATTGCATGGCATGAAAAACAGTGCTTTTTTGGCTCAGTTATAGGTTTCATCATGCCTTAACTGGGGTAAAGCAAATCTTCCCTCATTAATTATTTAGTCCGGTTCCAAGTTTTATGAATGTGACATTATGAATTAAGTAAATGGATAAGAGCTAAGAAATAACAACCACAACGTTATACATTTAAATAAATTAGATGTTTATGAAAAAGTTTTCATTGTCTTCGGCAACGAAAAATAAGGACTTATATTTTTAAAGATCTTAAACTATTTCATTACATAATATCTCATTAAATAGGTTTAAAGATATCCCTTTAATTTTGATCTTCTTCTTCTTTTGCTACCTCCTTAGTGCCATCAGCGTGGAGGAATTTAATTTTAATAATTAATTTATAATGCCTACTTGTCATATTGTATTTTTTATTAAACAATTGATGTGTTCACTCTAAATAATATATTCTTTCTCTGATAGTGTACGTATGAGTTTGGCTCCCAGTTGCTGCGAGGAGCATTGCTCCTGCGACAGGCCTGCAAACTAGGAGAGTCAGAGAACAGGCAGCTGTCTGAGAGACTTACCGATTCTTGGCTTAGCCTCACAGCTGCCAGTCAGGCCCATATGACAAGGCTGAGGGTTACAGCTGTTTTCCATAGGGATATAGACAAGGTGAACTATTTTATAATTTTTCTTAATTCTTAAAATCCTAGATGATTTATGAGAAAAAATATTAATCTGTTGATAAATAGAACCATAATTTGCCACTATGAATTGAAATTGTTCAAAGATATTGATATTGCTCCTTTATTTGTTTATATTATATATTATTCTAACTATATTGGCCTTTTTAAATTATTCCATTTAATCAAATTAATTTTATATTTTTGTATATACTAAATTATTTATTATACTAAATTATTTATTTTTTAAAAAATATAAGGCACTTGACAGTGGGATATTCTTCTGCTAAAAAAATAATAAATACATATATGTGTAGTAACAAACCAAAAATAACCTTTCCAAGGTCATTTGTAGTTAATTATATATCCATTTAACAAAATTTGTGCACATTTTTATTTACTTATTTGTAAATAAATTACTTAGAGCAAAAATTTGAGGTAATTATTGGGTTGTCCGGAAATGAATGCAAGTTTATGGTTTTAAAATAAAATAAATGATATGAAACTATTTTCATTAATCAAAATACGCTCCATTACTCTTCATGCATTTCTGCCGTCATGTTGGTAACTTTTCTGTTCTCTCTAAATAAACTGTTGAATCATTATTACTAACAAATTCTGAAAATGCATTTTCTAACAAATTTCAATCAATAAAATTTTTACCTTTAAAAAATTGGCCCAGATGTTTAAAAAAATGGTAGTCCATAGGCGAGAGGTCAGGAGAATAGGACGGATGAGGCAGAGTCTTGGTTCAGCAAATAAGTGGAGCGCAAACTTCATAACAAAGTTTTTTTGGCAGTCGTTTAATGCATGAGGAACCCTAGTTTCAAGCTTTTTTACCTTTCCGATTGCGTTGAGATGGTCAGCGATGCTCGATTTGCTAACTGAAAGTTTCTCTGCAGTTCTCGAACAGTTGTTCTGGGATTTTCTTCGACCAAAGATCACCGAATATCATCATCAAGGAAAGAAATTCTTCCACACCATCTTTGTCTTCAAGGCTGAAGTCTCCCTCTCGAAATTTTTTAAAACATCGTTGAACGGTGCACTAACTCACACTGCCATCACCCCTGTCTTCATTAATGTTTCTGGCCATTTATACCGCGTTCTGACCGAATTTAAACTCGTAAAAAGAAATTTTGCGAAAATAACGCTTTGACATCTCAGTAAAGACTGAATTATTTCCAACTAGTGAAATGCTACAGAAGATAAAAAGCATTTTTGTTTTGGAAGAGGATTAATAAATGTTGACACCCATACAAAAGAATAATCCCTCAAACGTATACAGTTTGTCATATACAGGTTTAATATAAAGAAAACTTGAAATCCTGCATTATATTCCGGACAACCCAATAATTAATTACAAAATTAGTAATATTATCCTTTTTTTTTTTTTTAGCCGTACAATAAATAATATATTTATTTTAGCATTGTGCAGAACTAAAGGATCTCATTGAATCTGCAGAAATGGTCAAGAGTGATGACCTCAAAGAGTTATTAAACAGTCGAGAAGCAGTCCTATTAGAGGTTGCTCGGATGATTCGCCTAGCTCGCCTTTTAAAAAGTAGACTACGAGAACCCCTCTGTCCACAACAGTAAGTTTCAGTGAACATATAATTTTTATTAGGGGTTTATTAATTTGTTTTGGAATCTATCAAATTAAATCTTGTGTATAAACAAAAAGAGAGTTCAACTTTACAATCGGGATGCATTATCACTGCTCGCTGCCGAAGTTGCATGAAGGTCATTGCCCCCATTGCACTAGCAATCTCAAACACCATTTTTGATAACTAACTGCTTTTTATACAAAATTGAGTAATTGTAGCATTCATATTTATTTGAATTATTAAAATTATTACTTTTTTAATTAGATATTATTTAAAATTAACTGTATTGTCGACTTCCATTCACTATGCTCGCTCAAGAGATAAACAAACCCCAACGGATCCTTTTCAGTTGACGTTCGTGCCTTACCGTAATTTT
Organism: Rhaphigaster nebulosa; assembly: GCA_948150685.1. Lineage (NCBI taxonomy): Eukaryota > Metazoa > Arthropoda > Insecta > Hemiptera > Pentatomidae > Rhaphigaster > Rhaphigaster nebulosa. The sequence continues at coordinate 47,471,808 of OX411308.1, read as the reverse complement.
ATTTATTACTGATTTGATTAGATCACAACTGTCGACTCCCTGCGGTCTCTTAAGACATATACAAACCCCCAAAAGATCCTTTTCAGTTGAGGTCAGGCCCTTACCGTAATTTAAATTATTGCTGCTGTAGGTACAACTTCCCCTGACCATTCAAAGTCGACAACACTAATAATTTTAAATATCTAGTTAAAGTAGTAATAATTTAAAGCATTCCAATGAATAAGAATGTTACAATTGAATAAAAAGCAGAATATTACAAATAGCGCTAGAGATTGCTAGTGTGGGGACCTTCGGGTAACTTGGCAGGGGGCAGTGATAATGCATCATGTAAAGTTGTACCAAAGAAAGTAATATTTTATTTATTTAAACAACAAATTTATGAATCCAATCCAACATGCATGTGTAAGTTGCTTTTAATTCTGACATAAGCATTATGATTCAGAAACTTGTGCAGATTGAAATTGCTATTTTACAATCACAAAATATTTCTGATATTAGAAATAAACTATAAATAATAACTATTAAAATTACTTTTATACTCAAGTAAATCAGATTGTGACTTTTGAAGATCGAACCAAAGGACTTAAAATATATCTGAAATATAGATTTTTGAAAAATAACCAATTATGACTTTAGTATGATTTCTTTAGTGATTAGATCTCATAACTTAGACCTTGTGTGTCCAAGTTAAATGATATCACTAAAATTTAAATGCAATGTGTTATAATTAAAGGTTTAAATGATACAAAATTGATTTTTATAAATATTTTATTTTTTATTTAGTAGCTTTAAAGTAATAAGGACCGTAAATTTAATAGGACCGTGACCTTTGCTGAAAGAATGTAACTATGGTCGAAAGAACAGACTTGGAATATACAATTAAAATAAATAAATAAATTAAGTTAATAAATTATTTTCACAACTTATTGAAAACAAATAAAAGGCTTAGTCAAGGGTACCTACCTATTTTGCTTTTTCAAATGATGACATCCAAATGCACTTCTGTTTTTCACATCAGTGCATAGCATCCAAAATAATAAACAGAGATAACTACATAATACAAGCCTGGAGAGCAAACTAAATATGACTAGTAATATATCTAAATCCATTATATGAGTGTTGCTCCAGTTCCTATAGAACTAGTTCCCTTTTTGTTGGCCCATTAGTCTGTTTTATTTATCAGAGATATGAATAACATCGAATAGTTATTGGATTGCACTGGAATAATAATACAATTTTGACAAGTTTATATCATGAGATAGAAAAATATTATAAAGGTCTTAGATTAATCAGAAAATCAATCCAAAATTATTGAAATGTTAATTCAATTCAATAACATTTCTAATGTTATTAGAAACTGTTTATTACTGATAAATAGCTCATAATGCTTAAGATTTAATCACTAAAAATGGGTTCAGGATAACAAAGATGTTGAACTTTACACATACTTAAGTTATATTTTTATACATCAGAAATATAAATATTAGTCAAATTCATTGCAGTTTAATTTATTGAAAGTTTTACTTTTTATTTAAATTAGAATTATTTCATCAGCTGTTTACTTGTTTCGTAATTAATATTTCATAAAATTTCAATTCAGTAATTGAGAAAAAGAACAAAAACATTTTTGAGACCCAAAATAGTTAATATTTCATGAGTTGGCTAAAGTTTTTTATCATTTGTTCCTATCTATAACAATTGACTTTTATTTTTTGATTGCCATTACAATAATTTTATATACATTAAAAATTGCTATATTTAAAAATTATTTCTACAGTAATACTCTGCCATTCTTAAGTAACTTTTGAGTCTGAAAATTACAATTAATTAATAAAAACATTAATTGATTCATTAACTCATAGATAAAAATATTTAGTATATAAAAGCGTTTATGTATTCCAGTCAACTAGTCCAATTAAAACATTACCCAGTGTATATCATCTGGTCTTTAAATTTATGTCTTTAAATTATTAGCTTAAATTTGTTATTATGAGAAAGTTTTCATACAGTAAAAATAAATTTTTATTTTTATTCAGAGTTTCAAAAATATTATTTCAGTATAAAATAATGACAAATTTCCTATAAATTATGGAGTAAATCTATAAGAATCCTCTCATAAATAGCTTTACTTTTTGAATTGAAAGTAAGGGAAAACAAACATTTTTTAGTTACGGTTTTTGTATAGGGTAGAGTCGATATAAAAACCAGATGGCACAGATTCTGTTCCATAGTTGCTGGAAAAAAGTTGGCCAGTATGGTAAGATATATAAATAGATGAGAGTCGGTCGATCATGTCGTGTGGGAGGGGGACTACAGGTGGCCAGTCAGGGACCTCAGTTTGCTTCGGAATGTTTATATATAGTGACGATATCTCAGCAATATGATGTAAGTAAACCCTTGGCTACTTCCTGCTACAGAAAATTATTGCCCTTTTTTATCTACTTAAAAAAGTTCTTCCGGTGGTATTAAGTATTATGTCATGACTGGGGATTTAAAAAAAAATATATATACATATATATATATATATATATATATATATATATATATATATATATATATATATATATATATATGTATAAAAAGTATTTTTTAAATGTCAACACTGCTACCTTTAGAAATGTGATTTAGTGAGGGATTACTTCACAGTTGAAAAAACAGCTTAGGATAAAACGGGATATGCCTAGTGTGTAAGTTTTAGTTTACTTTTTCAGTGTTGGTTCATTGCTAGTTTAGTTGCCTTAAATAGATTGGATATTTTTTATCTATTCTGAATTTATAATAGACATCATTTTGAGTCCATGATTTGAAAATCAAAATCAAAATTACTATAAAACTTCATATTTTTTAAACTTTTAATAGTTATAATTAAAGGGATGAGACCCACCAAATTTGTATGTGCTTGCTTGTAAGAGTACTTCTATTCCATCCAAAGTGAAACAAAATTATTTTTAGGCAATGGTGTGAAATATATAATTTTTTATTTTTATTCACAATGAAATTTACCACCAATGGAATAGCTTTTGCTTAATCCATTCCAAAACAATGAAAGAAACATCATTATACAGGTAGTATTATTTATAAGGCATACAATGAAAGACGTTTCTTTCTTGGTTGTTTTCTTTGCTTTTGATCACCATCAGACATTACATGTCTAGAATGCTAAGTGATTAGGAAAAAACATGAAAGAAACTTTTCCTGTTTTATACATCATTATAAGACTGGCCCCCAAGTATCTTGATCATTATGCAGGTAACCGCGATGCAGCAAAGGAATTGTGATTTGTTCTTAAAGTATTGAATCATAACATTCTAACATTTACGTAAACAACAACATTGGTATATACAAAAAATTTTTAGATGTTTAATAGGACCCATATAAAAGAGATCTTAAAACAACTGACCTACCTAGAAAATTAATATTTTCCCTTTACTGCCCTATGTCTTAGCCTAACAACTTAAGCTAATTTTCATCCAAATTCTAAGCATTGATTTAATTTATTATTAAGATTTTTTGCATCAAATGTATTCCATAAGCACTTCCGTTCTCTTCTGTACACATTCAAAATGTTTTCGCCAAACAACTTCAAAGCCTGATACAGTTCCGCCATTTAACTTGTTTAATGGTCCCTTCATATCCAAATACAAATGCATCATTTCAAATAAATACCATCTAATTCCTATTTCATAATTTTCAGAATAATTATAGTTGTGGCTAAGATCTAATTTTGTGTAAATAAACCTATTGTTTTGCATGAGGAGTTATCGAAATATGCAATTTCGATTACATTTAAATTAATTTTTTTATTTAATTCTGATCATGTTAGGTACTTTTACTTCATCATTTAACTAAGATAAAGAAAAAATGATAATCAATCTACTCTATTTTTTCTTAAGATCTCTCAATTTATCCTAAAGAGTTCTCTAATAAAAATAAATAAATTAAAAAAATAAAATAAAAAAATTGCCTTTATTCTCCGATTTATTACTGGATGGATTTATGCCATATACCGAGGATAAATCATTATAATTCGATCTGATTATTCTGCTCATTCAAGAGCTAAACAAATTCTTAAGGAGCCCTTGTTCTACATGTTCGACTTTACCAAACAGGGTTGTATTTGGGTGGTTGTTAAAGTATTGAGTGCTTGTCCTAAAAATCATCATCATTGCACGATAACATCAACATCATTGCATGATAAATAATTACACATCGGGCCCGAAAGTTCTCTTGCTGAAGATCGTTGGCTAGAAATCTACCAGTTTAAAACTCAAAGGACTAAATTGAACTTTTATCTTGTAGCGTGTATTTTATCTACACATCCCTACTCTCCTCCGCCTCCCTTTCGGTTTAGCGTTCATTATTACTACGTCATTACAAACCTTTAAAAGTTGTAAATAGTTTAGAGTTTGATCGCGTAATACTTCCGAATTTATGGAAAAGTTCGTGTATCTAGAGGGAGGGGGAAAGGGTAAGGGGGTGTTAGGAATCGCGAGTTAATTTTATGTCAAAAACTTACATGCCTGTTTCCCAGAAATCTGAAAGTATGAATATTAAGTCTGTTCTGGTCAAAGCTCTTGGTACTTTTATTTGGAAAGTTTTGAAAATTTGGCTTATTAATGTTTTTTGGGGATGCTGATTACGAATTTCACTTTGTCACCTCATATTTTTCCCGGAAATATATATTAACAAACGGCAAAAACGCTCAAAAATTAAAGAAAAAAATTGTTGTATTTTTTGCGTTTAATTTGAATATCATGCAATAATCGAATTAATCCTAATATTCATTTTATACCAAAATTAAAGAAGAGTAAATTACCTACAATTTTTATTCTAATGATTTATTTGTTTGGCCGTTCCGTTTCGAAGCGAGCGCGAGTCGACGTAATTAGTAGAAAGTTTTGGAGAAGTTCTGAAAATTTGCTCACATATTTTTTGGGGCGCTGAGTACGAATTTCAACTTTGTTAACTCAATTACTTCGGGAAATATAAAAAAAATATCAGAAAAGTAATTGGTATATTCCGTCTCATAAGTTCAACTTCCATTCCTTCCTTGAAAACGGAACGGCCAGACAAAAAAATCATTAGAATCAAAATAGCAGATAATTTACTCTTTTTAATTTAGTATAAAATGAATGTTAAAATTTATTCGATTAATACAAGATATTCAAGAAACCATTTTTTTTATACTTCCGAGAATAATTCGAGGTAACAAAGTTGAAATTCGTAATCGGCACCCTAAATAACACAAATGAGCAACTTTTCAGAACTTAACCAAAACTTTTCACCGATATCCCTTTCTGGTACCCGTTAGACTAAGATTTTTTTCGTCCTGGGCATCGTTTAGGAGCATTCGCTTTTAGTCTATCCCGGAAGTATAAAAAAAAAAAGAAAAAAAAAAGAAAAAGAAAAAAAAAAAAATTGTTTGCTTTTTTGCGGATAGCTTGAATATCATGTAGTCATCGGATGATTTTTTTTTTTTTTGGTCGCTCCGTTTTCAAGGGAATGGAAGTCAAAGTTATGAGACAGAATATACAAATTAATTTTCTGTTTTTTTTTTTTTTATATATTCCGGAAAATTTTGAAGTAACAAAGTTGAAATTCGTAATCAGCACCCAAAAAAAACGTAAGTGGGCCAATTTTCAGAACTTCTCTTATACTTTCTACCGAAACACCTTGCTAAAAAAACTAATTTGAATATTCCGCCTCGTGACTTCGACTCGTGCTCGCTTCAAAAGGGAGCAGCCGAACAAAAAATCATTAGAATCAATCTTGTAGGTAATTTACTGTTTTTAATTTGGTATAAGAGATGTTGTTAATAAATGAGTGTTGGAATTTATTCGATTAATAATACATTTTCTAGTTATAAGCAAAAAAGAAAACAAACCTTTTTTTTTGTATATTGTTTGCATTGGGAATGATTGGAGATATATAATTCGTAATCGGCACCCTAAATTACATAAATAAGCAAATTTTCACAACTTCCCCAAAACTTTTCTCCCGGGATACCTTTCCGATCCCCATTAAGCTAAGAGCGGATACTCTTAAACGAACTCCAGGATGACAATAAATCTGGAGTACGAAATGCGTAGAATTTACCCGTGTTAAATTTAGTGTAGCTTGATGTTGCTAAAAAAAAAAACATGGTTTTCATGCTATATGAGAAAAAAATATTAAACTTTTTAGCGTTTTTGTAATTTACTTTTTGGTTTATATTTTATATTTGAACATGTTGATATTCGTTATCAGAACCCCCAAAGATGCGAAAATTTTCAAAACTTTCCGCCGAGACCTCTCTCTAGTTCCCAGTTGACTGGACTACTATACTTCCTACTTGTTTACCACGGATATAAAAATTAGCCAATTACTTTAAGAGAAAAAACAAGGGTTGAAGATTTTTGAGGGTAAAGTGCAATTGTGTTCAATATTTGGTTCGAAGAAATTATATAAGAAGAGAAACGATCGAAGAATTTTGGTTGCTACATAACCTGCAATCATGCAACCTGTATATCGTATGAATTAAGGACAAAACGATCAAAAAGCAGAAAGGAATATTTTTTACTTTACCTAAATATAAAATTTCGTTTATGGCACCTACAGGTATACAAAACCTTATTATTATAATAAAAGCAATTGTGTAGAGAGACCTTTTCGGATTTTTTATCTTTTGCTTTATCGGTTCGAGTGTCTGTCAATGCTTCAGTAGTACAGTCTTTCTGATATTAGTAATACATTTTTTTTTTTCGTTTTAACTTTTTTTCCCCTCAAATATGTTGAAGATTACATTGTATGAGCACTCGATATTTCTTTATTTGAATTAAATTCACTTCGATGCAAACAATATTTTACAAAATATTATATTAATTGGTTAAAGGTGAAAAAATCCATTAATATATAGAAAAGACTTTAATTTTGTATATTTATTACAATAATAAAAAGGAAATCAAAGCCTTTGTAATCTGAATCTCTAAATTAAAATTTAAGCTTGTAAAAGGTAGGAACCTAAGGTGTCCTCCCTATTTGTCTTGGCCTCGATCGTAGGCACTTCACCAATCCGCTTATCTCTCGACTACCTCACAATATCTCCTTATTTTTAGAATATATATTTTTAAAAACAACATTTATTTTCATTTCTTTTTACTTTTAGCAACTTTTTTTTTTTCGCCATCTCCATCGCCTTTTTTTAGCTCTGCCTCTTCTTTCTTCTATAAAATTTACACTGTTTTAAATGGTGTACATATTGTATGATGGAGACTAAACAAATACATTGCTTTGAGGATAGAAAATGAATCACCTGTCCTGTCTAACGATTTTAACTGTCAAAGATATGTTTAAAATAAAAATGTTCAAATAATCACTTAAAATTATGATGGGTATGTGTAAATTATAACACATAAATGAACTTATATATTTTTGATTATATTAATATTTCTATAACAATTTTTTACTTATAATGCGGACCACATAACTCACGCGTCTTTTATTTTTATTTATTTATGTTATTAATTTTTTTTTACCCTGAAAAATTAGGATCGTATCAGTTTGATGTGATCGAATGAACTGAATATTTAAACTATTTATTAATTATGGATATTAGTATAGTGGAACATAAAATTTTTCTGATGAAATGCTTGAGAGATTCTGATTATAGCACATTCTGGCGTGAGGTGGCTTTACAACTAATACCTGCTAATTGTGGAGTAGGGCCGGCTCTAGGTTTCCTGATACTCTAGGCAAAAACAATTTCTGCACCCCATAATCTTACTATTCCCCTCTCGCCCTCTTTCCCTCTTCTCCAAACCTAAACCAAACTAAGATCACCTGCCTTAAAAGGAAGGATCATAGAGTATATAATAATTTCAATAAGTACCTAAAACGTGTTTTTTTCCGCCTCCGATTAACTCGCCTTTTTGATCGTTCAGAACTACCCCCTAGCCCCTAGTTCCGATCTCTCCCCTAGTCCCTGGTTCCAACCTACCTAATCTAGACCTCTAGTCCAATCGAGGTTGAATTAGCGAGGTTCTACGGCTAACAATTGACAATTCAGTTAATAATTAGTGTAGTGGTCTGTCAACACTTGAAAGCTTAAAACTTCCTATTCTTCTTGTACTAAAAGCACTGATTAACAAGGAAAAAATAACAATAAAGACAAATCAAAGATTCACTGAAGGTGGGAAGGTGGGAAGCAGCCTTGCAATCGTTGAAATTGTTATTTCCATTTTATAATATCAAAAATACCCTTCAGAATTAGCGACTTAGTTTTCCGAAAACTTGTTAGCCTACCATTATATTATTCCGCTGTAAAGATGTTGCCTGTGGGGACAAGCCGGCCCTTTTGAGGAGCTTTCTATCAAAAGTGAACATCTCCATTTCCAATTTAGTTTCCAAAGTTACAGTAAAAAGTAATTTCTTACCATTCTGAGTTTCACTTCGCTTGAAATAACAAACTTTTCATTCACTTTTCAATGGGGAAAAAATACATTTTACAGAAGTGGAGCCAGCATTAAGTACAGCTCTGGGATACCTACTAGAACTCATCGAAATTTGTTTTCTTCGGAAGTGGAGAGGTCCACTTTTGATTAAAAAAAAACTCCTCAACTGCAAGTGTTAGAGTATATTTACGATCTTGGTTTTTAATGAATATTATTATTAACTTTGACGGACAGTTACTAGAGTAATATTAAACATTACACCTGTAAGATTAACTCAAAGAAACGTACCAATTGACTTGTGGGTCCTGCACATCTCATCAAATGAACTTAAAACATTTGGTTATAAAAATGCTTCCTCAACTATCTGTTGACTTGGCCAATTATAATTGGCCATTTAAAAAAAATTAAAATGAATGATATTTAATGTTCCGGTTAAAATTTGAATCAACAAACAATTTTAACAATTCTGATATTCCGTCTTTAAAAAAACAATACCAATTTAGTTCAGTTTTATTGGAAGCATGATGATTTGAAGATGATTTGAAACAACCTTAACAATTTCAAAAAATATTTGTTTCTTCAATTAAAAAAAAAATTACATAAAAAATGAATGGTACAATTTTTACAAGTTTTTCCAAGTTAAATCGGACTCTGAAAAATTATTCAGCTGTTATCTCTGGGAAATAACTTATAGCATGACTAATCCAAAAGCAAGTTGTTTGTTGTTAAAATAACATTACGAAAAGCTGTTGACGGAAAATTGTCTAAAGTCTTAGAGTTATAAAGTAATATTTAAATTTCCAAAACAAACAAAATTCTAAAATACACTTTGGACTATTTTTGATTTATTTACGTAATCGTTATAAAATAGATCTGGCAGTGATTGTCTGTATCTCTAACCACTAATATTTCTTTTCGAAACGAGTTTCTTTCCTCAAGATTACACCTATTCATCTATAAATTGTCAAGATATGAATTTTTTTTTTGGACCAATTACCACACTTTATTACCTTACTTATTAGAAGAAATAATTGTTATTATATGTATAACAAAATACAATTGTTTCGTTCTTGTACTAAGTTAATTTATCATGAGGTTTTTTCATCGAAGGAGACGTTTTATACAATAAAGAAATTAGGGTATATCTTAGCTACAACATTTTTTCCATTATCGAGTATAGAAAATCTCAGTCATATTTGAATTCGTGGTTGCCAAGTTTGTAAACCCAGAGTGGTAATGTTTTTCTTTCCATCAGGTGTGTTTACAACTGTGTGGACTATTAGGTGAAGACCTGTAAACACCCCCTCTAGGATAAGCAGAGGAAAATGTGTCAGTAGCTAGTTGAGGTCTAATAATAGTTTGGGGAGAATGCAGTTGTTCCACTGCCAACTCTTCCTCTATCGCTCTCGCTAATTGCAACATTTCCTTTTAGGCTTATATTTTTTTAATCAGTCTTTCTGGAAGAGCTGGAATAATGGGAGAGCGTTTTCCTGATAGTCAGGAGCAAGAGTTATCCAAAGTGTTCAATTAATTTAAATTAATCATATAACGTTAGTAAACTACGCCCAGGTCTCTCAAGTCAAAGTTTATTATTTTGAAATCTGTCAACGTTTCGCGAAATTCAGACATCTTCAGGATTAAAATGAACTCTTAATTCATAAGGTTAGATAAATAATTTTTCTGTGGGTGAAATAAATGTTACATAAGTACTCTATGGAGACTAAAAATCATAAAAAGATCAAAGGTCATCTTTAAAGTTACTTACCTCAGAAAACATTTAAAAAAATTAATAAATAACATCAAATAAACTTTTTCCAAATTCTAAAGTATCTCCAAAACTTGCACACGATTTACGATGAAGTTAATTGAGTAATCAAAAGTTGTTGCCAAGGGATTTGAAGTGTAAATTTCAGCTCAAAATAAATTGCAATTTTAGCAAGGGGAGCGAAACGCTATTTAAGAAAAATGTAATGTTCGGATTCCCTCTGTCGTTTGCTAATGGTACAAGTTATAGTCTTAATATTACTGTTAGCTCAATACTCCTACCTTTGACATTATTTGCTTCAGAACCTAACAAAAGCTGTGTGCACAATACACGTTCACACACACACATCTGACTGGCTATAACTTAATCTGGCTTGACTCCCACTGCCAGCTCATTCTTTATTTTTCGTTCCTTCCTATCCGTCTAGTTATAGATTATTATTTTGGAATATAATCGATGACTGACCTCAATTTCACTGCTGGAACTATGGTTGAGTGTTTCTAATGAATTGGTACTTAACTAAAGTAGTTGTAGAAGTAAACTGCTACTGCTATCTTAAAATATCACTTCTATCATGCTACATTTGTGTTATTTTAATATCAATTCTAGTTATATAGTTATATTTTGTCGAGATAATAACAATACAATATATATTTTTCCTTCTCTTACTCTTCGTGCCGCTGTCGGCGTAGAGGAGCCTCGATCCAAAGTCGTCAGTCTAGTCTCGTACTCAGCAATTTCATTTCCGCGAGGATTTCGCCTCTTTTCCTTCCAATCCTATAGATATATTCTTGATACGAGATCTTCGCTCGCGTGGTCTTTTACTCGCGTTGTAGTTTCACCTTAAGTTGCTTTCCTAGGTTTTCTCTCTTCATCCATTCGACAGATGTTTCCGAAACAAATGCGCCGTCAACGAGGAGGCAAGGCATTTTCTATCCCTCCTCGCTAAAATTTTATGTAGTGGGTCAGAGAATCTCTCTCCCCTCAATATTTCATAGCCATTTACTTAAAGATTACTTACTTTTACTGTTTTACATCCCGGTTTTCCGGTCCAGTTTGATTTGTATGTGTTGTTTAACACTGATGACTGCTACTCCTCTATCTATGGCGTTCTATGTCCCTCTACCCTCCCATTTAATACTGTTATCCAGGACTGAATTTAAAATTCAGGCGCTCCTGGGTTTTTGCCGCCCTCTCTTCACACCATCGGAGGGGTAGAGGCGGTCAGTCTAAAGTTTTTTCTTAAGAAAAAATCTTTATGATGGACAATTTTAGTTTTAATTAAAATAATATAACACACAATAACATTACATATGACTTTATAACACTTTTTTTTTTTAATTCATCATAACATTTTTATTGTTAATTAAGTAATATTTTTTTTTAGCGTGTGCCTCTAGTATGTCAGGGCCTAGTGGTAAATCCTGCCCTGCTTTTATCATATTATTCTAACCTTCGCTCCCCCAATATTTCTTAATATAAATGCCGAACCATTTGAGTTTTCTGTTTTCCATGGTTGCCTTTAACAGTGGCACTTCTAATCACTCTCCAATCCTCTCATTACTGATTGAGTATCTCAATGCGAAGTATGTCTGCTCTAAATATCTTTAAAAATTTCACATAATAACATATTTAGCTCAGTTTATAAGGAAAGTTGAAATTCATATAATTTTTAAATGACAGTAAATAAATGATTATCGCCGTATTTGTGATTTGAAAATTATTTCTGTACATCTAGCCAATAGTCAAACCAGCATTTAAGGTTAGCTTTATAACGAACTTCTTAATGACAGCCAATTTCCTCTCCAAGCTTCGATGTAAGAAGCTTAACGAAAGCCATTCTAGGGTTATGTTAACGATCAAGGTTAGCAGCTTAAGGAAATAACAGAATACTAACCAGTATAACAGCCAACCCATTTCGAGATTTCTACTTTCCTTTAGTATGATCTATGGAAGAACGGTCCTTTTATTGTTATATTTGTTATTTTTCTACATAAATATAAGCTAATAACTACTAATGGGGATATTTTTCACTTAGGTATTTTTCGTTTTGTATCACAGGTTGCATATGCGAAATTTAGCAGAAATCGTTGCAACATTGTAAATCTGTATTATAGACAAATATTCAGATATAGTGCTTTATATACAATATTATAAATAGATATTCTCAGTGACAGAAATATTACATCGTTGAAAAATCAAATATTTTGTTGTGTAGCACAATGCTGGAACAACGTTCCAATAGGTTATTTTAAGCCGAGACAGAAATATTTTTGATATTTTACTTTTATTTAACTAATGCTAATAAAATTAATTCATTTATGTCCGTTGCTGGATGCCACTGAATACATTAGTTCGAAGTTTAATCTTAGTTATATCACAGCATAGAATCTTCCACTATCAGAAGCCTGTGCCTGGAATGTTCCAGATTATTTTTATTTTCAGATTTCAGTTCCGTAGTGCTTACTGACCGGGCCTTCTCTATCTCATCTAGGTTTCGTTGGATGCGATATTTTTGTTTGTTACATTATTCAATAAATAATGTGATTAAACCTGAATAGCGACAATTTTGAACTAATAATTTTGGATCTTTTCTTGTTTATTATAATTAAATGTTCATCTCTGATATATCTAGTTTTGTGTTGTTTTAATTTTGCTTTTAATCATTAATTTGACCTTGATTTTTCAACTAGTATAACTAATTTAAATAATATTAAATATAAGCCTTAAGTGCATTTTTTATCATTTATTCTAATCTTATATTAGGGGGATATAATTTTGGTCGCATAAATCGGAAAATAATAATTAAATATTTCGGATTTAAGTTTTAAGTTGGATTTAGGGGGAAATTGAGATAAGTTTAGAGAAAAAATGCATGATTGACCTGGAAATACTGGGACTTAGTAAAAGCCCTCGAACGTCGACAATATAGAAATATATTGTGAATATATAATATAAATGTAACAGTGGTAAAATAAAAGTTCTTGGCTTTATCAACGATTTAATATTGTTAACAGAAGACGTGAAAGATCTTAAACAGCATAATCAAACTTAAAAAAAAAAAATATTGGGAGAAACGAAACCCATGTTAAATGTATATCAAACAAAAACGTTATTTTCTCCCATAAAATTTGTATGTTAAAGAATTTACAGTATTATTAAGGTGGGGGCTAAGCCGAATACGGACTTGATTTGACTTGAGTCCGGCAGAGGACCAGTATCGTGTATTTGATAGGACGTGACGACACCGAACACGGAATGGACTTGAATCTCCTATTAAAGACATGATAGGAGTCCGCTACAGGACTCAAGTCAAGTCCGTATTTGGTCCAACCGTACCTTTATACTTCCTTCTGTCCTTTCCAGACACGAAACGTGGCCGTAAAGTGGTGCAACTTGAGGTTTTAGAAAATAAAGCATTGCTTAAAATATTTGCTACGAAAATGATTACGCAAACGGAGAATTTAGTAAGCTACCCAACCACGAATAACCCGGAATATACCCTGTAAATATAATTGAAATAAAAACATCGCGGCGATGATTTGGACATATAAAGTTTTTGGGATAGACGAAAAACGATTTTTTTTTTTTTTTTTTTTTTTTTTTAGTAAATAATCTTTTTTAATAAATTTTTTTTATTATGAGGTTATCAAATTAGAGCTATTTTAAAGAACTTTGCAATGAGCTGATACTCATATTAATACTAAAAGTAAAATCTTATCTAAGTTGTAAAACAGAATTCATTCCGATTACCTCAGATTCGGCCATGATCCTGACATCCACCAGGCACCCTCAATGGGGTATCGGGAGCGTTGACCCGCCTATAGGGGCAGCCTGCCAGAGCCGGAAATATTAGTAAATAAAGCGATATATTCTTCCCTGCAGCCAGGCCTCTTTGGATCTTTAATACACTATTACAACTAAATCTAGATTAGCAAATGTTTCTAAAAATTACTTATTCACCTTCATTATTTTAGTAATTGATTTATAGGAACATAATTGACATTTTAGATTTAAAGAAAGTAAAGCTAATATCCCTGCGTGTAAAGAAAATAAATTTTACGGTGAATAAGTAATGAAAATATTCAATTATATATTTCAATCCTTTCTTGAATGAAATTCTTTCCACTTCCGGTGGTTGGGGAAGTTGTGCCTAAAGCAGTCATAATTTAAATGATGGTATGGGCTCGACCTCAACTGGAAAGAATCCGTTGGGTTTTTTTATAACTCATGAGCGAGCGCAGAGAGCGGAAGTCGACAGCACTAATAATTTTAAATATTATCTATTTAAATCAGTAATAATTTTAATAATTCCAATGAATAGGAATCTTACAAAGCAGTTAGCACAAATGGCGCTAGAAAGTGCAAGTAAGGCGATCTTCGGTTGAGTTCGGGTGCAGATACTGATAAAGCGACACATTGTAAAATAGTACCCTTTCTAGTACTGCCCAGCTCCCGGGATTATCTCAGAGAAAAGAGTTGCAGTCACACTCGGATCTCTGATAATTATTCCTCTTTTAAGTACTAAAGAGCACTATCCGGCAGCCTTCCATGTGCTGCTTCTAAGCACAATACTTTCGTTTCTCAACGTTCTGAAACTCCTTAGAGAACTCTCTGTCGTCAGGTTCCATTCACTAAACTATTTTCCAGTTTCACCATTAGAACCAAACTCCTATTTCACTAATCCTATTCTTTATATTCTGGTAAATGAGGGGTATCCTAATGTCTCTTAGCACAAGGCCCAGATCGACTCCTGTGCTAAGTCCTTTGGGCCATTCTGAATCCTCCACAATGTTTCAAGGACCAAGACCTAGTTCGTAGGTAATCATACTCATACCTCTAATTATGATTAAAATGTTCAGTTTCATTATTTATATCACTTAATGTGTTTTTTAATTGGTCGTTAAATATAAACATCTGATTATTATTTTGTATGATTTAAGTACATTTTAAATTTTAATTGGATTTGGCCTGCAGGCCATAGTTTGGAGAACCCTGCTGTAAATAATTCATGTTTATCCAGATGGCCTATTCTCTTCATTCTTAATTTAGAACAAAATCATTACGGTTTTGATCTGGTCCCAGTTAAATTATAATATGAATGTATGATCTATTAAGTAATCCAAATTTTTATTCTCAGGAGTATTGGCAGAGAATACAACAGAACAGCTGTTGAAGCAATTTCTGAAAGAGTTGCAGAGGTGACTGCTCTTGCAGAACAGCTGGACCTGGCTCTATGTGGTAGAAGACAACCTTCTTCCGATTCTTCTGAACCATCAGCTTCACAGGAGGTTAATTAACATTTAAAATGTTTTTTCTTTTTAATTTTGATGATAGGCTGTTGAATAATACGATAGCTTTAAAATCGTTTAGGTTTTTTATTTGGTCATTTATGACCAGTTGCCTGATCCTGACCCTGAACACTATCAAAGCTGCATTCCATTGCTTCAAACTATATTTATTAATTCATTTTTCCTTCAATTTATTGGTTTGACCTCATTTCCTGTGACCCGGAAGTCTTTTCTAAAATATTATAGATTATTTATGAGTGCTCTCTAGGGCTAATAAATCATTAGCAAATCTTCAAAATTCTGTTATCTGTAAAAGGAAGTAGGTAACCAACGGTAAAGATATATTTTATTGATGTATAATTTTCTTAATCTTCATGTTTATCACATTATTGATTCATAATAATTTCTTCCAATTATCCAGCCTTATAGACAGTATGAATATTAAGTGCTGGATTGTTAGAAGTAATGATATAGTGTAAGTTATGATTTATTATAACTTATATATCAACTGTGATGTATGAGCAAATTCTTCCTTTTACAGGAAGGAGTCAGGGAAAGATTACTTTCACTGGAAATGGATCTAGCTATATCTTTTATTAAATCCATAGTATCAGATACCTCAGATAGCTTAAATGAACATGGATATATTTAAAGACGATAAGAGACCACATGTAGAAGAGTAGGGTAGGGACAGTGATAATAATCAGGCTTAGTGAACAAGTATAAATAGCATGGGTTTATTCATCACTCAGAGTTATTACTTTTCTCGTCCAGATTATTTCTATAATGATTTATTCTTTTTCAAAATTAAGTAAGATTGGGGGGATCATATGTTTTAAATCATAATTCTTCTTTAAAATTTTATTTCTTGAAATTTTTTTAAAGCGATTTCAAAATATTATACATTATAAATTGTTTATAACAAACTTTCTATGTTATAAGTGGTATTCACCGATATATCGCTTATAGTGAACAGTCAGTTGTACCTGAACATTACATCCAATACATGCATATGTGTGTGTGTGTGTGTGTTTACATAGTGAACTTTACCAGTGAAATGTTTGAAGGAGTGGTCGGGAGTCAGATGGTAAAACAGGCCCATCTCGTATGCATTAAAAATTTGATCTAAAGTATAGCCTCTAATTTTAGGCCAGACATTTTCAAGCCAGTCTCCAGTCAAACTCTTATTAAAACCAGCTGATTCACCTGTGATTTTTCCTAAGACTATGTTATTACGGGCGCAAAATCTTTGTGTCCCTGACGTGCTGCATATTAAATTTTCTTTTTTTAAAAGGCAAACTAGCTCATTCGTATTAAGCTGAAGAAGAGGACCATTAATTGATATGTTGTTCTCTCGTTGTTGTTTGAACAATTTAAAAGTGTGTAGCCCACATCGTTGTGTTGAGAAAACCGATTTTTTTTAACTTAATGGCATTTTTTGAATTGTTCTATTATGTTTTCTTTGTTTTTAAAATTTTCCAATATTGTGGAACGAGACATCCCCATTTCTCTTGTTACATTCCTCACACAATCTCCTGATTCAATTCGTGAAATTATCCTATATTGTTCTTCAACAGAAAATGACTGGTATGACTGGCATTGTTTTTCATTAACCAAACCAAACTGAGAGTGAAGTGTGTTGTCCAAGACTGTAAATTTTGAAAAGTGGGAAATTTCTAAAATTGATTTGGCAGTTGTGCTTATACTCACTTCTTGTACACAATAACTGATAGTAAACAGCTGAAAGAGTCCTGGAATATGTTCCTTATAGCCGATTTGTACATTATAAATGGTTTTACGTTACAAACGACTTCTCATGCATTTTACCTATGACATTTCACAGAACCGGAGAATTTGTGCGTTATAATCAGTGTCATTACAAACTATTTCTACTGTATTTGTTGAGGC
This sequence comes from Rhaphigaster nebulosa, assembly GCA_948150685.1. NCBI lineage: Eukaryota > Metazoa > Arthropoda > Insecta > Hemiptera > Pentatomidae > Rhaphigaster > Rhaphigaster nebulosa. Next base: position 47,454,415 of record OX411308.1, on the reverse strand, counting down.
CAATACAACTGAAGGTTCTTTAATAATTAATAAAACTAATGAACTACAACTTAATATTCTAACTTTCTTTCCAATTACTTATTAATAAAAATTAAGATGATTCTCCAATATTACCCCGAGGAAGAATATTCCGTCATTGTCCGAATAATTTAGTCCCCAATAATTTCAAAGGAATCAGGCATTTAGGTGTCCCGGGGCAAGGGCACTAATTGGGCCTGAGTAAAGTCGATATAAATAACTATTAATACAGTTATAATATTAATTGAATTTATGCATTTGAAATGGAAAATACCAGAAGTACAATCTTATACTTAATAAGGTCACAGAATTTTATATAACTCCTTTAATTCCATAAATTTATTGAGCCTATGTGCAGAAATGAACTTGCAGGGTAGTCTAGCTAGGACTAAACTTCTGACATTGTGAAACCATTGTTTAATCAAGGAAAAATTCAATGAAAATTAAACAAATGAATGAATTAATGAATTTGACTAATCAGCCTTTTCAGATTTAATGATAGTTATTCAATCACCAGCTTTTTTGTGTACTGGAATCATTGCAAATTCTTTCTATTGTTCTGGTATATTTTTATTTTCTCCTATATTTTTACTAGCTGATGAATTTTAGTGATGCAAAAGTTTTTAGTTTAATTTCGGCCTACATTAACCAGTTCACTAGAAATATTGTTGATGTGAATGAGGCATTGGTATAATGTTTTTAATTTTCTGATTGTTTTTTTTATAACTAACTCTGAGTTCTATCAGTCAATTCAATGTTTTGGTAGTATGGTTTGAATTAAAAAAAAATAATTATCTACCTGCTTTAGAATGAACGTTTGTTTTTAGACAAATTAAAACAATAAAAAGAATATCTGAATAGAGGAAATATCCAATGATTTACAATTTATTTTCATTTAGGATTGGTATGGCAGTTTGGAAAAGAGTGCAGGAGATAGTAATAGTTCAAAAACATGCGAAGAGGAGGAATTTGTCACAGCAAGTGAATGCACTTGCACACCGCCGAGCAGGAGCAGTTCATTTCACACTGCTTCAGAAGGATACCTCTCACCCTGGTGGAGTGATACAGATCGCACCCTTGTAAGTAGTTAAATAATAGCTATAATAGCTATATAAATAGCTATCTATTCAATTTAAATTGTTAATTTTCTTCTTTATTAAAATTGATTCTTTACAAAATGATCATACCTCATCTTTAAACGGGTATAATTAGTTTATAAAAGATTGAAATATACTCATGATTGATATGCAATAAGACATTTTCTTAACTATTACTTTTTGCTGAAACCTTAATATATCTTTAAGAAAAAAAAATTCTTATAGTTCCTCCGGACTTCCTATAAGAATTTTTTTTTTCTTTATCCAAAATTTCTGATTGTATATTGAATAAAAAAGCTTAAGATTGTTCCATTAATATTGTCACATGCTTTATTATGCAATGAATAATTGCATTCCCTGCTAATATAGTTTGTAGATACATGTGAAAAGTAAAAAAAAAAATATTGTACCAATACAACCCGTGAAGGATATCGGGTTAATACTTATTAATAAGTCAATGGCTAAAAAGTGATACCTCATAACTTCATTATTTATTATAGTATACGATTACTGAAATAATCCTATTTTGATATGCTTCCTTAGAGTTGTGAAAAATAACCCACAAAAACTTGGTTGATTTTTAGATAAATTGCATTTTAAAACAAGGATTTGTCCTTATTGTAAAGTAATAATTTTGCAGATAAGAAGTTTTACTTCTTAGCCATTGAAGTATTGTTTCTTGACCAATGACTTTGAAGGAAGTAAGAAAGTGAGCTCACAAGCACTACTACCAGCCAGGTTTTTATGCCAACTCATTAAAGGATCAAGTACCTACTTAATAGAGGATGAGTGTTTCCCAAAGGTGGTTAGGATTAGGTGATTAATAGCGTGCTGTTAATAGTAGATTGCCAAAGGAACGTTGTCGCCTTCTGGTGTCATGAAATAAATGTTTTTATTATTGCAGATACTCATGAGAGTGACCGAGAGGTTGAAATTTATCCTTTTTCACTCAACTGCATGCAATTAATAATCAAACTATTAAAAAGCATATGATGTCATATATGCTATAAATGACAGAGATACATTTCCAGCCTTTATCATTCAAAAAGGATGCAGTCCTCCCACTGTATCTATATAATGAAACCAGGAAACGTCCCTCTGCTCAAAAAAAAAAAAAAAAAGAAAAGGATTTTGACCTCTTGGCCATTCTCATAGGTCTCTGCAACAAAAAAAAACAACGTCTACTTCATGAAACCAGGAAGTGACAACATTCCTTCAGCAACTTACGATTGCTATAACCTCAAAGTGACTGTGATACAGCCTCTGATACGATTATGATACAACCTCAAAGTGACTATGAAGCAGCCTCGGCCCTTTTCATTCAAGATAAATTGAAGTTTGTGAAAACGCTTTCCGAAAACCTCACAATTGTAAGTATTTTCCAAAAATCATAGGCCACTTACCAGAGATTTGAGCAGAGGAATGTTTCCTGGTTTCATTATTAGTCACTTGAAGCATGTAAGAACATGATATACTCTTTAATGGTTTGGTTATTATCAGTGTGCAGTTGAGAATACGTTCTGGAAGTATGTTGTCACTTCCTGGTTTTATTAAGTAGACATTTTTATAGTTGGAGAGACCTACGAGAGTGACCAAGATGTCGAAATCCTTCTTTTTTTTTAATATAAAATTCAATGGCGAATCGGTATTGATGGTTCACATGTATCAAAATCATATAGTTACAAGGGCGGTGTCAGAATTTTTCTGTCCTAAAGTAAGAGCTAAAGCTGTGTCATAAGCAAATGTCCCATAATTCATAGGTGCTGTTATAATCTTGTATTAACAATGAAATTAAACTATTTGAAAAAAGCTACTTCCTAAATTCAGAAAAACTAAAATCTATTTTTTCAATATTATTATGACTTTTTTTCTCAGTGATAATTTTTTTTTTAATAACTATAACCATTTATTCTCAAAACACTGTTGTTGTTTTTTCAAAGGCAATTGTAATCAATTATCAAAAATGTATCCTAATATGTGTATAATGTAATCCTAATATGTGTATAATGTATCCTAATACTACTTTATCCTACATTATAATTTTGCTTCATTTAATATAATTTCAGACTGGCTCAGAAACAGTTGAAGTTGTGGAAACTCAGAAAGTACGTTTCTCAAAAGAAGGCTGCACTGTTGAGAGGCAGGTCGAGGGAGGATCAGAGGCAAGCTCCACTTATCTTGCTGGAATAGCAAAGCGTGCTGTTGCTGGCCTGTTGTAACACTGTGTGTGCTCACTTTCCTCATACACTGATGTATATTTTTCAAAACTTGTATTTTCTCAGGCACAGGAAAGGATGCCTTAATAGAATATAATCTTATTTATCATTGCATCAGTGAATGAGTATGTACTTGTTGATTTTTTTTTTTTTTTTTAACTAACAAGACATCCATCTCTGTGGTAATCTATGCTCAGGCAGAACATGGACTTTTTTGTAGCATTTATATTGCAAGGCTTTTAAGGCAGTCAAGGTGTTTCATATGCTGTTGATATATACTTAGCATTTCAATAGTTAATCTGTTTCAAATCTATATTATGAACATTAAACAGTGAATAGATATATGCTTACAATCATAATTACTTAAATTATCCTGAACAATACCAGATTTTATATCATAATTAATTCTTAAGATCGGATACCATTTATATATAATTTGAGAATTGTGTTTCTGATTTGCATGATTTTTAAAAATAAAATAAATAATAATACTTTGTCATTCCAAGTAGGGAAGATAATTTTTTTAAGTTAAGGATTACTTATTTTATCCTTTACTTTTACTATATTCTGCTCTGAGTCTTTGTTATTTTTTAACTAACAGTTTTCAATGTAGTAATATTTCAGTTATTGTTTTAGAAAGACTGATAAACTCTGTTTAATTTTTTTTACTTAATAGATAGTTCACTAATGAACTTTTTGAATTAATATTTTCATTTTTTTTTTCAAATAAGTATAATAATATTTTTTTGTTTGTTATGTATTCAAAATTTCTCTACAAAGTGTAAAACATTGTTTAAAAATGCACTAATGCAAAAAACTAGCTGGCATCAAACAGCCTATATTGTTTCATATGCTATAGAGGTGCATTATTGCATAGATATGGGGTAACATAAATCATCATTTGACCACAAAAATATATTCCTGGTAGCATTAAACTTTTTTTTTGTGAAAAATTAAAATAAACATATTGGTCATGTATGTATATTAAATTGTAAATAAAAAAATAACATTTTATTTGGAAATTAACATCTTATTCATTTTAGAGCATTTTAAAATTAATATTATTCAAAATGAAAACAATTAGTAAATCATTATTACTGGAAAAAAAATCAACTGAATGGAATAGTCAAAAGAATATTTATAGCCAAAATAATTTTCTTCCTTAGGGCTTTTCTAAGAAAGACAAAATGTTCCTAATTTTCTTAAACTATTTTAATTTTCTTTTTTTTTTTTAATTTAAAGAAATATATATATCAAGTAATGAAAGCTTAAGAAATTTTGCATCTCATACTGAATTAGGATTTCTATTAGTCTTAATGTCAATTATCTAGATTTTACTTAAGATTTAAATTTACTTTAGAACAAATGATGCCGTGCTTTTAACATTAGTGCCAGTGAAATTTTAACAACAGTTGTGCATACTTATCCATTTTGTTTTTAAGGACTAACCAACTCTCCAGATATTTTTCTTTAAATAATAATGAATTAATGTAAACTGTAGCTAAGCTAATATACCAACTTAAATGTGCAATTAACCAAACTTTTCTGTACAGTTTAGTTTTATAGAATTTACTTTATGGACTGACAAGTGTATGACTAAGTCAGAGTAAAATTTGTACACAAAAGGAAAATGCATGTGATTTGAAAGAGATTAGAGTTGCTTTGATTTTTGTTCATTTGAATAGAAATCTATGAACATCCGTATGCTGTGATTATGTAAATGCCATGTACTTGTTTGATAATTTGTAATGTTGTGGATTGAGGACTTGCTATATTTATAATTTAGCTTAGGATTTTAGTGCCATTATGTTTTTGTTATTTATAAATTATAAATTCTGTTGAAGTATTTTTAAAGTTTTACTATTTGTTGATGAGCTGAAAGAAGCTTTGTCACTTAATTTATCTCTGAATATTAGAGTTGTTACATTAAATTAGTTATTAAGGCATAGTTAAATTCATATATGAATATGGTATTTTTTATTGAAATATACAGGTAAAGTCATTTTATTTATTAAAACTTTTGTTTTATTTCTCAATACCTTTGAGTTATGTAATATATTAATATGAAAATTAAGAGTTTCTTACTCAATTCTTTTTCACTGAAACACCAATACTTATTTTTTATTTATTCATACCAGTAATTTCTAATCTGCAATTTAAAATATATATGTTAATATCTGCATACTATAATAATATACCCCCATTGGATAGAGAATAATTCAGTACATAAGAAAAATGAGCCTATACATACATCAAAGCAACTTTCATTTTAACTTTGGAGTAGTAACATGGTTGACAGATATCTTCCACAAGTCGTTTTTTTCAGATTGTTTCTCTTCCATAATCACCATCATTTGTCTCTCTTCCAGTATCTTTTAAGGAGAGCCTACTGTTAGAAGCTACAGTGTTTTAGTTTACTTTGGCCTTCAACTAAGGAAAATATTCACCTCACTAATTTGATTGACAGCTGTCCTCTATGCGACCTTTAAGTTATTTTACCAATAACTGATTTTGTTTGTTTAATAATTTGTTTATTAAAACAAATGTTTATCATCTAAGAAGTATAAATCACCAATTTTTTAAATCTATTTTTTTGGTCTTTGTGTTAAATCTTTTCAATAGAAAAACAATTATTTGCTTAATCAACTTTTTTTCTATTTTCAATTATCATATTCTAGATTATCATGTCATTACCTAAAAGAAGAAAAATTGAATACTCATCAAATTCCAAACTTTGGTTGTGAATATGCCAGCTAAATACGGCATCAAAAAATTTTCACTATGCTAAAATGGTAGGTATTACATTCAACTTGGAAACGTATGTTGGTGTTTATCCAGATGGACGATGCCGGTTTTGTATCCGGTAGATTAGTGGTTTGTACTGAGATTAGTGGAACCAGTAAAAGACTTCCACAGAAATATAACTGGAGACAATTGGTTTAACAGTATTCGAATGGCCATAAAATTGCTATAAACCAAAGGGCTCACTTATAAGTGCTCTTACCATATATTTCTCTAATTACTTTATAATTATTACAGTTATAAACCTTTTCTGACATTAAAATAAAGCATAAAGTGATTAACTAAACAAGCAAATTAATTATAGTATGCTAAAAACATTTGGGTAACACTGGTCAACCATGTTCTGTTTAAGTATTAGGAGCGCGACTATTCTGGGATTAAATTAAATGAATTATTTACTATATTTTAATATGATCATTTTTAACCAGAAAAATCATTTAATATATACTGTAATTTCATAGTTTAAAATATTAAAGAAAATAACTTTACCTTTAAGACAATATTGTCAACAACTGAACCAAAAATGAATATATATGTATTCTGATTAATATGATTCAGTCATTAATTTTAATTATTTCTTCTTAACTTTTTTTTTAAAGCTTCATCTCATAAAAATTGTTCATAAATTATTAAAAAGAAAGTTAACTCTAAGAGAGTGCACAGACTATAAACTTTTTATCGACCAATAGATTTTGTCAGTTGCTTGATTTCTATGAAGATATAGGCAAGTGAGCATACCAAACAATTTTTAACTGGCTTATAAAATTATTTGATGGGCTGCCCGATTCAACCGAGACTTTCAACCGAAAAGTCTGCCAATTGTTCTTTATAAAATCCCATAAATTTTGCATTGTCCTGGGCGAAACACTTTTCCAACATTTTGATTAAATTAACTATCTACATGCTAACAAAAAATAAACACATCCTGCAAGCAGATAAAGATAAGACACTTGTTGAGAGTCGAGGCAGGTGCACCGGCTTGTTCTAACAGTGCTGGCAAGAGTCAGGTGATGTTGTAGAAAGTGTGAGGACGGTAAAACAAAATATGTTAAAGTGATTTGCATGTCTACTGCTGTCCTGCTTGACTATTGATAGTAACTCGCATTATATGTTTGCACAATGGCAGTAGCTGACCTGCAGCTAATCTCCTTGAATTTTTTGAAGCTCTGAAGATGCCCAATGGAAAATGACTTTAGCATTATGTGTCTAAAAGATATTATAAAATTGCTCGAGATAAACAAACTTTAACTTTTTTATTCTTCTCTCTACCAATCCTTTCAGAAATACGATTTCTAGATTATGATCGTATAATCTAGATTATTTCTAGATTATACCATCTACGATTTTCAGATTATGATTTCATTATATACAACAATAAAAAAAAAATTTGTTTTCCAATTCCATAACCAGTTGTTTAGGAGGTTAGTTATCATGTCTGTCTGATGACAAGTTCTTGTCTCCTTCTCAGAAATCCTTGATGGGATAGGCCTTCTTCTACTTCTTTTCACAAACACATGAAGGCTTTGTAGAAGTTATCTTCATTGAGGAGGAAAATCATCCTCAGCAAGGCTGTATAGGCCTATACTCCTCTTTAGCTTGATCCTCAGTTCCTTGAACTTAATACAACTCTTGACCACATGTTTGGTAGTATCCAGAATGGCATAACTGGAGCATAGTGAGTCGAAATCGTATCCAAGGTTATGCTACATGATCTAAAAAAATCCATATCCCATGACACTAAGCTGCGTGGGTCGTTGGAATGTTGAGCTAGCGGTTCAGCAAGAAAGTGGGATGACTGAATTCATGGGTAGAACAATAAAATGGAACTATGAGAGTGGAGAGCGAACACTGGCACGGTCTCGTAACGAGTAGGGGAGCAGTAACAAAGAGGTGTAGGAAGAAGTGCCTCTGTCAATTTCACACGTGCACAGCCTGTGGAAAACACCCTTTCATAAACAAGATTGGTTTATTGCCACAAAACTTTCTTTGAAGGACGAGAATAAAAATTAACCATATGATCGCCAGCCGAGGATGAGTTTGATAGAAAACTAAAGGTGTTCTTTCAGGAACGGAGGACTGTTAATACTGCCTACTACTGCTTTCTCTTGTATTAAGCGAAAGCACTATTGGAACAAAAGACAGCAACAATTCATCAGGAACGTCATTTCGCTGCATGACAACGCCCAGCTCCATACTGCTCATCACACGGACCAAAAGATTGCTGAAATGTTCAGATTTATCACAGTGTGACTTTCCCATGTTAGCACCATTGAATGAATCTTTAGGAGACCAGTATTTCACTGATAATGCATGGGGTAAGATTTGTATGCACAACTAGCTAATGAAACGCCTCCCTTCTTTTTACAGTGAAGAGATGAATAAGCTTCCGATTTGGTGGGAGAAAAATTGTCATTAATGAGAGGGATTATTTAAAAAAATTACATATTTATCATTAACCATTTAGTTGTGCCAATCAGTTTTTAAAAACAAATTATCGTTTATATTTGAATGACCAACGTACAGCCAAACCAGACCACTGTCTGTTGAGCATTATCAATATGATATAGTTTTTTTTCTCAAAACATTATTATTGGAAAATCATATTGACAGTAATCATATGATATTATTTTGGTGAGCATTCCGTACCAAATCATAATGCGAACCACTTCTTCCTCTTGCACAATGCCAATGGTCTACTTGGACAGGGATTCAACAGGTTAATGGGGGTTCAAGGATCTTTTTTATGATGTTTCACGAGATCATTCCATTTAAATATAAACCTCATAAGTTTCTGATACACCCATAGCTGCATTCGATTCTGAATCTACTATAAAAGGTTGATTTTATTTGATTATAAAAAATGCAATTTTTATAATCAATTGTTATTTTAAGAGAAATTTTAAAGAATCATTAAAGTTAGGTGTTCTATTTCAAAACCAGTTAGTCGAGGGCAAGTCTTATGAATTTCATGTTACCTTATCAATTTAATGTATTCTAAGTTTCAACAGGGTTATTCCATTTGTGCATAAGAGCATGTGATCCACCTAGCTTTACAAATAAAATACAATTACTTTATAGTATGTATTAAAAAGATATTTAAAATATTTATATCAGACAGAGTTAATGAACAGAAGCGGAATGCCTTCATTCTGACAGACGCAACTGACACAGCTTGACTAGTGATCCCCCTAGATTGGGCTGAAAGGCGGAGAGGGGGCTGCCTTGCATGAAATTTGTGCACCAACCAGCTCGGCCTGCTGGTGTAAGTATTCTTTTATAACAGATGCTTTAGCGTGGCAGACCCACAGAATGAACCTCGACCTTTCCACTCTGGCTAGAATAGGTTGGTAACCTGTAGGATAACTCTTGAAAATAAATAAATAGGTCAATTTAGGTCAGACTAAATTGGAGTTGATGACGTTAAACCCCCCTCTTCCCTCTGCCCGTCCAAAAAAAAAAAATTCTGCTAATTTAGCATACAAAATTTAATTTAATTTGCAATTCATGCTTTATTTATTAGCATGAGTCATTTATTTTCACTATATCAATAAACTTCTTCTTTAATTCCCAAATAAATATGGTGCTGCATACAATTAGCCCATTCAACGCCTTATAGTTGTTTGGAAACATCCTGCTTTGCACTAACTTTTAGCAGGTGTAGTATAAATATAAAAATTAAAAGAGCCTCTACTTGTGACGGATATTTTATGCCATTTTTTTGAGTTGGTTACTATGAAGATTATTAGTGCGAACTCCTGTTGCCACTATCCGGAAACTGCCTCTCAGTCACAGTAGTTTATTTAACAACGATTTTTTTATTTTTCTACTTATCTGATAGAACAGCTATTATTAGAATCCATTAGAATTAACAATCCAGATAATAATTAGTATTTAATATCCTTCTATTCTATAAAATTATTTTAGGATAAGGATCTATCAAAAAAATAATATGATAAAAGGAAAACTTCTCCATAATTTGGGATGGTTAAAATGAAAGTAGCTTAACTCCAATCCGAAAAATGTAAAAACATTGAGTGCTTTGCATACATTATAAACAAATTGATGTATAAAATGTGAGTTTTCGACTTATGTTTAAGTAATTAATATATAAATTTTGTTAATGTTTATGTCTAAACTGCCTCCAAAAATTGATCTTATTAAAAATAGAACTATGACACTGCTATCATTCTATTATCCCGTAAATCTAAAAAATCAGATTTATACTTGTATCAGGGGATTACTTCTCTTTCATTCTACACTAAACAATGAAATAGGACTTATTTTTTGTCATATTCCATATTAATTCCACTAGGCTGTAATGATTATTGATTATAATATTTTGTGGTGTGGGCTAGTACCTACTTTCTGGTTCACAATTTTTAAACCCACCCTGAATATTGTATAAAAGCTCTTTTCACTGTAGTAACTTTCCAGTAAGTAGTAAACCAGAAATAAATGCAAGCTAGGTTCTATAGGTTCTGTAACTCAGGTTCACATTGACCAATTATCAGAAGAAAATTTGTATAGCAATTATTTTAATCATTATAGTATTGACTTTAAAAAAAAAAATAAGAGCCTGACAGTTGGATTATGCTACCTGCAACAATGGCGGCCAAAAAAACCCGAAATTTTAGGACTATTTTTGGATTTTCACCTATAATTCCTTAACCCTGCATTCACTCAAAAAACATCAAACTCTGTGTCTATTAAGTACTACAACATAATAATTTGATTGATGTCGAAAACCATGGTCAAAAACGATGATTTAGTAAAAAACAGAGACAGAGTACTACACAAGAGTCTGCAGCTTTGAAATGAGTTTTCTAAGAGAAAAACTCATAAAATATAAGTTCTAGAGCATCCCATTCTGCGTCCATTGAGCATAAACAATTTCAAATTCCCGATCTCTGGCAATTGACATTTTAACCAAGTTTGGTTTGTAAAAAATGGAATAATTTTAATTTTCAGATATTTTATATGTATTACCCCTTTTGTAAAAAATCAAAGTTTTCGACCTCCTCTGTCAAGTGCGTTTTTCGCCATGTTGAAATACTGCAAAGAAGAAAATTTGTTTCAATTTTTCCAAAATAACTCGCTTGCAGTGCATTTATGGTAAAGATTTGTTATTACCAATTTTAAAGAACGTTAAATTTCCTGCAAGTTTGCGTATACTATTTTTGTTAGTTAAGGTCTAAACGATGATTTTGTCAAAAACAGAGACAGACTCTGACGACCAAAGTTTTCAACCACACCAGTTATCACTTAGTATTTTAAATTAATGTTAAATTAGTATGTTGTGGTACTCATTGGACGCAGAATTTGATGCTCTTTAATTTAATACGGTATAAACTTTTCGATATAATGCACCGTTAAAGAATTACAGGTGAAAAAACAATAAAAGCCCTAAAATTTCGAGTTTCTTTGGTCACCATTTTGAAGCCCGTCCCCTCCTAATGTCGGCAGCCGAAGTGGTTTAGGATATAAGGTGTCTGCAGTTTTATGTGTGTTTGAAATAAATCAAATCTAATGCGAAGCCACTGGCATTTCCAACTATTTGAATTTGTTTGAGCATTTTAGCAGTTTTTCAAGGTCCCATATCTCAATAGCTATTCCGAATATTCAAAAATATTACACACAAACTTGCAAGAAATTTAACGTTCTTTAAAATTGGTAATGACAAATTTTTACCCTTAATGCACTGGAAGCGCATACTCGATAGACGCAGAATTTGATGTTCTTTAATTTAATAAACCATACCTTTTTCGATAGAAGGCACCGTTTAGGAATGATAGGTTAAATACCAAAAATAGTACTAAACTTTCGAGTTTTTTGGCCGCAATTTTTTCAGATCCGACTGGAAGATTCTTATTTTCAAATATCAATAATAATTGCTATTCATAATTGCTATCCTCTCTGTCGCTGCGTGTAGAAACCAGCGGAAGGACAGCACATGTTGGTTCCTCATCTAATTCCCTCTTACCTAGTGAAAATGAAATTTTCACTCAACTCAAACTCTTTATAAACGAAAAGTTACTATAACTGCTTCATCATCGTCAATCTTTCATAGTTTCTTAGATGAGATTGTATATAATAAAAATAACACACGGTCCTAAGTTTGGAATAATAATGTACAATTGCAAATAAACATTAGTCTTATTCGACGCCAAATCTAATTCTCCATGACGCTAGTTTCGATTAGTTTTTTGATACAATCTGTTTGTTTTTTTTCTTCACCAATTGCAAGTGTTGAAAACGTATTTTTTCGTGTTTTATTCGTGGCCCGAAAACTGGCCAAAACTTTATTTGTTGATCCATGTTCATAGGAACTTTTTTGTTCAGCGTCACATTTGCTCCATGTTCTCTAAGGCTATCCTCTTTTTTGGGGACTCTTATATATATATATATATATATATATATATATATATATATATATATATATATATATAATATATTTCGACAGATCTTTTCTTGTCCGATCCTCATCCTTATGGAATTCCATTCCTCCTTCCATTCGTCGCTCCAATACTCTTATCACCTTCAAATCCCGCTTGTTCAATCACTTATTTTCTATCCAGTTCCAAAAAACATTCTAAATAGATTTTCTATTATGTCAATCAACATTTGTGAATATGTTCCTTCATTTATAATTTTGTCATATCTTATTAACATACGAATTTCGTGTGGTTTTTGTTTTAAGACGTAATCAATTAGACTATTAATACCAATTTCATATGCTAGAAGTTATTGCATTATGACTTGTTATAATTTTCATTTGTATTTATTTATTGACTTTTCTTTATTTTTATTTTTTTTAATTTTTAATTATCTGTTAACGCAAATGTTCCTATATCAATAACTCTAAGGCTCTGAAGCCCACCTATCACTGCCTGTAATTGTTATTCTAAAGGGACTTGTCCCAGAATAAATAAAGACTTTATTATTATTATTATTATATATATATATATATATATATATAACATCAATTATCAAACGCATGATTCTTCTTTACCTCCTTCCTGGATATATATATATATATATATATATATATATATATATATATATATATATATATATATATATATATACATATGTCCAGGAAGGAGGTAAAGAAGAATCATGCGTGTATATATATATATATATATATATCCAGGAAGGAGGTAAAGAAGAATCATGCGTTTGATATAATTGATGTTTAAAGAAGCACTTATATAACATTAAGCAACAGTTTTTGTTTTTTATTTTTTTGTATAAAAACCTTCATTTCCGATATCTCTGGGTTTCTATTATTAAATTATCTTCTGAGTTTTATCTTCTGTAAACTTTAGTGAGTATTCTTACTCTATTTTATAAAGTTGCTAGGCACACTTGATTTTCTCTTAACAGAAAATTAGTGAGTGTATCAGAATGCAAAATGTATCTTAATAGCCTCTATGAATTTTTGGTGTAACATGGTTAGTTAGATACATTAATGTTTACTCTACTTGTTGACAGTCTGAAACGTTAAGTGAGGTGACCTATCAGGTCAGCATACATCAGGGTCCTGACGAGAGATCTGCAATCTGTTAGTTCGAATGTACGTTATCACGATATCCTTAGATCCACTCAAACCTAAAAAATATAGCAATCATAATATTTTAAATATTCGCCAAAAGTCGATAATTTTCTAAATTATTCTGATTATAAATTTATCCTATCCGTTCATTTTACACTTAATTTTTTTTTAACGACAATGAATATTAAGTAACGTTGACCCCCCTAGTTAATTTCATAATGCCTTGGAGTGACTCTCTTGTAGTTAATTTGATTAATACAGTGTAATTTGAAATGGATTCTTCAAGATCGTGACCGGGAATTCACGAAGTGACTGAGGACGACATTATGTAAGAATGATGATAATCCACCTCGTACAATTAGTGTAATATACTTTATGTAATTGACTATGACATTAATAGCTATCTAGACCTCTATCACTCCTCTAATATCGGTTATTTCAACGTGATTCAATTATGAAAAGGTCTGTTGTATATCAATTTAAAATTTTTTGGAGGCCTTCCCAATACCAAGCGTAGGCTTATGCTTACTATCCTTTAGGACTTGGAACATAAGATTTCTAGAAATATGTGATCCTAGTAATAAGGGGAAAAAATTGTTAATATCGCTAAATAATATATATATAATATATATATATATATATATATATATATATATATATATATATATATATATATATATATATATATATATATATATATATATATATATATATATATATATATATATATATATATAATAGTATATAATATATATAAAATATATATATAATGTTACGCTTCTTTAACCACATTTAAACATAAGCTGATCAATCGTGTGATTCTTCTTAAACTCCTTCCTTTTTACAATAGATAAATGATTTAAGTTAAGAAAAATAAGTAAAAGAAAAATTAAACATTTTTGTATTTACTTCCTTGTACGAAGTAAAGGAAATATTGTAATCGCGAATATTTTCGGTTTTCAGATTTCAACGAAAATATCCATTTTGACCATCCCTTAATCCATTTTGACTAGTTTCGTCGTGACGTCTGTACGTACGTACGTTCGTATGTATCTAGCATAATTCAAAAACGGTTAGCCGTAGAAAGTTAAAATTTCGTATTTAGGATTATCATATAATCTAGTTGTGAGCCTCCCTTTTTGGCCACTGCATGATTACCAGAAGTGGTACTTTACTTTAAAGGTCATTACTGATTTTCATCAAACATTATATTAAAATATTATGCAAAACTTCTGAAATTTGGTATTTAAGACTCAAATATTAATATAAACAACATAATAAATTTTGGTAAACATTGGCAAACCGGAAGTTGTACTTTACTTGAAGTTGTAGTAAACTTTCATCAAAAAGTATATTAAAATATAATGTAAAACATCTCAAATTTGGTAAATTAGACTCCTATATCAATATAAGTAATTTAATAGATTTTGGCTGAAATTGAAGATCCGAAAGGGATACTTTACTTGAAGGTCATAAGAAACTTACATCAAAAGGTATATTGAAATTTATTATAGAGATCATATGTTTCGGTGATAAAGGTTATAAACACAATTTTTTTACACTCTAATTAAATAATTTTATTACTTGTTTTAATTGTTAAAAATTTATTGTAAAATACTGGTTTTCCACCCCATTTTTGAGATGAATAAGTCTGCAGCAGGAGAATAAGATATAAGTTAAGCGGGTTTTTTCCGCTTAAAATGTCGAAACTGCCGATTTCCAATGCTTTACTTACTGAAAGAAAACGACATATAATAATGGAATGAGACCTTCTGAAACAAGAGTTTGTGTGTGTGTGTGTGTCAATAGATGGATGACGCGACGCCGAGTGTTCTTTTTGACATACTGCAATCTTAAGAAACTAGTAACCAAATTCAGGATTACATTTTGAGCCACCGATTTTTAGTTTAATAGGCGTACAAGAAAGTCATGTGTTGTCCACATCAGATATTTTGGAAATATTTTGGTGAGGAGACAATCTGAATAATTTATTATTATATAGTCAATTTACTGACTAGACAAAAAAAAAAAAAAAAAAAAAGAAACATACCAAGATGGAAAAAAAACACCTACCAGTGTAGCTTTCTCATTTATATTGACTACGTAATTATCAATGTTTCTAAGTAAATTTGTGGTTTGTAATTTTCGTCATTTAAAAAAAATGATGAAACAATATATAACTAAATCCTGATTAAACCCTACACAATACCTCTCTACTAGAAGTTTAAGTAGTTATAATATTAACATTACATTAATTTGAATCGTTAAACGAATTTGATGAGAGTGATACTTGACTATTTGTACATTTCCCACAGTTCCCAATTTTCATTCAACTTTAGACAAATCAGAAGAGCCATTTTCGAAATATAGCTGTCAAGGAAAATACGATTGCGCATGCGTAAGGGAAGGAAGTAGATGGAGTTTGGTTGAATGAAGATGGAAATAATATAAGTTTCCAGAACGAAAGTGGAGAGAAAATAAATAAATGCATAACATTGATATAAAAGAAATGAATCTTAATAGTATTAAATGAATATTGATAAATAACTGAATATTGATATCTATAACGATGTCCTTGACCAATTGTGAGGGGGAGTTATATGATTTTAAAAGAACACTAACAAGGAGAGGATATAATATATGGGGTACCGATTTCAATCAAATTTTTTTAGGTTATTCTACATCCAAAAATATTCGACATGTGTGCCAGCGTTGGTTCCAATGGATCCTAGAAGCCGAGAAAAAAAAATAAAACAGACTGAAACTGCTTTATTTTATATATCGAGTTAGGAAAATTACAGCGTCTTTTTTTTTCCCACCAAAAGGTATGTTTTTCAGATTATATTAATGGAAAAATACAAGCTTTAAAAAATAATTGTTTTTTGGTCAAATAAATTGAAAAAATGTTTAGATTTTTGGGTAAACTATTGTTATAGATTTTTTTACTCCAAAAATGATTTATTTTATTATTATTTTTCATTCAGCGCACCAAAATCGTTCTGATGAAAATATCATTGAAAAAAAACAATAAACATTTCTGAATAAATGAATATTATATTTGCGCTTAACTCGAAAAGTATACATTTTTCGGTTGATTGTCATTATGATCATTTAAAACGTTATTAAATTCCCTTCAATAAAAAAAAAAAAAATCTTAATTGGGCCATTACTAGCAAAAATAAAGCGAACATCATAGCCATGATATTATTTTCCTACCGCTGCTAGGGTAAGGAAAGTATTGTCATCGTGACAAACTTACGATGCGTAGTTATCAGGGCCTCCTCAGTCCAAAAGAATGCATTTTTGGCCATCTATTGCATTTCGGTCTGTCTATGTTACTCTCTGAACCAAGATTACATCTTGAGAGGGGGGAATTGATTCCATTATGAACTTTAATTAATTCGTTTTTTAAATTCCAATTTACATTCAAACAATACTAAAAATAAATAATGCTTTCTGTTTATATATATATATATATATATATATATATATATATATATATATATATATATATATATATATATATATATATATAATTATATATATATTTTTTAAATCAACTGATACTGCATTGTATTTTTGGTCGAATTTCGACCACTGGACTATCCTAGTATATAATAATACATTAGTGAAATTCGGTTATTTTCTATACGTATATATTTTATTATATCCGTGCTATTATATTTATCGAAATAGATATACCCATTATCTTATAATTTGTCCCAGAAATAAACCGCATTGACGAATGATATGGACAATAAAAACTCCCCTATAACTGCTACTGAGACTATTCTTTGGCAGAAAATCGGGAGAACCGAAATGGAAATAGAAGCGGCGGCGAGTTAGCTAAACTAAGGATAGAAGAGAGATCAGCACTTTAAATAGCCACAGGAATCAGTTCGTGTGTTTCCGCCGCGGATCGCTTGCTCCTACTCTCGGGGAGCTGGTTGCTTCAGTCGCGGGCCGACAGCCGGCCGTGCTTCTTCTTTATTGGATGTCTGTTGTTTGTGTTGGTGGTTCGAGAGCATGAGATGGAGGGTACCTCGACCATCAGTACCATTGCCGTACAGAGCGGTTCTACAAGGATTGTCATAGCTCTTCTACAAGTGAGTTCAAATAAATTCACCTTTTAAAGGCCATCTTGTTTACCATCTCACAGATTAATCATTACTTAATTTCATTTGATAAATCTAAACGTTATTTCATATTGAAAAAATCAATAACGAAATTTCCGAACAAAACTGAATCCGCTTCTGTAACAGTGACACAAATGAACAATCTGCCAATCAGAGGGAGAGAGAGAGGGAGCCAGAGAAACCTCAATTGAAACATTTATAAACTTAATAAACAAAATATTAAGTTTTTGACATAATTTACAGAAAACACCAAACAGATGCAGTATTGAAAACTATCGTCGATGCTGACTTTGTATGAAAATTCAGAAGGTTTAAATGTATGAATGGGTTATACATAGATATAGCAGTGAAACATTGAATATAGTAATAGAATATTTTCAAACAAAAAATAATTTACACTGTCTAAAGCTTTTAACCAAATATGACACGTCGATTCACTTTCCAACCATAAAAAGAAATAATTATCTCAAATATTATTCACAATTCTTCCCTCCCCATCGAGACCTGTTACTCTCGAGTTAGCAACCTATCAAAGCATTCCATTCGTTAACCAATTGGGAACGACTTTCCTGAAGGACTTCTTGAAACATGTCATCGAAGTTTGATGCATTGCACGTTTACCTAATTCTTCTTTCACGCCATATTTCCTATTTTATCACCCTACCACAATTTAAAAAAAATTAAGTTAAAGTCATTTGCATTCATTAATGCGAAATTCACTCAATGCATCGCCGCTATATGGTAAAACAACCGCTCTAATAAAAATCTTGCTTCTGCCCGTTATTGATACTATACGATGATTGGCTTGTATGACCCGAGGTTGACAGAACATTGTTGTAGACGGGAAATATCACATTAAATTATACATATCAAAAACTTCTTATCGACAAGAATATTTTGAAACCTATATGAAGATATATAAACTGTAGGAGTTAGCTGAATGTTCGAACATCAAACCTATTCAATGATTTAAATTATAGCCAATGTTCCATGTTATGTAGTTAAGAACACCCTTCTCTATTATCTTTATGCCGTCGAAATCATACCTTTCAAATTTTAATAAGAGTCTTTCTAACAACCCAATTACTATGGTTCAATCCCCACCCAGGTCTTCCATTCTCCTCGAAGATGAAACATCCAAGGTCAAGAGGTGTTTTGTAAAATATCACTATAGGAGTATACTATAGTAGGTACTGCCAGTGGCCATTCAAGTCTGAGCCTTCGTTACTATCTTATTCAGTGGCTTCAATACCTGTGATGCAGTTATGGTAGAAGAGTATCTTGGAGTCCTCTGGTTTAGTCTACTTAACATGTTTTTTTATATTTATATTTATTTTTAATGGATTATTTTGTCTATTAGTCCTTTTTTTTCCAATCTTCTGGTTCTCCTCCATATACTATCCTAGATTCCATGCTCCACATCGTTTGTACAAATGACATTTCAGCTCATTCTAACATTCTTCATCACAATCTCAAACATTTCAATCAAGGTTTTTGATACCTTAAAGAATGTTGTCAAAACTGGAGGATTAAAAAAAAATTCCAAAAAATATCTTCTAGCCACCTTCACTTTTTTTTCTTGAACCTCCAATATCCTGATCCAAAATATACTTTAATAATAATACACTTATTCCTATTAGTCAGATCCGATACCAAGGACTTCATTTGGACAAGCGACTAACTTGGAATCCTCATACAAGAATCAAATCTAGTTTCTTCAAAAATACTGTTGTCATGTTATTCAGATAGCACATGTGTTCATATTATATGTATAAACAGGGTGTCCAATATAAATTGGTTAAAATATTTTTTACGGCCAAAACGCCAGAGGGAAAAACGTATTTCAACTTTTTAAGTTTGACGAGAAACGTGCGGATTAAACTTGGGGTTCGCAGATAACACCTACTTTTTAATGGAAGACCCTACAAATCGCATTTCGATATCTTTAAAATTGAACCATTTTAGAATATTGTATTCTGAACGTCATTATTATTCAGGCACCTAGTAAACTGGAATGATGAGGATATATTACATCATTTTTATGTATTTTTTCATCGTCCTTCTATTAAAAATATTGCTAAGCCTGCAGGTGTAGCATTTTTTTTTCTGGAAAATGCAAAAAATTAATTTCTGATATGATTTTTTCACAATTATGTAAAGGAAAATGATTGTATGAATTCAAAATGTTATTAATTTAACAATAGAAACATTTTCTCACATTTCGGTCATTATGGCTTCAAAAGTTTCACAGTCTTTTCGTGGTGCAGTTTTCAGCGTTCCAGCATCCTTTGGACTATATCTTCACCTTGCCGAGCTGAATTAACTAAGGGATTAATTCTTAAGGTAGTGGATCCTGTTTGTTTATGAGAGCATTCAATTGCAGTCAATACGTTCAATATCCAACTTATTGAGTGAAAACGTGAGAAGACCCTTTCATCGGCTATTTTCTTGTTGGTCTTGTTACCTTTTAATATTTTGGAGGAGGGATAAGAAAGAAAAAAAAAAAAGCGGGAAAACGTGAATATCATTATTATTTATGCGTTTATAATTTTTTATATAATTACAAATTATTTTGATGTTACTGAAAAAAGGTAAAAGTGACTCCTGGGAAACAAAAAAAGCATTATTTGAATCAATGGTTTCCTCAACATTACTGTATGCTTCCGAAGTATGGAACCTCAGGTATCTTGAGGCAATTGAAACTGTTCAACTGAAATTCGTAAAGTACCTCTTTGGTTGGCCTAGGAATACCCCGAACTATATAGTTCGCCTCGAGACAGGGAGGGAACCAATAAGTATGAAAGTAATTAAAAAGCTAAAAAATCTATGGTCCAAGCTCGCACTCATGCCAGACCATCGACTCCCAAAACTGTGTTTTAATAGACTTAAATCGTTGGACAAAGATAAGCCCGACATAGACCACAACTGGGTTTCTCAAGTTAGAGCAATAGCTGAGCTTTATGCCTTTACAGAAGAGCTTTCTGCTCATCACACGAATGGACTTCTCAGGTACAAATGTGACATTTTGGAAAAAGTCCAAAACCATTTTATTTCAGCCGACATACATAGAATTCTAAATTCAACCAACTATTCTTTATATAGATTACTATGCAGTTACAATACTCCCGATCCCGAAACATATCTTACATTCAAAGTCCATATAAAGAAATTGAGATGTGTCAGTCAATTGATAGTGGCTAACCCAGAATATATCAGGCTCTATTCAAAAAACACAACCTTTTCCTTCAAGTCACAAGAAATCTGTATGTCATGCTGCCAATATATTTCTAATAGTCTACATCACATTCTTCTTCACTGCTCAACACATAACAAATACAGACAACAGTTTCTTCAGTCGTTCATCTCAGAATCTTCCGATAACCACAACATCCAAGCCATACTGAGTATTGATAATGTCGAGAAATTAAACAATTACATGAATGAAACAATTACATGAATGAATGAAATTAATTACTACATGATGGGAGTACATAAAACGCTAAATTCGGCTTAAGAGTGATTTCATGGTTAATTAATTAAAAAGAAGAAAAGAGTAGGAGAAAGGTTTCATTCAGGTTATGTAAGAAGTTTATATAAAAAGAAAAAGCTGTTTATATAAAATTGTTTATATATAAGCTGTTTATATATAAAAAGAAAAAGAAGAAAAAAAAAAAAGAAAAAGAAAGAAAAAAACGAAAAAGGGAAAAATTTGTACAAGACTTGTCTTTCTCAAATGAAGATATACTATGTTATTATTTTATATAAATAGAATGTATTACAAAACGTTACTGTCATGACTTTACGATTATATTTTCAATATGTTATATTATTAATGCATTTCAGACTGTTACTCTATAGAATTTATCCATTTATTTGAGTTTTATTAGTATTATTTAAATATTCTGTATATATATACCTATGCTGAATGTTATAAATTCATAATGTATATAGTGTTATTATATATATATATATATATATATATATATATATATATATGTATATATGTAAGTTGTTATAATGTTTGTTATCATGAATATTATTTAATGTAACACTCCACAGGCCAATGTAACAAGCATCTATTGCTTTATACAATAAAATAATCTATCTATCTATCAAATTATTTTGATGTTAATTATTACTAGGGGAGACGGGTAATAATTACGAAGTGGAATAAATAAATATTATGCTTTGCTATTTTTCCCACAGATTAAAACCGTCCTTGGGACCCCCTATTGTTGTATCAATTAAATATTAAAAAGTTTTCAATTTACATATATATGCTTATATTCCGCATAATATGTAAGAATGTAATACATATTATGTATTCTTATGCTTATTTTTAATTTTTAAACTTTAGTATTAATATTTAAATGTCATCAATATCAAGATTTTTTTATATACTGATCATTCGAATCTTATCCGGAATTTCGCTATAAACGGTGCTCTACAGTATATATATGGAATATGATATACTCAATAGCTGCCAATTACCATTATGTCATTACCATTTTCATCACATGACAATTCGTAGAAGCGGCTCTTTTGTCCAATTTCACATGTCGCCTACTTATCAGCAGACTACTAAACTGATATTAATGGCTAACCATATACGATATCATACAACAGAAATAAAAAAACTGTATGACTAATAAACTGGCGGCGGTCCTTACGCATTTATGGTTGGAGGCAACTCACTACATACAAGATTCAAGATAAGATATTCCCTTGTTTATTTCTCTACAACCTTTTCTGGGATTATCCTCTACAAACCTAGCGGTTATAAACAAGGGAAGGAATCACGAAGCCTTTTCTCACCGCATATCTCTATATAATTGTAGATTTGGAATAAATTCAAAATGATTACGACAATTACACAGTGCCAAGCACTAGGGATATAATGACTACAATTAGCGAGGCGAAAGAGGCGGCATCAGATAACGAAGGAAACGACTATTTATGCTCCATCAACTGCGAGGTGTGTAGGGTTTTAGGAAGCGATTCCATATCAGTGTGTGCATTTTAAATTGCAATCTTCAGAAATTTATAAACGGTTTTACGCGTTGTATTGATCGATATATTCGATATATATCGATATATATGAACGAATTATTTGTGTTGAATTGAGTTTGCGCCTATTTTTAAAAACGGAAGTGTTTCAAATTAAATAAATATTAGAAAGATATTTTCATTTTGTTTCGAATATCCCCGTAAAATAAGCTAATTAAATTTCAAGCTTATTAAGGAGAGGAAAAATAAGGTGGAAATGAGAAAGGCACAATGTAAACAAAGCCAAGGACGAGGCGAGCATCAATGAGTTTACAACCTTCTTTCTTATTGATTCACTCCTGGTTTTGTCCAAATATATGAATTAATCATTATAAAGAGTATCATTTATGGTTTATTTGTTCATTTATGTTTATTTATTCTTTATTATTCGAATAAATAGCCTATAAAAAGAACGCTGCCTACGTCATTTACTTGAAGAAAAAAAAAGGTTATGATTAAAAGGTTCGATGAAACATTCTAGAATGTTTAGAGTTTCGCGTAGATAGTGTGACATTGATTTTAACAGCTTTACTCATTATAAAACGTGAATAATGTTTAATCAAGATAAAAAGTCTATATACACTATATATATATATATATATATATATATATATATATATATATATATATATATATATATATATTTTTTTTTTTATTTTTTTTTTTTTTATGGCTCTAAAACAAAAAGTTTTATTAGTTTTCGGTGCCATTTATTTTATTAGTTATTAGAAAGAAAAACGCTTTTTATTTTACATTAGACCAACGTTTCGGCCATCTTTGGCCATTCTCAAGTCTGAAAAAACATTTTTGTTTAGTCGATATTTATTAAATATAATTATTAAAAACATTTATTTCAATTAATAATACATATCATGTAAAACTTACTTCTTTTAATTATTTATATGTAAAAACAAAACGTCATCAATGTATTAATTCCTTTCATTTTTTTTTATATTAAACTTAAGACATTATACCCAAAGAAAAATTAACAATGTCATATACAAAAGTAAGTGTAAAAATTGCAATGACAAGGCACATTATGGACAAACTTCACAATGGTTCGAACGCAGAATACTGCAACATAAACAAAATTTCAAGTCTAAAACTACAATATCTAAATTGGCTACCGAATTGTAGCAACGTACTTCTAAAAATAAGCATGGATTCGATTTTGAGGGTGCATCTATTTTGCATAAGGAAACTAATATAAATAAACGAAGAATAATAGAGTCCATCGTTATTACCAAAAACCTAAAAAATCCCTCAATCAACAAATGGGCGTAGATAATTTAAACACTTTCTACGCCGGTACAGTAAATAAAAATTAAAATATAGAATAATTAATTAATAAAAATAAATAACCCATTAGCTCGAAACAATCCCTCCAGTCGATACTTGATATCACAAACCAACCCCGACGCTTATCTTTCCCCACTTCTAAATTCGGACAGTCCTTTTTCAATCAGCACACTATACGGATGCATTGACTCAAGAAGGTAATTTATATAACTTGAAAATTTTAATAAAATTTGCAGCAATAAATTTAAATAGATTAATAGTATTGTAATATATTACTATAAGAAGATAATATCAAAAAATGAAAGGAATTAAAAACATTGATGGCGTTTTGTTTTTACATATAAACAATTAAAAGAACTAAGTTTTACATGATAATTATTTTTAATTGAAATAAATGTTTTTAATTTATAATGTTAATAAATATCGACTAAACAAAAATGTTTTTTCAGAGTTGAGAATGGCCCAAGATGGCCGAAACGTTGATCTAATGTAAAATAAAAAGCATGGTGACCGAATGGCTTTTTTCTTTCTAATAACTAAAAAAGTTTTACGCTACTTTATTTTATGTGCATAATGAGTTATACTTGATAATCGTATTTCCTATCTATCTTTCTAACAAACCTTTTATCTTTTACGAGCATCTAACAGGAAAGTTGAGGCAAAAGGAATGCACCGAATAACCTTGGAAGAAGGAATGCCATAAACTTTAAAGAAAGGATTGAGTGGTGTATGAGGATTGATCGGCACATCTTATTGTTGTGAAACGAAAAAGGTTGCGAATATGCCTGCTTCAATTGTATAGGTACAGTTCCAGTTTAAATTGCGGCCATAAGTACTTAAAGCATTTTAAACGTATACTTGATTTGATAATATATAATTGAAATTGATTTGTTACTATCAAACTTTTTTTTACATTGCTTCTCGTTTGCTTCCTCACTGCCGAAGGTAGGTAAGCTATGTATTCCTGCAGTTAGTGAAAGCAATTTTTGTCAATAGAATCGAAAATATCCACTCGCGTTTTAAGTTCGAGAAACAAATTTGGTCTGTCGTCAAATCCAGGTAACCTACACCGTTATTCCGATTTTTATGAAATTTTCAGAGAATGTGCGGTTTGGTAGAAGCTCACGGTTGCCCATGTTTAAAAGGTACATGTCGACGTCGTTTTTTTAAAAAGCGTAAGCGCCAAAAATTCGATATATATATATATATATATATATATATATATATATATATATATATATATATATATATATATATATATATATATATATCGTAATATATCAAAAATACGACGTAAAAAAACAGTCATGAGTATATAATATCATTTTTGTCTGAGAAAGAAAGAGTAATTAATTAATTTTTAATAAGTTCATTGATATAGTGGAAATAAATAACTAATACATGAATTGGAAATGAAAATAACTTTTACACGCTAAATTAGCTGTTGTAAAAAATCCTTATACCCGAGCGCCAAGCTGGTTGGAGCACAAATTTTGTTTGCACACTTGGCGATCATAGCATTCACTACCGCTACAACTAGAAGCCCAGTCCCCATTCCATCTCCAGGCCCAATCTAGGAGGATCACTGCACAAGCTGTGCGGATTGTGCCTGTGTGAATGATGGGGTTCCATTTCTGTTGCTTTTCTCAATCTTGAATAATTATTTTCTATTTCTTTACTAATATTTAATATCTCTAATATTTTCTATTTCTTTTTACTATTATAAAGTAATTGTATTTTTATTTTATAAAGCAAGTAAGATCACATGCACATATGGAATAATCGCCACTGCATGGATGCATAGTCAATTCATAGCTGAGATCAGTATCATATCATTGCTAGCTAATATAAACAATTAAAAATAGAATAGAAAGAACGCCAGCATGGATCTGATAATTTATCCCCAGAATGAAGTCAAAATTAATTAAGTTAACTTATAAAATTTCAACTGAATACAACAATGTTGATGAAAGCTGGTAACAAGATTGGCATCAAATTAAATAAGGATAAGACGAAATATATGGTTAGAAACAGAAACAGTGGCGACTTTGATGATATAGATATAAGAGAAAATAGGTTTCAACACGTTGAAAAATTTAAGTATTTGGGGTGTATGATTACGAGAAAAAACAAAATTTAAGAGGAAATAGAGGCGGGAAATGCTTGTTAGTTTTCAGTATCAACATTACTTAGGGTCTCGTATTTTGTCCAGAAACTAAGAAGTTAGAATATACAAAACTATTATCTTGCCTATAGTGCTATACGGGTGTGAAACGTGGCCGCTAACCTTGAAGGATGAACAACGCCTTCGAGAATAAGGTATTGGGTAAAATATTTGGTCCGAAAAAGAATGAGTCAACTGGAGAATTTAGGAGGTTACAAAACGTGGAATTACCGAGCATGCACTCTGTTGATGTAATCAATCGAAGTGATATCATCGAGACGGTTGAAATGGGCTTGTAAAGTTGTTGGGCTCAGTAACGAACGAACTCCTAAAATGTTAATAAACGCTGAGCCGACTGGTAAACGTCCGAGGAGTAGACCGAAACGTAGGTGGTAGGATTGTGTTAATGGTGATCTAATGGATTTGGGTTTGGACGGTAGTCGGTGGACCGAGGTTTGTAGGCAGCGATTAGTGGTATCGCCATCGAACCTTCGGGTTCGCTAAGCCTCTTATTATTATTATTATAAAATTTCAATTCGATTTAATTTGGATCGAAGTTTTGAGTCATTAGATGTCTTAAAAAATCCGTCAGTTCCTTTGCAAATGTGATAAAGGATATATTTATTATATACATTTATATTTATAAGCCATCAAAGCTTTATAAAAAATGAGATGGCCAATCGCAGAACATGCTTTGGCATCTCAGAAAAAAAGAGCCAGAGTGATTTGGAAATCTTGATAAATCTAAAGTTAAATATGCTAATTAAGGGCTTATTATTAATTAAATGATGGAGGATAATAGAAAAGATAAAAATACAACTTAGTGAAAATGTTGGTTTTCATTTTTTTTATTTTATCGTTGTTATTTCATATCAATAATAAAAAGAACCTGCACTTGAGAATTTATTTTTTATTTACCCTTTTATTGTCCTTCTTTCTATACTTGCTTCGTGGGCAACGCGAGGTGTAGTTAAAAGCACTATAATTCGGACAGTTAAACTGATCAATTGAAACTACACAGTTCAGAAGGTTTTAGAAACAGTAATTATATTGGCACTAAAGATAAAGGTTATACTGACGGTAATTAAACTGCAACAAAGCTATGTTACTATGTAATGAAAGACGCAGCCTGCTGAAATAATTACTACGGTCCAGGGCTCGAAGATGGGTATCAGCTTAGATATGTCTTTAAAAGGGACCTCTTTTGCTAGCCGCTAACGGTCATGGCCTTCCCTAAGGTCTGCACAATTCGAAACATTTAGTCATGTGCTAGGAAATGTGAAGGGATACGATGTCATTGTAAGATGGCAACGCTCTGTTTAAATCGTTTCAGCAGTAATTATTTCAAGATAGGTTACATGGCATTTGGTGGAATTTAGCTTCGAAAATTTTTCCAAACGTTTAAGTGATGCATTCGGATGATTGAACAAGAGCTCATTGTGCCAGTCGCGAGGTTAGCCTCGAGAGTTGCATCAACTTGCAACGAAAAATTCTATGTAAAGACGGTAGAAAATATTATTCATAATTTTTGAAAAAATGAATCTGGAACATATCCCCTTTGAATAATTTATATGCATAGAATACCATACATCTAAATTTGTCTGACTATATTCAAAAATATATGTTTTCACTTATATAATAATTATTGATAATTGTTAAAAGGAATTCCAATTACAGGGATGCATTAGTTGATTATGAAGTAGGTGATTATGAAATAACTGGTGTTTAAAGGACGCTTATCGATGACTTTATGCTTCTTTGGCTAATTATTATTATCAATTAAAATAATTTTGATAGGAAAGGTACAACAGTGTGTCAATATAATAGTAGATGACGCCAGAGATAAAGGACCATTTTCGGTAGGAATGACTGCATTTTTGGCATCTTTGTGTTTTCCTGTATTGTGGTTTTAAATAACTTTGGTTTGTTCGCTTGTCACACAATTGGTTTTATAAAACATATCGCTTCCCCGCAAGAAAATATTCACAACTCAAAAATGCAGTATTTGGTAAAAATCATAAAAGAATACTATAGAACCTATATTGAAATAGTTTAAGCTTCTTTTCAGTTCCACGTGAGTGCTTAAATACTTACTTAAAATTTAAAAGAAGCTTATACCAGTTCAATATTAGTTTTATAGTCTTATTTTACAATTTTTATGAAATACTGCATTTTGAGTTGACTATTTTCTTCCGGGGAAGCGATATGTTTATGCATGAAACATGTGAAAGAAGTTTTTGAAGTCTTGTGCTATTAAAACACAAAACAAAAAAAATTCATTTAAATTCTTTAACGGTATTATATAATAAAACTAATACAGGAAAGACCGCCTCCAGGTTATCAACCTATGTTAACAATGTTAATATAGGCTTAGCTTTATTCCGTGGATTAAGCTTAATCCATTCCAACAGCATAGTCACAACGTCCTTTACAAAAAATATTAGGTTTAATTATCGCCATTACGAAGAACAGGTCTACAACAGTGTTCAAACTCAGTATATTATTTTTTTTTCAACTTAGCAAGTTTGATTATCTGAGCATTCTGGTATTTTCAAGTAAGACAAAGATTTAACCTGTATTAGTGACAAAAATAATATTTTCTAACCTATCACTACTATATATTATTACGGTAGTATAGATTCCTTTTCCGGCTCTCAGGAGCGATGGATTTTGACGAGTGAGTTATCAAAAGAAAGAGAATTTCACGGAGAAGTGACGAATTCCAATTTCAATTCTTAAATTCTTACTAGGGCTTAAATAAAAGTAATGAAAAAACTGGAAGGCTTCAAAACTTTGACGACTGAGAGTCGGCGGATCGAGACGGGATAAGTTGGATTTTAAAGATTTTGACGCGGGCATCAAGACCATATATGATCCATTGGATCATATTGGTCCAACCTTTTAAAGCCTTAAAACCTACCGTTTTCGAAATAACACACTATTTAAGTTCGCACGGGCCTCATGCCAGCTTGCGTACATGTCGTTGTCATGGCAACTTTATATCAATTTGAGTCTGTTTACAAACACTTTTAATGAGTAGGGAATTATATATTGTTTCCCATGTCCAATCCTAAAGGGCACTGCTAAATAGGAGTACTACAATGTTATAGCTGGATCTGATTGCCTAACTGCTAAATTGAAGAGATGTTTTCCAGTGAGGCAAGCTAATTATTTTGTAAGTATGAACTGTACCTTCAGCATAGTCATTACAAACTACATAAGCTACATAGCTTCACATAGTGTGTGTTTAATAAACTTTCTTAATAAAATTATATTGCTTATAGGAATATATATATAAATTTCTAATATCGCTTATACCCTGAATGCATTAAAAATCAGGATACATATCTAATGCGAGAGTTCTCGCTCGGGTATACTAGTTATATCATTGATTTTTAAACTATTATGAGCATTATAATGCGCAAGACATTACTCTCTGGATTTCCAAAATTTAAACCATCGTATTGTCTGCTTTCGTGGGATAACGATTGCATGTCCGCCCTTTAATCGTGGCGTCTTAGGTTCGATTTCCGATTCTTGAGTTTTCAAGAACTAGATTTGCAGTCAAATCTAACATGCAATATCACGTTTTACTTTCGGTGATGCATCTAAAACCTCTATCTGCAATGAATTTCTTTCCTATTTTTATATTTTTTTATGAAATGCATCAATGCTATTCTTATTCATGTTTTTTCAGGATCTAGTCAGTCTTATTTTATGGTTTAGTGGGGATTTTTGACAATTATTAAATAAGAAAACGAACCGCTAAATGCAATATAAGATGTTGATTAAAAATTGTATTTAGTTGATTCTAACAAAATTATTTCCTGAATAGTTATTGTTAACTTTTCTTTTCTTTTTTTAATTAATAAAGGCTTAGCTAATCCGATGCCGATACCACCAATCGTCCCCTATACTACGTACCTCTCCATTGGTCGTCAAATTCAAGTCAGCAAAGTCTGAATTAATACAATCCTCCCACCCACGCCTCGGCCTACCCCTCGGACCTTTTCCTGTCGGTTTAGCGCCAGTTAACATTTTAGAGATTCATTCCTTATCAAGCCCCACAACTTTAGAAGCCCTTTCGATGTCATCACCTTAATTTTATTTGCCGCGTACAGCTCACGCAATTCTGCATCGTGCAGCCTTCTAAACTCACCGGTTAAATCATCCCTCTTCGATCCAGATATTCTGCACAGAACTTTGTTTACAAATAATAAAAGGCGTTGTTCTTTCCTCAATGTAAGTGGCAACGTTTCGCATCCGTAAAAAACATTAGGAAGTATAATAATAGTTTTGTAAATTCTAATTTTATGAATTTTTGGAAAGAAGGGGTTTAAATAAGTAATTTTGTAACCGCGAAATAACAAGTATTACCTACCCGCCTTTAACGTCTCCTGTATTTTCTCTTGACCTTCGCTTTTTCTAGTGCCCGTCCCCCAGATACTTAAATTTATTCTATATTAATACTAAAACAAATTCAAAGTTGTTAATACCAAAGTTGTTACTAAAGGTGGCCCTTACATGATCGGTTTTTTCATCCATCCGAACCGTTATACCGTCCATCCGAAAAAATTATATCTAATCAGTACCCATTTAAATTTCCACTCGACCAAGTCGGGATTTTTTCCTCGACGTCTATTACTACACTCTTAATACATGCAATGTCGGCGATTAATTTCATGAATATAATTCGGTATAGTTATTATCACGGAAACTGTATTATTTCATAATCCAACATTGAAACAATGTCTGAGGATTGATAGTTTTTATGAATTATTTTCTCGGCAAATAACAATTGCAATCTCTTTGATAGCTGGCAAAAATAATATTACACAAGCAACTACCTGAAGTAAATAATTTAAAAACAATAAATATGATTTTCCTAGTTGACGGTCTTTGCGGAGTTGTAGTAAAAAGTTGCTTATATGTGCTTGACGTATCGCCTCCTATGAAACGACTTTTATTTTCATGTTACTTATATGATTTCCAGAAGAAATATTCGAAAAATAAAAATATAATCAAAACTTCCTTGTTTATGAGAGCGTCCGGGGTCATTTGACTCGGATGAATCGATCTACAGAGTTCAGTAGCCAATGAGCAAAAGCAACTCCTCTTCAGGATCGTCAAAAACTATGATAGTTGGTCCTCATTTCGACTTTTGAACTATGTTTTGAACAGAACTAGGGTAGTTACGCCAGAGTCCTTAAGGAACCTCAATTGGGAGATAAACAGATCATAGAACTACTTCTCAAAACTGTAGTTTTCATTCATAATCCTGAAGAAAACAAATTTGCGAAAACCCTGAACGCGTCAATATTTGTAATGCCTTGGAACAAAATATCATGAATGTAAGAATGTTCTCCAAAACTGAAAAAAAGTTGTGAAAACAAATCTCTAAATTTAAGTCGGTACTTAGGTAGTATACGGTCGATAATGTGGTCTGTCATTGTCCCTCATAACCTGATACTGATAACGTCCATTATCTTCTTCGTATTAATTAAATTTTAGGTACCTTTCATTACTAAAATTCCTTTAAAAAAAAATCCTTGCAATACTTTGCATTCGTGTTCATTAGGATCATTACTGATTTAATTTGACCATAGCTGTCGAATTCCATTCGTTACGCTCGCTCCAGATATATAAAAATACCCAACGAATTCTTTTCAATTGAGGTCGGGGACTTACCGAAATTTTAATTTAGTTATTTATCTAATGGAAATATCGTGCCCATTCTCACAAACTTTCTTCGATGGAACATCCCTAAACTTTTAAATTATTTCACTGCACCTTCTTCCGTAGAAGGCTATTCCTAAATTGTTATAGTTTTTCGTCCAAAAAATAAGAAAAAAAAAACATAAATAAAATTAAAAATATTAAAAGAAACACTTACTAACAAAATACTTATTAATACTTCACAAATAATGTTAATAAGCAAAACAGAAGGGATGAGAATAAAATTATCAAAATAAACAACATTTATTAACAAACTACTTATTTATACTTCACAAGTAATGTTAATAAATAAAACAGAACTGATAAAAATAAAAATCTCAAAAGAAACAACACTTATTAACAACCAAATTATTTATACTTTACAAATACTGTTAATAAATAATAAGTAAGTAATAAATTATTATCAAAAAATAGGTGATAATAAATTACACTATTGGGGGAACCTACAGACCACGAGGTCGAGCGAATAATATGTAATTACCTTAAGTAAACTTTGTCACTGCTAATTGAAGAGTAGGTAGGTTTTGAATTTGTTTAAATGTTTGTATTAGTCCTTTCCCAGATTATAGATCTGTTTTGATCAATAACATCTGGAGTTATAAGTATTTAATTTGTTCCAGGGGATCAATTCTGTAAAAATGAATCCAAATCAAATCCATCAATGAAATTTTGTCTCATCCTGATTGCTTTCAGATTTATTTTATTAATGTTTGCAGTAATTATTGGTTAATGAATATAGAAAGGAAGACCTCTAACGTTTAGGTTTTTTATGCTTGTGTTTACAGCAAATAAAGAGGTTCTGAGATTACTGAAGTTACCGAATTATAATATCATCGTTGCGAAGTAAAATAAATACACGTACAAAATAACATGCCCTTCTAGGGTTATTATTTTTCTTCAGCCTCGGATTTTAACAGAAAAGTACTAAGATATTTCACACTAAAGCGCGGACATTCCCCTTTTCTATCCTCCTCCCCTCCCCCCTAACGACTCTTCAGCACGGGTCGTTATCTTCGCCTGATTAATTCACAGATCGTCAATCATCTGGAGTTAGCTACGTCGGTCCATATATAGAAAGATGTCTCAAGGTTACTCTATTTGTATTAGCTGGATATCATACTTTAAGTTACAATTCATTAACTTAAGTATTGTGGATGAATGCAACATGTTTTTATAAATTTAAATGAAAAATCAAGATAAGAATATTCATGTTCAAAAATCCTTGAAAACAAATAATAATTAAGTATAATTTTTAATTATTTAATTACTATTAACATACATTTCTGTGTATAACAGAGGTGTCCAACCTGCAGACTAGGTACTTGCCTGGTGCGGAAATATGTGGAGAGCGTCAAAATTCGATTGAAATTATACTTTTCGATTCAAACGAATTTGTAAGTATTATTTAACAGCTCAATTAAACACGCATAAATATAACGTATAAAAACTATCTCCACTAAGGTTTAGCCTATAAAGAATTTTTTTTTTTGAAATAGGAGCGGCTGAAGGGGTCAGCAGCATCTGCCATGCCTGTGGGCAGCAGTACAGCATCCTGTCCTTCATCTTTTTATAACGCGTACCACAACCAAGGGTTCCCTAGATCGAGGCGTGCCACAACTGTATCTTCTCCTTCTCCTCTTTCTTACCACCTTCACAATAATTATTTCTATAAAGTTAATTAAGTATAAAGTATTCTATTTATAGGCGCTAGTTTTGAAAACTATTTCTTTCCCAAATGAAACATAACGGAGACTTCTATTACTAACTATTACTTATACCATAACACTTTCATCCCAGAAAGAGAACTTGATTTTTTTTTTTTTTAAATATACCTAACAAAATTAAGAATAAAAATTTAAAAAACCCTCTGACCCAGCGTGCCTTTGGTCGGGCACCCCTGGTTTACAATATGAAGAGATATGAATTTTACTGTAATTCAAGTTCGAAATTGACATCGTAGTTCTTCCTGAGACAGGATTACTCAAAAATGATTCTGGATCATACCGTAAGATACAAAAGTAATGATTTCGATCAGGTAAGTAAGATGGAACGGGAAAAGGAGGAAATATATAATCAGAGAAGAAGTGTCTCTTTTCTTCAGGAAAAGTTCTTCGAAAGTTTCGGAGGAAGAGACTTCAACCTGAGAAGCTTTTATTCGGAGATCGCAAAACTATTCCGACCACAACTTGGAGCTTCTTGGAGGATCTTGGTGTCGATATTAAGGACGAAGCAGTATTTACTGAAAATATAATTCTCGACTCTCTGGGAATTATCCATCACCACATACATGATAATGGGTGTGGTAGAGGGGGAGATCTATATTCGATAGGAATGGAATAAAATGTACACATTGGTACGCTATGCATAACCTATTTGCTTTATTTATGTAATTATTTGTTTTGGTGAAAAAAAAAAAATGTATTCAGTAATAGGAAATAAAGAATAATGTATATATTCCAAGTTTTTTTATTGAAAATGTACTGCATATATATTTATTATATATCCCAACAAATTGTCTAAATGATGTGTTTATGCAGCTATCCAAAATATTTGTGCAGCATCTATTTGAAAATGAAGTGTTTCTCTCTGAAAATAAGTGATACAAATTTTTTTTTAAATATTTTTTTTCACCCTGTTTAAATATTTTATGTCAATAAGTTTTATAGCTTAAATTTTTTTTAGTTATTCAGGCTGTCTATATTTCATAATTATAATTTCTTAATTAGAAATGAACGTATCTATTAAAGAAAAAAACAACTATATGATATGATTGATATAAATAAGCTCTAATCTGGTTAGAGAACTGAGTATTAAGTATGCATATTTACATTTATTTTATTTCGATTTGGATATAAAACTAATTTTTACATATAACTATTGGGTGTTGTAAGAATGCCCTACGCTAACTGGAACAACTTGGCTAAACGGTAGTGCTGTACCAGACTGTGCATGGAGCCATTCTATTTTTAAAGAAGTCATGATCCGAAATAACCTTCACGTCATTGTTTTAAACTACTCGAGATGTTTATGAATAACTGATTTTCTTAATTTTGTATCGTTCGGAAGTGTTTAAAATATTCTATACAATTGTTTTGGTTTTCCTCGAGCGGGGCTCATTACCGCATAGGAGAGTATTCCATTATTATTATTATTTTTTTTGTAAAATTCTATATATTTTTATGTGGTTAATTTACTAATAAGGCAGCACATCATATTTGGATAAACATGCTTTCTCATCACTGAGTACCTACAAACGACTCTTAAACTTTGGAACTACTCTAATATTTTGTTCAATTATACGAGAATATTAGTTTTATAAGGACTAAAACAGAATCGGTTTTATATGACTATAAGTTAATTTTAAAAAAATGATTAAATAAATATTAAGCACAGAACTTTAATATCTTGGATCTTCAGCTTGCAGGAAATGCCTAAAGAAGAAATTTATTTTTATTGTAAAAAATTTAAATCCTTGTTTTTAACAAAAATTCACGTTTTAAGCCCCCCTTAGTCCAAATAATCCAGTCTCGCAAAATGCTCTGTAGCAGTGTGTATCTGAACAGTGTAGATCAAAATAGGAAAGTTGTGCGAAACTGAAATTACGTATACGTATTTGGTGTAGGTATATGCCTGGAATGTTAAAGCAACTTAAGTGCCACTTTATGTTATTGGATTTTACACTTTGTTACAATTTTCTCGAAAACGGCTCTTATTTTGAAGAAACATGCCGCAGAAACAAGTCTTCTCCTTAAAGCCCTTTATCTATCCATATATGTAGTACATCAACGAAAAAGTGTAGTAAAAAAAGGTATTACCAAAAGATTATGATTATTTAAAAGGCAATTAAATTCCCATAAAAGTATCAGCAAAGATATAGCGTATTGGACTGCAAGACCTTAGCGCCTAGCCCCTAGATGAAATACCGAGTGTTTCAGAAAGCAGACGGATGAGACCGAACTCACATCACGCCTTCCTCCACATAGCAATTCCAACTCCAACATTCCGATCTGGTCAACTCTGTTGCTAACTTCATATTATGAATATATTTTAAAGGAGAAATTAGCACACGATTTTTTCTTTTTTCTTCTTCTTATTATAACACTATTATTATAATTACTAAAGGGTTAAAAGTGAAAGTTGTGTGATACGCGCACCGCACTACATTTTAAATCTTCTCACCGATGTTTTTTTTAAATATATTTAAAAAAAAAATATATTTTACCAAAACAATATATACCATGAACTTCCAAAGCAAAAAAAAAAATGTTGTTAAAGTCAGATCATATAAGTGAAATAGGGAATTAGGGGTCGACAACTTTTCTAGATAGTCGAAATCTTAATTATGTTCAAAAAATAATGTTCAGAATAACAGAGGAAAACAGTAATAGATTCTGAGCAGCATTTCTGTATACCAAGGAAATAATCCAGAAAATAATTTAACTTTAATCGCTATTAGAATGTAAACTGAATAAATGGTTAATGCTTAAAGAAAAAAACAGACACCAGATTGCGGCGAAGACATTAAAAGTTTCAACGTCGTTTTATACAGTCTAAGGATATTAAAAAAACTCATTCAACATTTATAGAACGGAGTTAAGTTTGTAATGCTAATAAAACAGTCGTCGATAAAGATACGAAAAATAAATGACTGGCCCATAAAGGCGGCCGAACTTCTACCCACCAGTGGATCCCGGCCTCAACAGCGGTCCTGCCTGCGACTTTAACAATAGTACTTTACATTCAATAGGTCCTGGTAGTGTGAAGAAAGTTCAAAATTTCCATTTACGAATTTATCGGTTTACACCGGGTAAATACAATTTGAAAAAAAAAAAATGTTTATTAGTATTACATCTTATTATATTGATAATGTGCAAATCGTCTGCTAATAATTATTATAGAAATACAATATTAAAGTTGAGTCTGGATTAAAAACTATTTGATAATTTAGGTTTTCCATCAACCCTAATGCTCTTCACATATTTAAAAAGGAAGGAACTATGAACATAGAAAATATGAACCACAACTCGCAAAAAGCAGAATCCAAGGAGCAGCACCTTCGAAGGGAAATCACTCATCAGGCATTCAAATGTAAACAATAAATAAATCATTACATATAGCTATCGATGTTCAAATAAAACAAATTAATAATCAAATAGAATTGCATTTCTCAGCGGATGCTTGGAATAATAGCTTACTGTTAGAAGATTTGCGCAGTTTGCCAGTCGATGATCTTTAGTCCTTGCAATGTCCTTCTTCTGTTTGGAAATTCATTTAGCTAGTTCTATTTATGTTCGTAGGTTTCCTGTACGCCCGTAGAACATCAATGCAATTTGTAATCCCATTGAAATGCCGTTGCATAAGAACTTTCATGAGGTGGCCCCCTAAAGTAGTATTAGAGTTGCATAATGGATGAGCTTCTACTACTTAAGACAAATTATGAGTAATTATTGTGGTTCAGGTCTGACAGGAACAGCTATTTACCTGATAATGGCTTTAATTTGTCTTCGTTATTTCTAGTTTACATTTTACGCATTGGTTTTGTACACTTATTGTCATATTTGCATAATAGATAAATAAATAAACATTAATAAATAAATTCTATCCACAAGGCCTTGGATTCGATGTTAGGCAATGAAATACTGTTTTATACAGGACGATGTGTTTAGCGAGAATACTCACTAGGGAGGTTTTCGGTCAATTTATCTACGAGTCAATTACTCATACAGCGGCTGAGTGCTCACTAACAAAATGTCTCACCGCCAGAGTCAATCCACGGCTAATAGAACAGAAAATAAATTTATTACGAATACTGTACTTAAACCTGGGTCCATTAGTTAAAGGGTACAATGCTTCACCCACCGAGCCATCCCTATCACCTAACAATAGTTGGAATGGGGAAAAATGGGAAATTTTAAATAATGGCTTTAAATTCCATTTTTTACAACTGTCGAGTGATTAACGTTTTTTTGTTACTAATGTCACGCTTACAGTTGTAATTTATTTTGAGCTATAATTTAGATCCTATGTTAATTGTTTTTTGTTCTTTGCGAAACTTTTCATAAATAGAAAGGAAATTGAATTACCGAACAATCACGTAGCCTACGATTGCGTTAAACAAATGGCCTTGCAAATAGGAAAGAGCCAGCCAGATATGCCGACTTGAACGTTCCAAGTTACCTATCCGGTATAGATAGTTGTTGAAGACATTTCACGTCACTGTTAGATCATTGTTTTAGTGAACTGCTGTTATCAGATATTGTTTCTATTAGGTTGAGGCTCACAGATCTTGTACAAACTTAATAACGATAGGAACTAAAGCAATAGTAATATCTGACAAAACTAAAACAATAATGTAAAATGGAGAACAATTAAATATTAGGAGGTGAAAAAATCTTTAACTCTAAAATATTAAACACCACATCAAAAATTTTTAAATTACAAAAAATTGCTCCAAAGTTATAACAACGAATCGATTAAAAAAAAATAAAAATCCCTGAGCAGAAGAACTCCGTCACTAAAGTCCTATTTTCACTAAAATAAAATTATTATATAAACGGGGGAGTGAGAAAAAAATGAAGATCCACAAAAGACAGTTCGCTAACATACCGA
This sequence comes from Rhaphigaster nebulosa, assembly GCA_948150685.1. Classification (NCBI taxonomy): domain Eukaryota; kingdom Metazoa; phylum Arthropoda; class Insecta; order Hemiptera; family Pentatomidae; genus Rhaphigaster; species Rhaphigaster nebulosa. Next base: position 47,415,740 of record OX411308.1, on the reverse strand, counting down.
AATTCTGCCATACTTTAATTATATACTAAAAAGGCATTGAAACTGTTGAAATAGCCATATCTTTGCAACTGCTGGTCCGACTCGATGAAAGTTCTTTTGTTTTTTAGGTAATTTAATTTCATTTCTACTGCAACAGGTTTTAGCTCACTAAACCTCAATTTGGGAGGGTTTTAAAGGTGCGCAAATATTTAAAAAAATCGAAAAGCAGGGGGGATTGGGGGAACCAAGTTGAGACACCCAAAAGATACTTCCCTAACACCAACTCAATTCACTAAATTTTCAGGCCTATTAACTAAATTGGTGGAGTTGTAGAGATGCGCAAAACTTAAAAAACGCCGAAATGTCATGTCAGGTAAACATACCGAAATTTTGACTGGAATTTACCCGTTCATTAATGGTATCGTTCTGCCTGGAAGAAAGCCCTACATAACGAATTTCAGCTCATTTGACCTAAAGGGGGCCGCTGGAGGTGCTCTAATGTAGCGGGTTGTCATCTCCAAAACTTCCATATTCGTGCTCTAAGGCTTATGAAACGGATAGAAAACCCAGTCCCGCCGCTCACTGCCGACCTTCGACCCACTGCAATAGTGGACTTTTTTCGGGGAAAATACGACTAAAAAGCATAGGTACTAGTATAAGGCAGGAATTTAGACAATTACATCCAGATCATAAACGCCAGACCTGACCACCAACAAGGAAGACCAAAACGTTGATGGGAGAGTATGATAAGACTGGTACTGGGATATGTCGCTGAAGTGGCAGCTAAATATATTTGCTACTGAACAGATGGCTCCAGACAGCGTGGAGAACCCTCTCCATCATCAGATTAGATGGATCCTATGGAGGACACTGGAGTCGCTCCGTTTCCCAGACTGGATGACTGCTCAGCTCATCCTAATCCCTCGCTATCTCTAGTGGTGCCTCTGGCCTGGTGGTTCCGTTATTCTCTGTTTAAAAAGTCATTTAGACTCCAGGGAACCGTTAATTGGCCGAGGAAGTAAGCTAAGTCACAAATGCATTAACACATCTAACTAGGTTACATGTTACATGGCCGATGGCCTTTAGCAGCACTAGCTGAGATCATCCAGACGAGAAATTGGGAACCTTACTTTCCTATTTCCGTATCCTTCCAATGTCATCAACATATTGCCTTATAATCAGTTTAGAATTCAATTGATGCCCATCTTAAAAATCTCTCTCTATCCTATTGATAATAAAAATTAATTTATATGGATAAATATTAAAAAAAAAAACTTTTTTATTGTAGTTATTATGATTAATTCACATCAAACAAAACAGATCTCGATAAAAGCGTAATTAACCATTTTTTATATAAAAATCAGATTAATAGTTAACTGGAATATAATGAGTAATTAGTAACACTACTGGAACAGTTTAGGGCAGTTTGCAGTGAAATTGTTCTAATACTTCTATTAAATTATAATAACATCTTATCCGTGATTTATTTACTTCTTTTAGCCGAACAAAATTTTATTTGAAACTGCCGTTAGTTTCGTTTAATTATGAAAATTAAATTTTATTTATTTTTATGATTTCTAACCGGATTTCTATTCTTTTATTTACTTTGCATCAGTGGTAGTGGTTTAAATAAGGGTTATAGAGCAATTAAATCAAAATTGGCTATAATAATAAAAGAGCGGAAGTTACGAAGAAGTATTCGATTGTAAAGTAAGAAAGTAGAATACAACTGCGAAAATTACTTCAAATTTAGTTTTCGTGATTTACTGAATTGTCCACACCGGCAATAATTTTTTTCCCCCCAGAAAAAATATGTGAATTCAAAAGAGAAGGTTTTGAGGATCTTTGGACGAGGATTGAAAGTGGTGGGGAGAGGTTGTGTTGTTTTTAGCTCCAATCTACGTTTTATATTATGGTTGTTAAATTGAGGTCACTGTAGAACATCTGCACGCTCGTGTATTGCGCCGGTTCGAATCCTTTCTGCGGGGATTTACTTTTAATTCTTGTCGGATCCACGTAATCAACCTTGATCAGTATACAACTGGCTAGTTGCCTGTAGGATACTTCATTGTTCCTGGTGTAGTTGGAGTACATAAGGCAGTTAAATCCGAATAAACAGCAAAATAATAAAATAAAACGTGTTTACTCCCGATTCTAATATCACTACTAGGGATTGTCTCAGCTTAAGTAATTTAAAATTGAAAATTAAAGGATCATTGGTACACTGTAAAAATTCTGTGGACCTGGAAGGAATTAAATGATGTTTCTTCACAACCTGAACAGTCTGTATCGTCAGTTCGATAATGGTAGTGTTTAAAATTGGCTGGGTTAACACATTTGCAAGTGGTTGGTATATGGGATTGGGCTGGTACGGGTATTAGGTACAAAACTGCACTATTACGTCATCAGGGGAGAGGTTGCTGAGGACTCACTAGCTCTTTGTACAAAAAAAAAAAAAAAAGGCTTGGCATCTTCGGCAAGGTGGGGCTTATTATTCATCCTGAGTTCTTCTGCTTTGATTTCGATAAATCCGGATAATTCTTTCCTTCCTGGCAATAAGCAATTCAAAATCCATTTTGACTCGCCAGCAACAAACGAATGACTTACCTCATTTATACATCTTATTAATTAACAAAATTGAAAACTGTAATATAACGAATTAACTTTTATTAAGTGGGTTTCTTCCAAATCTTGGCTGGATATACTATTAGCATTAAGAAACCTTGTCTGACATTCATGCAGCATAATTATTTTAAATAAATTTATATAATATAGCATCACATTATTACGATAATCTTTTTTTTAATTTTATTTATTTCAGTGTACAGACCTTTTATAGTACTAAAATCAGCTGTATAACTACAACATCAGCCTTCTAGTCTGGAATTCATTCATACCACAATTGTTTGATGTTTGATGGATGGCGTAATACATTATATAATTAACTAGCTGTGCCCCCCTCCCCCTGTCACTCGCGTTACATTTGGATTAAACCTTAAAATACACAATAATCTTTAAAATAATAACCTATAATATGTTTTTCAGTCCCATTTGTTGCATACATTTTAAAGAAATAGGGCCAAAAGACAATAATTTTCCATAAATGGCAATAGTGTTTCACTTAAATAAGTTTCGCATTTTCATACTTTTTTTCCCCTTACCCTCCGATTTTATTCAGAAAATAACGTTTTCATAAAATAATTTCACACTTATTAAAAAGTTTGTGTTGTGAACTTGCTTCTAAGGATATGAAGTTGTCATGACGAAATGTAGACAAGTTGGACACTTTTTCTTTTATATAGTGCCCCATGCCTATGGGTTCCTCAATAAACAGACTATCTAGCGCAAAAAGAATTTTTCAAATCGGACTGGATGTTTCTGAAATAAGCGCACTGAAACACACGAACTCTTCAGGTTTTTATAATATACAGATATAATAAAAGGTAGATGTAGGCATATAAATTAAGAACTATAAGTGCAAATAAAGTTTAAATGTAAACATATATATATAATAATCAGGTAAACAGTAAAACAAGCAATCAATATAAGTATAAATTATTTATTTATAGTTATGGCAAAATAATTATATCTTGTAGCGATTAGTAGGAACTATTGGGATCAAATCCCTGTAAGTTTCGCAGTAATACAAATACTGTCCAAGTTTAAATAATATTCATCATACAATACTCCCTCCTACTGAGTTCATAGCTTTGTCAGATTGCAATCATCAACTTGATTCCAGTGATTACTACGTTCAATCATTACTGTAGTGTTTTCTCTATATTGACCATGGCTTCCTTTCTCTAGTAATAATCGTATTACTTCTTAAATTGTTATCTTTTTCAATTTCAATTCCCTCCCTAACAAGATGGAATTAATCTGTGTTCGGTTCGCGTTCGTGATTTCAAAAACCCTATTTATCGGTAAATAAGATGCATAGGTCAATAATCAGTATGTTAATGATGAAACTCGATTAGATAATAAGAAAATATATTTATTTCTCCTCTGGCCTCAATTTTTCTTTTTATACCTTGTTTAGCTCAGCTTTGTTAGGCTATAATATTTAAGTATTGTATTTTATTCTAATTGATGGAGATCAGAGTACTTCCTAACTGATTTTTTGTAAAACATTTTTGACTGATTTAAATAATTTTGCTTGGGTATATTTAATAATTTTGGATTATATTTAAGGTGATATTAGACCTCAAGATCAACAAAAAAGTTCATTTTATGTGGACGATTCTGCACTGAAAAGCGGGAAATTTAAAATTGTGTTTTTTTCAAGTTTCACGGTTTTTGTTTAATAAGAAACGATCATTCAAAAACTATCCAAGGTAATTAAGTTCCAATTTCGTCGTAAAATAGGCAAAATCCCTCTTAAGAAATGCAGTTTGGTTTAACTAGATTCATTGTAACGGTCGGACCTATCGAGTGGTCCAATAGCGAAAAGTTTTATTTAGTTATTTAAATCACTCTTTGCTTGTGAATGTTTTTCTCAACCTGCTGCTGGGCTATAGGTACTGCACTTTTGGGAAAACTTTTATCTTATTAAGCTTTAATTTCGCATAAGTGAAGTCGAGGATTCTTTTTGGATTGATCTAGACTTGACTCCTGATTAGCCAAAAAATGTGGTGCGGAATTTGGTCTACTCGACAAATAAGTGTTTTGAGCATGAAATTTATTAAACTCACTTTGTTTCTAGTCAATAAAACATCACGGAATTACAATTAAAGATGCTGGTCGTGGGTGCGGTCAATGGCAAACACACTAATAAGTGTAACTTATTTATTCTGTGCCTACTTATTATTATTATACTGTTCGTCATTATAAATAATATTTATTATTATTATTATTATTATTATTATTATATTGTTTATTATATAATAATATTATTATGTTGTTTGTCATTGACCGCACGATCCGACCAACTTCTTCCTTAATTATAGCTACCGTCAACAAAACGTAATCCAATCCTAAAATAAGTAATGCTTAATTATTTTAAAAAAATCAAATAATTTTACCACAGTAAAAATTATAAATTATAAAATTTATAAAATTATAAAAATTACAAAACAGACTTATAAAAAAATATCATGTGGAAGAGAATATTGCAGCGACAGACACTGTTTGAAAAAAGGCAATGCCGTGTAGAGTTCTCACAGGCCTTTTTGAAAATTTATTTTAATAAGGATATTTTCATTTCATCTATGCTCTGAGTTTACTTTGTAATCTGAGTGCTGTGATAAAAATATTTTGTTTTCATTTTCAAGGACAGTTTTATTTCATACTTAATCTCAGAATTGTTTGTTAATTTACAGAATTTTTTTTTTGGAAAAACTTCTATATTTCACAAAGAAGCTTTTTATTTTATATTTCCGTGTTATTTTATTGACTAGGAATGAAGTGAATTTAATATATTTAATTCTCAAAACACTTCTTTCTCGAGGATACCTAATCCCACATCACATTGTTTGGGAAATCGGGAGATCAACTTCATTTATACGAAATTAAAATAAAGGTTTTCCTAAAAGTGGGGTACCAATAGTCCAGCAGGGGGATGAGAAAAATGTTTACAAATAAAGAGTAATTTTAAAAAAATAAATGAGATTTATTTAAGACAGAGGTCTTATATCAATTCTTTAAATATTTTTCTTGACTTAAGGGACACCGTGTATAGAGTGGTTTGGTTATGTGTTTTAGTTAAGTTTAGTGAAAAAACGATGTTAATATTATAGCTTTAATATTATGTAATTTCAAAAAAAATATTTTGATTAGAAACATTTATTACCTATATGCATAATAGGAGTTATTAGGTAAGTGAGTTTAAATGGTGAGTATGATTTTTACCAATCGTCTAAAACCTGGTTGAATTATAATCCAGATTTATTGCAGACGATTATGATACTTCACACTTTGTTTTAGTAGGTCGTTTATTTCTCAGGAATCGGCCGAAGAACGGTCTAGCTACTTTAAATTCGATGCGAGTTCCTCCCCGGGAGTTAGTCTGGGAAAATATTGGCGTGATGGGCTCACTGAATACAGAAATGAACATGTAGAGTATAACATGGGTTCATCTGGAGAAATCTATTCCTTTCGAATCAGACGGACTTTTTAGGTACTTCATTTAGTTGTTGTGATCGTGACAGAGTATACCAGTTTTCACATCCGACATCGATTTGTTTAGCTTTATTACAACAATGGTGAATGGAATACGATGAGAGGAAAACAATATAATAGCCATTGTTCCTTTATTTTGACGTTCCATTCTGCTTTCGTTCCGATGAGTTGCTTTGATTCCAGTGGACCACATCCAGTCAAAGTTCAGAACTTACAGAAGAGATCATCGTTCAATATGCTATCATTATTTACTGTATCTAGAAAAAGAATTTATATTTGTTTATACATGTATTAAATACGTATCCCACATGTATTTAAAAATAATAATAAAATGTAAGAATGGAATTAGTTTTATGCACGAGAAATTAATATTATTTTTATGCTCAAGTACGGTAAAAAATAAATTTTTATTAAAAAAAAAAGAGATCGCTACTTACTCCTTACTATCTGTGAAATCAAACACTTCTGTTTAAATAACTAACTAAATACATAAATAAAGCAACTCTTTATATTATTTTTCCTGTTGTAACACATCCAGAACCCCGCATCCCTTGGCAGGGGTTCCTCCCAAGTGTGTGTGTGTCAGTAAATATATAAATATGGTGGATATTTTATACGATATACCTAATGATATTTTATATTTAAATTTTAAACAACCTATAAAACTTTAATTATAAAATCGATTATTTTCCCGTGTGCAAATTTACCGAACCCCTCAAACTCCTAGGCTCCGGTATCATGGGTCTGGGGCAATTCCGTGTGGGGGGAGGACCCTGAATACATCTGAAAAGATGATAATAATTGTGAATAATAATTAAATGTCTCCTGAGTTTTAGGATTCTTATTTTATTAATTATTGGAAACATTTTTAGGGTTTATGAATTCAGTAAGGTTCAATTAATTCTGATAATTGGAAATACTTAATATTATAACCCATTTATTAATATTTTTTTCAAAATTTTCTTTGAAAGAATATAGCAGTCTCTGCTTCCAGGGTATGCATTACTCCGAACTACCTTGGATACTAGAAATCTTATTCTAGTCTACACCTTTACAAAATTTGATACATTTTCCTTCAAACCACTAAAGCTGCCACTCTAACTGGCGCTAGATCACAAAAACTAGACATGGTGTATAGAAAACTGCTGTTATAAGAAATGACATAGCCATTTCCATTGACAAGCTATAACGCGAAGACCTTCGCACATTAGGCCTTACGTCCGGAAGGTTACAAGGTCAAAAATTGTTTTATCTCCAGGTTTGCTATTTATTGGTCTTCTTAATTCAGACATTAAAGACTATCTCCATGGTAACATAATGATTTGGAATTTAATAACTATTGTAACTCTTCGTGAGCCAACCGAAGTGAAATCCATGTGCTTATGATTGGTTAGATTGTACGAAAATGAAAAGAAAACTTATCAAAATGAAGATTTTGATTTTAGAACAGCTTAATCTACTACATTACATTACATGCCTGTTATAATCTACTATAATCTGACTGTGTATATTCGGCGTTCGTCAGAACTTAAAAAAGTTCCCAAATCAATTATTACTAGCATTAAAACGGCATAACGTGCACTATGGCACTCAACTCCACCAATTGTTCCAAACCAAATATAAAAGTGCGCGCATCATACAACTTTCCCTTACTAACCTATAATAATAATCTTTAAAATTATTTTAAAGAGTTCACATAAACACTACTTGAAATAAACTCAGCAAAATGCACTTCAAGTCTTTTCTCCCAATAGTATAATAAATTAGTTTTTAAATAACTTTAGTAGTACTACAATTCTGTACACTAAATATATTTGGTTTGTCAAGCTGAAAATATATTTTAAAATTTTCGTTTTAGTTTCCATGAAAATTCCATTTATTTTCCATGGAATCATTTTGTTTCCATTAAATAATATAAAAGTAGAAATAATTATGTTAATTTCTACTTTTATGTTATTACAATACATTGTTACAGAGCCTTTTGTTAATAACAGGTTGAAGGCTTGATGGCAGGAAGTTCGGTCGCATTCGCCTCTTTCCGGAAGCGCTCGCTTTTCCCTCTATGGTCTAGTAGTCCTTATGACATACGCTGTATCTTTTCTAATACAGGCCCGATTTAAATAATTGTTTTTTTTTTTTAGGGAGTTGTATTGCCTTTCATATGATTTCATAAAAAAATTACCATAAATGCTCACTTTTTGAGTTATGCGCAAATAAAATTTTCTTTTCGCTATAACATTTTCCTATGCTTTTTCTCGTTGATATACTACATATGAGAAAATTGTAATAAATCAATCAATAAAAAATTACCAGTTCCGGTTAGACCGATGCGCTGTATCTCTGCTATTACTGGTCCGATTTTGATGATTCTTTTTGGTTTTTTAGATGATTTAATTACCTTTCATACAATTCTATATACAATTTACCATAAAATGCATGATTTTTAAGTTATGCTAAAATAAAATATAATTTTCATCATTACTTTTTTCTCTGCATTTCCTCGGTGATATACTACACCACATGTATGTACATATCTTAAATACGTAATTTCAATATCGTTCTGAAACTTTCGTTTTTGAGCTAGACTGTTCACATACACACAGACTCACAAACACACAGGCCATTTTGCGAGGCTTGATTATTTGGACTCAAGAGACCTTAAAACGTGAGTTCCGTTGAAAACTCAAATTCGAAAATTTTCACGATCGCAATACTTCCCCTTACTATATACTTCGTATATAAAATATACAGGTATATATATATATATATATATATATATATATATATATATATATATATATATATATATATATATATATATAGGTATAAGGTATATATACTCGTATATAGGTAAGAGAAAGTAAAAATGGAAAACTATTAGAAAAGCAAATTAAAGCCTGAAAAGCTCATGAATACCAGAGACTTTGGGCTAGCACCACCTTCTGAGAACTGCATTTGGCATCCTTAAGGTGCGAAACCTCATTGAATTAAAGTAATTAATATGGACATTTTTTTTAGATGCATATTTTCTTCATGTGATTTTGATTTATTTATATTTTCTTATCCACCTAATTTAAAGGAAAAATGAATTTACATCAATGATCTTAAGAAAAGATATTCTACAATTTCTTGGGTATTATGATTGATGTTTTGAAGCTTAGTTAAGAAACTCTCTTTTATATGAAATCTTTTTATTCGGACAAAGTTGTGCGGTCCGACTTCGGACCATTTTGTCCTAATATAAGGAAATTCCCTATAAAACTGACAATGAGTTCCTGGACTAAGCTATATAAATATATGTATACAATTAAAAAAAGTTTACTAATTAAATAAATATCAAATTAGTTGTTAAATAATGTCTGTTATCTTATTTTAAATTATTATCTGGAAATAAACTTTAAAAAAAAAAACAGCTGCACGCACAAACATGAAAGTTTGATCATGGAAAAACTGGAAACATTTGAAGTTGACTAAAGTATAATCGTTAGTAGAATTGATTGATTGATTGATGAAAAGAACCTTGAAATAAATCTGTGCACAGTAAAAGGCGATGAATTATGAAATTATTTTAGTCAAATCTACTTTAAAATTGAGGTTTTAAAAAGAAATAAGTAAAATATTATTTTTCATTTCAAATTCGTACCTTTTTAATTTTCCAAAATAAGTAATTGGTTTAAGTTGGCATTCTAAGCCCTCAAAATTATTAGGAACCACCTACTTTATAATAAATTTATGCTTAGTGTTCATTCGAAAATATTTTGTTGAAATTTACATATCTCAATTTCTATGATTTTTTTTTTCTTGCTGGAAAAGTTAACGCGTTTACTGAATCAATTATTCGGTTCCTGTTGAGTTATGAGCCTGCTGCATTAATGCCAGAGTCGCATTCCATTTCCCTGGTACATTCGTCTTGTTAGTTATCTCTCCTATTCGTACAACATTGATATTTTTAATTTTGCAATAATTCAGTACATTATTCTCCGATTCAATCTAGAGCGATGGAAAAATCCGAGATCACGGTCATTGTCAAAGTATTTGGTATTGAAAATTCCGGTTTTCAACCCACGCGCTTTTACACTGCTTTGAACTGACTCATACATGGTGCGGGGGAGTATTATGTCTTATGTATATCTCATCTATTTTCTTTCTTTTCATAGTTTACCTTTTCTTGATTTGCATATATTGGTATATTCCAACTCCTCTGTTCTTGAAGCTCAACCTGCCTTGAAACTGGGTATTTGTGGGATCAACCAGGAGAGAATCGTCAAGTAGTTAACAAATTACATTTAAAGCGGGATTGGAGACAATCCCTGTTGTAAAATTCTGAATCTTAAACAAATGAAAAAAATACGAAGCGGTTTTGTTAGCTTTATTAAACACGATTTTTGCTTAAAAATTAAGATGTTGAGCTAATTTTAGTTATAAGTATATAATGCAAGAAAAATACAGCTTGAGGGAAAACGCGGCTTGAATAGAAAAAAATAAACGCGAATTTTTAATTTAATACGTTGCTCTGTACTCCTGAAATGTTCCTAACTATTATTCTGTAGCTGATAATTATAACACAAAAAAATATTTAAATTTTATTATCATTAGATAAAGTATGCGAAAGAAAACCCGAGGGTGCACCCATTTATAATGTATCCAGAGACAGATGAAGGACATCCTTTGTGTTATAATATTTAAAAAAAAAAACATGTGAAACCGTAAAAATTTGATTGATATAACATGATCGATATAGTGCTAGGAGGTGAAATCGATACTTCACTTCTATAACAAAAGAATATAGTGTCATGGAAGCCAAAGAGTATCAGTGCTATTCCACACGAATGGTCTAGTATTGTCTAAGTTTATTGAAAGTAGCCATTAGTTTATTTCGTATTGTCTCCATTTATTAAATTTCTAAATTATATTATCTAACTATAATCAATTATAATAATCAACTATCAATAATCTATCAATAACAACGCCATATTTTATTTTCAATTTTTTTACTTTCACTTCGCCTATTTATAAAACATATTATAAGAGAAAGTATTACGATCGTGAAAAATTTCGAATCGGAGTTTTCAACGGAAACATCCGTTTTAAGGTCCCCTGAGTTAAAATTACCAAGTCTAGAAAATGTCACGAAACTGAAATTATGTATTCAAAGTAGGTATATTCTTGTGATGTCAAAGCAACTTTTCGTCAAATTCGAATTACCGGAAGTCCCAATTTTAAATATTTTTACAACTTTCTCGAAAAAGGCTCTAATGATTTTGATCTGGTTATATCTATGTACAACAGTGGCGATTCATAGATAGTGGCAACAAAAATAATCGCCATTGTAACCAACTCAAAAACACGAGGAAAACAACCAGAAGGCGTTAAAAGGACTAATTGTAACCAGTGTCATTTTTCTTTGGTAATTTATTCCTTTTAACATGTTTATTGATACAGTGAAAATAAATAACTAATACATGAATTGGAAATTAAATTAACTTTTATACGATAAATTAGCTTTGGTAAAAAATCCATAAAAAAAGTAAAAAGCTCCGAGATGGGTGCTCACACACTTATAAAAAAAATGGTTAAATTTAAACAATGAAAGAATTTGATAATTAGCTAAAGGAAGAAAAATGAAAAATATTTTTCCAAGTTTAAAACAAATTTCCTGAAATGAAAATAGTAATATAGTTTTATAATATACCGTTGGAAAGCTAAAGATTTTAGAAAAATTAATATGTAGCATATAAAGTCGTAGAAGGTTATGTAGTGAGACGAAAAGCGCATTGACTTAAAAAGGAATAAATTTATGTGATTGTTGTAGTTAATAATTTATAGTTTTATGTTATTTAATGGAAACAAAATGGAAACTTTCCAAATTTCACTAGCCCTACATGAGCTGGAATTAATTTATACTTAAAGTTGTAAGTGAAAGCTGTGTGATGCGAGTATCGCACCACATGTTTACATTTAAAATGAGGGGAAAAATAAATACTTTCATTTTTTATAAGTACAAGCTTCATATTATCTCCTACGAAAATCATTTTGAATAAATGTCTATAAGATATATTTATAATATTTGTAGCAAACTATTGTCACAAGTTCCAAAACCTAATGATTGTCATAATTCCAGTACTGCGATAACATCGATATTTACTTTCTTAGGCCATATTAACACTTTGGGAATATAAGTAGAAATTCACCATTGGTGTGTTGATTTATATTATGAGCCGGTCTCTAGCATTCAGTAGAAGTTAAAAGGTTCTTGAGTATCCATACTCGATGATTTCCTACACGAGGGAGTGTGAAGCCTTAACAATTATAATCTAAAAGTTTCTCTTTTCCTCCTCAGCGAAGCGGACCCTTTGTCGCCAAGGAAGGAGAGAAATTGTGTTAATGGAATGCCTTCCTGCAGCAGAAAACGGCTTTCGATTGATTTAACTCCAGAACTAATTCCTAGGGTGAACTATGATAAAATCGATTATAACATTAGACTACATAGAACCGAAGGTTATTTAATAAACGAAGGTTATTAAAAGAACGATCACCCTTCTAAAGCTTCAGCTGTAGCAAATTCAATATTATTATAGCTATAATAATAAAGTGTCTCCTAAGTGTCAAGTATGAGACCCATCACCACGGGTGTGGGTACCGAACTCGAGAATTCCCGAGTGGAGTCCAACATATTTACTTAAGAGGACCCGGGTGTTGGTCTTCTGTAAACTTTTTCGAATGTTCTTCTCTTCATCAAAAGTACCAAAAGGTATCCTTTCTTAGAAAACAAATTTTTTGTTCATATTTTACTTTTTATTTAATTTATCCAAGTACCCCTTCTTTTATCACAATAAAAAAAAAATATCTGATGTGGACTCCACATGACTTCCTTGTACGCCTATAATACTATAAATCGCTGGCTCAAAAAGTGAACCTGAATTTGGTTACTAGTTTCCGAAGATAGCAGGATCTCAAAAACGGCATTCGACGTCGCGACGTGTATTGGCTTCGGGTATTTGTGACGGTGAGCTAATCGTAATTTTATTTTCTAAAACATTAATTTTACACTTTTATTTCTCTAATATTAAATTTGAAAAGAATTCGATTAAATTTAGACAACTTTTTTCATCATATTCTATTTGGAGAGAAAAAAAAGAGGATTGGTATTTGGTAGCCGAAATTTCATACTTTATTTTTATGGCATGAAAGTCTCTAATACTAAATTTTAAAATACGATTATATTTAAACATAATTTTTGACTAAAATCTCTATAGAGCTACAAATAAAGCATCACTTCCGGTGGGGCAATTATAAACAAAATCTAATCAACTCGTTCCATAAAGGAAAGAAACTTAAATACAAAATTTCACACCATTCGGTTTATTGCTATTTGAGCCAGAGTGTACACGAAACACATTCAGACATCACTATAATAATGTCAAAAACGTCAAGTACGGACCTTGAAGCGTGCTTATCCATGAAAATCCCGATTTGTGATTTTTAGCACGATTCCTACTCCTACCTTCTAAGAAGGCGAGAGGTGAGAAAAAAAAACAAGTACCACTTCCGGTTTGCCAATTTTAACCAAAATGTAGTATGTTATTTACATTAATATAAAAGAGGAAAAACTCAAAAAGAGATAAAAATAAATTGCTAGAAAACGATTGGAAGATTCCAAAACACAGAGCCTCAAGTCTCTAAAATACCGGCAAACAACTAACCAATCGACGTTTCGCCAATTCAGGCATCATCAGGACACTCATCATAAAATCACATCTATGAAGATTAAATACGTTATTATACGTCACATAAGAGTATGTAATTGGTTGTCACGGAGTGATGTGCTGTCCCTGGTTGATGCGTCTTTCCGGATGATTGATGTGAGATGTGCTGTATTTGATCTTCATAGATGTGATTTTTTTGGTGTATGTCCCGATGATGCCTGAATTGGCAAAAGGTTGACTGGTTAGTTGTTTACCAATATTTTAGAGACTTGAGGCTTTGTGTTTTGAAATCTTCCAATTGTTTTCTAGTTATTTATATTAATATATAAGTTTTATATAATTTTTATGAAAATATATTATGACCTTCAAGCAAAGTACGACTTCCTCTGATCATGTAGTGACCAAAAACAGAGGTGCACAACTAAATGTTAAAATTATTCTAAATACAAAATTTTAACTTTCTTAGGCTAACTGTTTTTGAGTTATGTGAGATACAAATGAACGTACGAATGTACGTACAGACCTCAGGACGAAACTGGTCGAAATGGATTCCGAGATGCTAAAAATGAATATTTCCGTTAAAACCTGAAAACCGAAAATTTTCGCGATTACAAGACTTCCTTTAGTGCGTACAAGGAAGTAAGAAGCATATTGGATTCTGTAAAGCATAGTATTCTGCGTATGTTCCCATGATAACCTTACACGTTTACTTTTTTGATAACTCTAAAACTATACATCTCCTGAAACATTCTAGGTTTTCACTTGAAAGATAATTTAATTACATACAAAGCTAGGCCTAAAAAAAATCTTAATTGGACTAATATTAGAGAAGATACATCAAACATTTTTTGACGGGGCTTTCCTCCCAAAGTGGTAAGGAAAGTGGTGTGGTGGACACCAGATATATATATATATATATATATATATATATATATATATATATATATATATATATATATATATATGTATATATTTTTTTTTTTTTTACAATAATTCTAGTTCTTCTTTGGAACAGGATTTTTTTTGTTTTTTTCAGATATCCTGTAATGTGCTTATTTACTTAAATATCATAAATACACTCTCACATATCATCGACACCACGTATAACTGACGAATGTGAAAATAGCTACTTTTCAAGAGACCGAAAAAGATATTTACGTTTAACTTTTAACTTCCCCATAGCGAATAAATTTGTATCTCACTGCCTTTTTACTTCTCTGAGTTCTAGATTTGTGTTCATAAGATTTTATTTTGCAAACATGCTTATGGTATTTTAATAAAATACAATTTTTCACATTTAATTTTTAATTTAATTTAATTTAATAAAGGTATGTCAATTTAATTTTTTTTGTTGCAGGTAAGTGCAATTCAAGAAATACTACATTATATGGTGCTGACCAAGGTAATAATTTTAGGATTTGATATAATGTCGGTTAATTTCTTAAAGAATCTTGATTTAAAATGTAAAAGTTTTTTTCCCCCCTCCCTCCGAGATTTTTAGTCTATTTCAATTACGCTATATTTACAATAGTGATATAGGATATATATAATTCCTTCTATTACCCGAGGGTAATATTAAATATTAGGGTAATAGTAAATGGAAAAGGATGGCACATTCAAGCATTGTTCACAAGAAAACAGATTTTAGGAATGGAATTTAAAAAAAAAATTGGTGCGGTGTGCGCATCACACAACTTTCCCTTACCGTCCTATAATAATTATCTTTTTAATATAATTTTAAACAATAAACAATACTTGAAATAAGCTCAAGAGCATTCACTTCTTCACATCTTCTCACACATAAGTTCAATAAAACAGATTTTTAAACAATTTTAGTACAACTCTGTACATTACCTATATATTTTAAGTTGAAAATATATTTGAAAAGTTTCAGTTCAGTTTCTATGGAAACATTTTGCTTCCATTAAATAATATAAAAGTAGAAATTATTAAGTTAATTTCTGCTTTTGTATTCTTACACTACATTATTACAGAGCGTATTGTTGACAACAGATTGGCGGATTGGTGGGAGGAGGTTCGGTCGCATCCTCCTTTCGGTTATCCATCTAGGGTATTGTAGACCTCATGAGATACTCGGTATTTTTGCTAATTCCGATCCGATTTCGATGATTCCTATGAGTAATATAGAGAGTTTAATCATCTTTCATATGAGTTCAGACATATTCACCATAAAATTATTTTTATGAAAATATCATTAGAATCAAAAGTTAAGCTTTTCTAAATTTTTCTTGGCCAGCGCCCACACTTTTTTAATGAAGGCGCCAACCTTGAGTGAGCTATTCAACAGGTACTATATTCCTAAGTAAAGGACGAGATTTTTAAAATACTTCTGAAAAGCTTTTATGAAATTGTTTTTATTTCTTAAAGCGTCATTAAAAGTTATTTAGGTAGGGCTACCAGGTTTTTAAAGTTGCTAAGTAGGAGAGTACTAAATCGGCAGTGGGTGGCTAAGAAAGTCTTTTTTTTCTTTTCCTTTTTTTCTGGATAATTTTAACAAGGGAATATCACTTTTTATGTTTTCAAGAAATACCATGCTATCTTTTTGAAAAATCAATGTGATTCATAATTCTGCTTTAATCAGATCTATAGAACATCTATTTCTCTCATCAGTCCTTGTATTTTTCATGATTGAAAAAATGCGTTCTACAAACGATAAATAAAGAAGGTTATAAGCTTAAAATGTATGATAAAATTGTAAGCATATTTCCAGAATTTTCAGGTCGTAAATTTTGTAAAATACAGTCTCATCTATCAGCAGATGCATGCGATTTTTTCCAATCAGGTGTGTTGCAAATATTTTTATATTATTGTTAACAATAACTATTTTTTCAAAGAGTTTGTGTCCATGTTAACATCTGATAATTCTGCAACTTACACAAAGTAGACAATAGTCAATGTTTCATCTATTTTATATTTTGAAAATTACGGTATTAATGAATACCGTTAAAATCGAATCTCTTTTCAACATATAATATCGATGCATAATCAAATTTAAAAAATTCTTTTTCTATTTTTTATAATATGAAATCTATATTAAAATAATTTGAAATATAAAATGCACTGCTAACGAATGTAAGACTCCATGTACATGATGCAGGATGTATGACAGTTTACATGAATGTTAGATCTGTCGAAACGAAACTTGGAAGCTAGCAACCCTGCATATAGTTTTACAATTTTTGTTTAAACTATATATTAAAAAATACCCATATTTAAAAGTAAATTATGGTTCTAGCCCAAACTGAAGGAAAGTACCATGTTTACTGAGAACCCATTGAATAAACTAATAACATAATTAGGGATCGATCCTTCTATACCATCATGCCTATCCTTCTAATAACTTCATGCCTAACGGTATTCCTATGTAGCATAATTGTTGCTTTTCTTATAGTCTCAAACTTTTTTAAATTACCTATTTCCAACATTTACCATAGTAATTACCATATTGCATACAATAGGGTTGGAATATAGAAACGCGATATATCGATATATTTGAAAAACCGGTTATAAACCGATATATTATATCGATATACTAACACCCGATATATCGATGATATCGATATTTTACACTGATATATCGGTAATATTGATATTTTAAACTTTATTATTTTATTTTAATTATAAATTTCCTTTATTCTTTATCATATTTTTAATTTTATCCGTGAGCCGTTCTTTAAATTATTGCTTAATTATTTATTATTTATTAATCTAGGATAGTATCTTTGAGCTGTTGTAACTTCCTTAATGTTATAACTCATAGGCGTCACTAATAGTCAGTTATTTGTTGTTCATTGTTGTTGTTAGTGTGGTGATTAAAGTGAAAATAGAAACTAAAATGTCGCCGCCAACAAGTGAAGTATGGAAACATTTTAAATCAAGAGACAGTAAAAGTGCGTAGAGAGACAGTAATGTATTGTCACAAAATATTTCGGACATCGGGAAACACAACAAACCTACGGTCACACCTCAAAGCTTCCCATTCACACGTTTTTTTCGTCTCCATCAGGGTCAGGTATTTCTGCAACAACATCTACTTCTAAATCAGAAGCAAATGAAACAGTTCCTCTGTCAAAAGCTTCTGACATAAGAAGTAGTTTCCAAAATATCGCATCATTTGAAGAGGGAGGCGAAAGACGACGAAAAATTAATGATGCTATTTTATATTTTATCTGTAAGGATACTCTGCCTTTTTAAACTGGAAAGAATACAATGAAAAGTATTATATAGGGGAAATGTTCCAAAAAGTGAAAACAACATTAAAGCAGCATATGACAAATTCCAAAAATCCTAATAGTGGTAAAGAAGTATAAAAGAAGGGCTCAATTTCAAAATCGATATGAAATGTAAAATCATTACACAGACATAGTAAATAAAATAGATATATAATAAAAGAACTAATAACTGTAATGAAAATAGTAAATTTAAAATTAAAATAAGATCTAGAAGAATTACAAAAAGAAAAGAGAACACCACCATAAATATTGCTAAATAGTGAAGACACAGGTCAGAATATTCAAGAATAGGAATCCATGCACATTAGGCAGATGCTAACAACTAGTTTCATATTTTATTGTGTTTCAACATTTCACTGTGTGCCCTATGCATAGTAAATCATAGGTCTACTCGTAATTGTACTTTCGTACTTTATTATGAAATGGGTCCAGGTTTTTTCTCCTTACCCTTCAAATAAACTTAAGATTTTAAGATTACCAAAACAAAAAATAATATGGAACAATCATTCGCCAAATTGAAGTAAAATAGACAATACTATAAATGTAAATAAATTTTTGCATATAATTATTAGTTAAAATATAGCACATGTTAATTTATAAATATAATGGGGTAAATATGAGAATAAACAATATTTAGTTGCCAAGCAATAAATAGTAGATAAGATCGAAACACAGATACTGTTAATTAATCCTATATAAAGACTAACTGGTAATATTTTTTTTTTAGAAAAATAAAACAAGTTTTTATTTTTGAAAAATTTGTAGAATAATATAATATATGAAATATGACAAAAAATCTTCAAGATAAAAATGTATTATAATACTTTTTTTTTTACCAAATTATTATTCTTTTCTATCTTTTTTTAATAGTGATTCATGGATAGTAAAATATTGTTCTATAAATAATAATTATATTATTTCATAAGCTTCTCATAAATTTCATAACGTTATATTCATTCAATGCACGGTTTCTTTGCTTTTTCGTCCATTTCCTTTCGACATATCGATATTTTTCGGTGGATATCGATATTTCGCGATATATCAAAATGTCGATATTTTTCTTTCGATGTTTCAACCCAATCATGCAACCACGAATTGTGTTAATTAACTTTTGAATATTAGTTTTGGATAATTCTTGTAGTCTGATAAATATCAAACTATATATTTTTTAAAATGAACATGTAAAACTTAGTACATTTAGGTAATGCCATAGAATTGCCGTATTACTAAAAACTTCCAGACAGCTCAATTGTCCTACTTAAGCCATGTAGAAAGGGACAAGGGTTTGGACATAGCTTTTTAAGGCTTAGAGCCGGTAAGACAGTTAGGCAAACCAAACACTCTTATCACTCGTTAGAAGCAGATGTCGACATATATGGCGCAACACACAATTCGGCGTGGCCCCCCCTCCTTAAAGATTCACCAGGTGTGGGCACCCGGCTCATTATTTTGCCGGGTCTCGATGTGAAAGTTGGTACATCCCAGACCAGTACAAGTCTCTGCATTACAAGTTCTAATATTTGTTTGTAAACTTGAGGTCTTTGAAATAACCCCGGTAATTTGATATTACAAGGCTCACATTTCAAATGTTTCGTTATGAGCCAATGTAACCGCACAATTAAAGAAATGTTTCCATAAATTCAGTAAGCACATTTGCATTTTCTTTATTTGTATCTCAAGGAAGTAAAACTTAAAAGTGGTTAGCATTCGTTTCGGCAAAAGGATTCTACAATTTTCTTTTTTGCCCTCTACTATCAGTTCATTCTTAATCCTAACACTTTCGTATCTACAAATCCTTTTCTACAAACTGAAATGCACTAGCACTTTATAATTTATAGTTTTACAGTGACAAACAAAACATGGCATATTAGAATTCTAAAATGTTAATTCAACAAACCAATAAAGTTGTTTTAGAATTGGATAATGCTATAATATTGATATAAGACCATATATAAGAGACTCAAGCAACACAAAAAACCCGGATTATAAATTATATTATATTATAATCTATTGCATTATAATATTGCTCTTAACCACTACTTACAAGATAAAAAAAAATCCGGAGCACAATTGATGGCATATACAATTCATAGAATTTCACTTGAAACCACCATTGCAATTATTAACGAGTATCCGACCAGTAAAGCCGAGACGGTTGAGAACTTTTGATATTTTTAAAGACCATTAACATATTGTTAGCCTTCTACATCGTCAGTCTAATAAATAAAAATGAAATTAAAATTTATATTGATTCGTGCGTTTGTTTGCATTGTTACAACGCAGATCAGGCCGCGCCAATTATTACGATTGTAAGCTTCTTTATAATTTATGCTGATACATTATGAATAATCATTGATTATAATATTTTAATAATTCTCCCTAATTAATATTTTTAGAAAATTCATTTCATATACATCAATTTGTTCAGTTACCAAATATTGCTATTCAAGTTTAGCATAATTACTTAAATGCTATTTAAACTATTTTTAATATTTAAATGAAATTAAGCCAATATGAAGTCGTAGTGTTACAATAGACCTGAAAAGTCCTTGGTTCACAAAAAAAATAATAATACCTACTTTCATTCTGGCTGCTTTCAGTTCAATTTTCTTTTACAAAACAAAATTGGACGAAGATCTAAAAACCGAAAGTGAAACCAATTTCGGGCCACTTGCTCAGTATCTATTTTCGTCCTTTGAGTCAGATACTTTCTGCACTTCCTTCTTAATTGGCGGGATTTCCAACTCCTGATATCTTTGAAAACTCATTGATAAGTTAAAAAACAGCTTTAGGTCTGATAAGGTCTCTTTCTTATGCATCGAAATCTCCTCGAATAACTACACAGTTTTTTTTTCTTTTTTTTTTCTTCGCGAACCGGCCGGCTAAGGACCACGCAGATATCACTGTTTAGTTCTCTTTCTCACCACAGTTTATATAGGTATTTATTTTTTCCGGATTATATTTGTAATAAATGTTTTATTTTTTTTTTTTTTAATCACAATTATCTTCGATAATAATAGTGCGAAGTACATATATATATTATATATATATATATATATATATATATATATATATATATATATGGCATATATAAATGGGCAAAGATAAGCCCGAAACGTTGGTTGAATAAATATGATATGGTTGAATAAAATTGATGAAGTATATAAGGAATAATAATTTCCTCAAATATAATAATTTTGAAATTCTTATATACCCTTATGAAAAACTTGAAAGTGAAATTATGAACTCATTTAGAAGAATTATATATGCATTTATATATATTTAATAAAACTGAAATTAATTGGTAAAAAAAAAAAATGTTTAACTATATTTCTTTAAGGTACTATATAACTATAAGGTAGTTCTACATTCTTTCTATTTATTTTTTTTTTATGTCGCTATAATTTTTTTTCTTAGGTAATACCAGAGCGGATCAAGAGGGGAGGCGATATTCGGTGAACGCCATATAAAATTTAAATAAATGACATATATTACAGACGAATTTCATATTGAAGATTTTCCGTGAAGCCCCGCTCCAAATACATCAATAAAATAATATAATTATAAAATAGAGATGAATACAGTTTGCATAGTACAGCATAAAGCCGATAGAGATGGGAAAAACGGTTCGCCAACAACGATTCTTCGGACCAAGTTTGAGGGTGTGGCCCGCCGAACCATTGTTCCCATGTGTGCAGCGGGCTTAACATCTAATTGTTTGATCACGAAGTCTCACGCTATACAAAAATGAAATTTGAAATGTACAAATTTGCTTTTGAACAAAAAAAATAAAAGGAACTAAAATGGAAAATTGCGAGCTAAATACATGAGTTTTGAGAGTAAATTTAAAACAAAACGCTTTAAAGCCATAAAATTCTGCCATTTTTTTTGCCTTAAAATTTTCATTCAGTTCTCCTCCCTCCCCCTCCGGATCACCGTATACTTGGGAGGTATTATACAGCTTCACTTGTGGATTCATTCCCTACACCATTATCAGTACCGCCACTGGATAAGGTCCGTGATCCTAAAAAGTTGGTACCACACATACATTTTGGACTTCCGATCTAATTATATCTAGTTATTTTCAAATGACCTTAAATGGTGGAATTTCCCTTTCAATCCAGGGTCTATTTCTGAATCCGACGTCCATAAACACAGGATGAAGGAAATCAAACCAGCCACGAATCTTTGCTTGACGAGATGCCAAAACCATGAAATCCAATATTGCTAGCGACGGACAGAAAGCGATACGCAATGCTGACATCAGAGCCCATTTTATAACTGATAATGGGCCGGGATTTACTATTTTGGAACTACTCTGGGCAACGGCTCTGTCAAATGGAGCTTCTGGCGGAGCATTACGAAATGTGTGCATGGTGAGGTCACTAAACGTGGGAATTTCACAATTTCCTATTAATAGGCGATCTGGCTCTATAAAAAGCTCTGTTGGTGTGCCAATTCTTACAAAATCAGAGTGCGGTTGATAATGTTTTACATCCCTTCTGTCCACAATATATGTCTAACTTATTGTGTGATTTTAAAATTTTTGTGACCAGCCCAAACCAAAAAGAAATCAACAACTGGTTCGAATTTTTTGTTAATAAATTTAGGCAAGAATTTGAATATTGAAAAACCCATGGATAATGGAATGTGTTGGTTTACATTTAATTTAATTCATTACCAGGTTAAATTTAAAAAAAAAATATGAATATGGTTATTGTTTGATTTTGAAAAAGGTGGTTTCAACTCAATGGTAATTGTGTAACAGTTAATTAAGGTCATATTCGAATTACAAATTAAACGATGTTTTGTTTAAATTTAAAATAGAATGACATAAAGTCGTAACAAGATCCAAGCATTATATAGTTCCTTATCTAACACTATCCCCACCAACCAACCATAAAAAAAAAAAAAAAGATAACGAACTCTAAAGCCTGATTCTGCAGTATCTCCTTATTACTAGGATATTATTTCTAGTCTACACATCGTTTCGAGAGCTTTTGGAAAAAAATCGTCATTATTTGAAGAAAACTTTGATAGCAATTTTTTGAATCCTTATAGTAATGGCGTTAAAAAAATAAGGGTCTGCCAGTCGGATCATTCTTCCTGAAAAAAATGGCAAAATTTTAGGACTATTTTTGGTTTTCAACCTACAATTCTTAAACGGCGCATTCTATCGAAAAAGCTATGATATATTAAATATACATATAAATTAAAAAAACATCAAATTCTGCGTCTTATAAATACCACAACATAATAATTTGGTTAACTAGTGTAGTCGAAAACCACAGGTTATAAACGACGATTTTGTAAAAAAAATAAACAGATAAAGAGTGCTAAAATATAAAATGTGAGTCTGCAGCTTGGAAATGAGTTCTCTAGGAGAAACCTTAAACAATAAAAGTTGTTTTTATGTTCATCAAATTCTGCGTTGGATAACTATTCCTCCATGTCCTAGTCGGTGTGACAACTAAATGACACTACATCCAAATAAAAAAACAAACGATATAGAGAGAACTTTACTTAATTCGAGCCTCGGTTTTCTGCTTGCTTGTCAGTAATTCAGCATTCATAAAGTGATTCATTTGAAGTAAACACCATTTACAAACATTTAGTTTTCCCTGCTTTTAAATTTTCTTTCGCCAAGTAACGCAAATCTGTAAGTCTGCTTTCAACCATAGACAAACCCTTAGACCAAGTATTCTATTAAAATTTTACTGTTTTTTTTTCTTTAGTACCTTAGCTAGATAGCGAGAGTCATTTCCGTATAGAGCAAAATGCCTCATAATGGTCTTTCTGTTCTATTAATAAAATATTTCATTTTTACAGCATAACAGAGCCAACAATTTCCGCTGATGATTCTATTTTTATTTCTTTTTAAATTAATTCCATTCGGAGATTTAGATGATGTTGCTGAAAATTATCTTTAAAAATCGCTCATCGTCGATATCATCATCATTTTAAAATATTTGAATCAAAATTATCCTATTTCTATACACATTTGTATAATTTAGAAACAGTAGAGCATTATCCATACATTAATTTTATGAATAAATTAAATCCTTCTTCTATATGGTACAAATTTGTAAAACAGTGTTATCTTTAGGGAAAAAAAATCATAAAAAAAAATAGGAAATTTCCAAGAATGATATTTTGAAAATTCTATGTATTTTCAAAATTAATTATATCCTTTTTTGGTCTAGTTCTGCTCTGTCCTAAATTAGATTCAAATTTGGTTCATAATTTATTATTAAAGTAAAGATAATAAATATTTTACGTGAAGGCATGACTAGAATACTCTTAAGCAACCTACTCACATGGGAACATCGATTCGCTACCGCAGTTCGGTTCGTTTCTCTCTTACACACTATTCGAACAAAGGAAAAAAACATAACAACCGTTGTTCGTTAGCTCTACACACACGGGACCTTGGTTCGCCGAACCGTTGTTCCCATGTGTGTAGGCCGCTTAAGGCTCAATAATTTGTTTTTAACAAAGGGATGCATTGGATAACTTCCGTTGTAGGGCCATTTTGAGTAAAAAGTTTTTCCTACACCTTCCCCGATTGTCAACAAGCGGCACGACACGGCGGTCAAGTCAAGCCAGCTGTTCACACACTGTAGGTACCTGCTAATGCAAATACTGAAGAACGAAGAACAACCCAGCCTCATCGTTTTATGTACCTACCTAGATACGAATTCTTCTATGGTTAATATATATATATATATATATATATATATATATATATATATATATATATATATATATATATATATAATTTATAAATTCAGTATTATCTTACTGGTGTTATTCGAAAATAAATAATTTTAAAGGTTGTGGAAATTTATTTTAGCAAATATTAATATAATATTGGAATAAAAGATAATTCAACCATTAAAATAATTCAGAAGGCAGGATTTCAGATTCCAGATTCTATAAATGTTAACAAAGGAGTCTCGGTTTCGATATCTATAATAAAAAAACATAAAATTGAGAGTTTTTGTTGTTGTTTTACCTCCCCCCCCCCTTAGCAGTGGACTTAAGGGATAAGGTAGACTTTCCAGTCTTGCCAACCGTTACTGCTTATGTATTTCTTTGAAACTGCTCACCGTAGCGACCAACTCCTCCCGCAGTAATCAAATTGGTTTGAAATATTGTTAAATAGAAATGTTTGTACTTAAATTGTTAGACTTAAATTTAATGTTTTCATTTGTACCCCAAGGGCAGAAATACACACCGTGTGGGAATTGTGATCTTATTTAAATAACACAAACCATTTCGTCTGGTTTTAATAACTTAGTTTAGGCTTGGTTATGTGTGCTTAACATTTTAACCATTATGCACCAATAAACTACATATTAATACCCAATGTTCAACAGAGTAATGGCTTCTTGTAGTATTTTGAATAGAAAAAAGAAGAACTGAAGGTGTATCTCTAATTTTAAATGTATAACGAATAACGAATGTAATAACGATAGATAGTAATAGTTAGTCCTACGATCATTTCTGTAATAAATATCCTACAATATATTTGTAATGATATCACTATAGATAACTTTATATTATTATGTGATTAGTAAATTAGTATTATAATTAAAAAAGACAATTAGATTTTTCAATATATTTATTTAAGATTTCTTTCATTATTTAATTTAATTAATGTTAATTGGATTTATATTTGAATCCCTTTCTAAAGAGAATTTTTTAAATAAGTATATGATCAAAAATGTAATGAATATTGTTTCACTTCAATCCTACAAAATTGATAGGCTATAATTATGTTTATTTTGCATCTAAATAATGAACTTGTGGTGAAATATTTTCAGCCTGCATTTATTTATTTATCAGGTCATCCCATAAGTAATGTCGGTATTTAATTGCGTGATATAAGGGGTAGGAAAAAAGCAATGAAAGACGTTCAATCTAAAATGTATTTACCATCTTGTTCTATAACAGTTTGCCATCTTGAAACCAAATTTTGTATACCTTTTCTGAAAAAATCCTTTGATGTTGAATTAAAGGAAGCCTGCACTTCTTTTTTCCCTTCATTAACTGAATTCATGATTCTACCGCTTAAAAAGTTTTGGAGACTGGGAAAAAGGAGATAATCCGAAGGCGCTAAGTCAGAAGAATGAGGTGGGTGAGGAATAATTTCCCATCCAAAGTCCTTCAATTTTTGCGTTGTTTGTTTTGCAGCATGGGGCCTCGCATTGTCATGGTGGAATGAAATGCCTCGTCTATTGATAAGCGAGGGACGTTTTTCCTCAATTGCCCGCTTCAATCGATCCAGCTGATCATTGAAGAGATCTTCAGTTATGGTTTGGTTAAGATCAAGGAATCCATTATGAAGGATTCCTTCCATATCCCACCAAACAGACATCACTACTTTTTTCGAATGAAGTTCTTCTCTCGCTTCTGCTCTCGGTGTTTCTCCAGAATCCACTTTTCATCTTCAGTTACTATCCTGTTTAGATAAGGTTCTTGTTCAAAACGAGAGAGGAGAGAAAAGCAAGTGTTCACCCGTTGTTGCAAATTAGCGACGCTTAACTCGTGTAATTTCAGCACAGACTAACTTCCTCCAACAAAAACATGTAACCACAATAAACAAAATATGTTAACACAATTTAATTGTAAAGGAGGGATTAGTAATATCAACATAAACAAACAGATTTTTAAAAACCGACATTACTTATAGGATGACCTGATATTTAAATTTTTAATAATTTTTCATTTAGTTTTGTCTCACTTGACGAAAAAATAAAAATAGAGGTAACGTAGCGACGGTTCCTACGAACGTGAGCGTTATCATCAAAATTCTACTCTTCGACATGATAAAACCGTCGTACTGCCGACCATCAGACTCCTTCGGGAGCGATCAGGGCGTAGCAGTATGGATATGACCTACTACCGCGACTGCCGAGCAATGCCAACGAACTATGCTCCGTTCTATCATTTTAAAGCCGTAGTCAGTTGCCTGCCGTCTCTGCCGCTAAGGTGGGCACTGCCAGTGAAAGTCAAGTCTACCTTTAGAATGTCACTAGGCAATACGGGGATATTTTTGTATTTTGTACGTATAATGTATATATGTTGTATAATAAAGTCGAAGATGAGAAAACAATAAAAACAAACTGAGGCACTAATTATGTCTGAATGTTAATAAGGTATATGTAAAATAACAGTAAGCAGGAAGAAGCGAGCGGCAGAGTAAGGGAAGTAATATCGTATAGTAAATATACTGGTCGTTTGTAAATGTAATTGGTTTAACGCCCTCATGAGCTCAGTTGCATGAATGCGGGTTCACCAAACAGTATTTTTAATTTAAGATACAAAGAGCTACTGAAAGAGATTGATGACCCATATCCTATGAATATAACTAACACTTTCTTTTCTTTTTTTTTTCATTATTTAACATGATTAAACTTCTAATTCAGTTCCGTTCTTGTAGAGCCACGATTCGTATATTGTTTAATGTTGTTTGACAGCTATTTCACCCAACCCCCACTATTAATAATAACTTCTAACATTTCACTTCTCTACACATAAATTTTTTTGCTTTGGTTTTACTCAACACATCAATTTTGGTTCAGTTCTGCTTAAGGAAGATACATGATTATTAGGAGCATTTGTCGTACTAGTAATTGATAATCTGTGAGCAGTCCTCTCATAATTCTCTGGTAAACGCCACAAGCAGTGGCGCACGTAGGTGGGAGGGATTGATGGAATATCTCCTCGAGGTTGGAATATCTATCGAGGGATTGGTGGAATATATCTCCTCCTCCCCAAAATATACGATAAAAAATAAAATTTTCATTTTAAGTAATATTTTGGGTTATTTTTTATCACATTTTCATACTTATCTTTAAAACTTACTCCCAATTTGGTGAAAAAAAAATTATCAGAAGATTTTAACTAAATTATTTTATAAAACTCAAACATTTTAAAAATACGTATTTTGATATATATTTTGAACTTGGTTTACATAAATACGTAACATTTTGAACAATCAAGAAAATTGTTTTTATGATTTAATATATCATAAAACGTGTTTAACAAGCAATAAAATCACTACAAAGAACATTTATATCGACGTCAAAAAAAGCTTAAGCACCGAAAATTCGAAATTTAGATTCCAATTTATTGTAGGACGTAAACAACACCTCTATCGATTCCCTCTCACGATATATCGAAAACGACTCTTGATCATGTAAGCACCAAATACAGACGACTTTCAGTCGTCACTCTGACGTTGACCAGTGCTAGAAGTCTTAAAAATATATTGTAATTATAAAAGTTTAGCCACCTTAATAAACTCCCACTGTACACAATAAAGAATAAAATTAAAAAAAATAAATTGTTATTTGGGGAAAAACGTTTCATGTTTCCTGTAAAGTTTGCTCAATCGCCTTTTTCAAAAAAGGACGTCCATATACAGTCATATTCACATAAATAAAACATTTATTCCCAGGAAAATCGGATATTGCTTTCTTAAAATTTGTTATTGATCTTTTCAAACTTTTTTTTTTAATTGTATGAATATGATCAATATTTTTATTACTTCGCAAAATATAGATTTGAGAGTATTAACATAGAACAGTGGACATTTTCTAATACATATTATGAAAATTTTGTAATATGTCAATCTCATCTTAATTGCCAACGTTGCTCTTTATTTCATTAACAATAATACTTCGTTTGTGGTATTTATGAGCAAAAAGAAAAAACGAAGATTACCAGAAACTACTTGTTTGTTCGTTTGGTCTCGGTGCACTATGAAATCAATACAACTATGTAGGACACAATGTTGCTGGCAAAATTCAGGTAAACAGTTTAAATGTTATTTTATTGGAGTATATATTAATTCATTCTCAGAAAGCATAGTGCGTAACTCTTATTTATCAATAGGGTATAAAAATGAAAATCTATATAGGACGTTTAATCCCAATAAACAACAAATTACAAATGTCATAAGTTTTATAATAGTATTTGAATAATTTATTATTATCGGGTCTTAAATATTGACGTTTTGGATTATCTACAAGTGTGCGATTAATTAAATGTTGTCCAATGCTGATCGTTAGTACTCTTATTATTAATTCAATTAATCATAGTTCTCATGAAATCAGTTGGTTAAAATTATTCCAACTCGAGAATACAAGTTAATTTCTGGTGAATTCGTCGACTTCCGTTTTTGTTTAATTTTTTTTTTTTTTTTAGATTATCTTGGTTTTGTTTTTTTAACCCAAATTAAGGCTAATTCCTTTGTGCAAATCATTACGTTTAATATTCTTAAAGAAGTGTAAAGTTGGATTGGATAATATTTATATACATATTTACAAACAGTAATTTTGGAAACTGGCCCATAATTTCGCCCTCGGTATAAGATTAAATTGTATTTGCATTTCAATTGTGTTCGTGATTGCACAAGTTTAAGTTCTATTATCACTTTTATGCCAAGTTGGAGTCGCCCCAAAATCCGTGTCAACAAATCTATGCATCGTTACTGACTCAATAAGCGCGAATAATGGCGTCCTGGGTAGCCATTGGTATTATATGTTCCAAAAAATAAATCCAAGGATAATTTTCTATCATCAATCCAACAAAAAAAATATATGTATATAAGCAATAACTGCTGGCTATGAGAAAAGACAAAAAAATAAGAAACGGTCTTCATTTGGATTTAATCTCGTCTTAGCATCACTAGAAATGGGAGGGCAGATGGTTCAGGGAATACAATAATCAAGACAGGACCGGAGATATGTAGACGCAATGAATTAAAATATTGATTTAAGAAAATAAAAATAAAGAATTGAGAGATGCTACTCATTAATGAAAAGCTGAATGATCAGGGAGAAACTCTTCCGATTCAAGTAGGCACTGTGATTTTTCACACGGTTGGTGTGAGGTGTGTTATTTGACAGAACTGTCGAACCATTGAAAAACTTATTATCACAAATGCAGAGCACACTGACAACTCTTAACTATAGACTACAGAGAATCCTTTAACTCAAAGAAAGTGCTG
Source organism: Rhaphigaster nebulosa (assembly GCA_948150685.1). NCBI lineage: Eukaryota > Metazoa > Arthropoda > Insecta > Hemiptera > Pentatomidae > Rhaphigaster > Rhaphigaster nebulosa. The sequence continues at coordinate 47,385,666 of OX411308.1, read as the reverse complement.
TGATATAATTGAGTTTACAATAAAAATACAGGATTTAACAGGGTTTTGTTAAAACGCCAATGTTGGGGTTGAGGTAAAATAGATAAATTAGTAACAAATATAAATTTAAAAATATATATATTTATATAAAATTGTATAAATAATCTCTAAAATCCAATTTGTAAAAAAATGTGAGTATACACACATGTGTGTGTGTGTGGGTGTGTGTGTGCGTGCTTGTTGTTTTCAATCATTCTGAGATCTCGGCCATTTATAAACATTTTCTAACATCTTTACAAAATTTTTACAGTTAATGCCGCCATAAACATCTCTGATGTCTTTGTTGTTTGTATTTACAAACTATATAAAAACGAATTTATAACTTTCATTTGAATTTTGAATAAATCGACAGGTAACCTAGTATGCATGGTTTTATGTCTCAGAGATTAGCCGCATTATGGTGAATGACATTTTAAGATACTAAGAGAAACATATAATCGAATGATCCACAATATGCTCCTTATAATAGGGTCTTAACTATTTATTTGGGCTGATCTTTTGCCAAATTGTCTCATAGACTTTGCAATTAAAATTATAAAAAACAAATAAGTCTCTCAAGCTCCCTTCATTTTAAAATTAAAAATATTTAACTCAATGTCACGGTGACGTCAAGGACTGTGATCTTAGCCAAACTAGTCACGGGTTTATTGACACGAATTTGTCGCAAAAAGAACTTTCTCTTACCGTCCTATAAATAATTATCTTTTTAATCTTATTTTGAAGAGGTCACATAAACAATGCTTGAAATAAACTCGACAGCATTCACTTCTTCACATCTTCTCTCACATAAGTACAATAAAATAATTTTTAAACAATTTTAGTACGACAATTCTGCACACTACCTATATATTTTAAGTTTGTCAAGTTGACATTAAATATATTGACAATTTTTTTCCATTAAATAATATAAAAGTAGAAATTATTAAGTTAATTTCTGCTTTTGTATTCAACAATAGTTGACAACAGATTGCTGGTGGATTGGTGGGAGGAGGTTCAGTCGCATCCTTCTCCTTTCGGTTATCCATCTAGGGTCATATAGTCCTCATAAGATATTCTGTATTTTTGTTACTTCCGGTCCGATTTCGATCATTCCTATTTACGTTTTAGAGAATTTAACACCTTACATATGTAATTTACCATAAAATGTATACTTTTTAAGTTATACGAAAATAAAATATTCTTTTCATCATAACTTTTTCCCTGCATTTCCTCGGTGATGTACTAGATATATGAAAAGTTAAAGGCCTTTATGAAGAATAATTTAGGCGTTTCATTAAAATCGTTAGAGCCGTTTTCGAGAAAATTGTAAAATTGATTATATAAAGTGACGCTTCCGGTTAGTCGATTTTGACGAAAAAGTTGCTGTAACGTCATATGTGCATGTGCCTACTTTAAATACGTAATTTCAGTATCGTACAACTTTGAGCTAAGCTGTTCACATACACACTGACTCACAGACCATTTTGCGAAACTTGGTTATTTGGACTCAGGGTACCTTAAAACGTGTATTTCCGTTGAAAACTTGAATACGAAAATTTTCACGATTGCAATACTTCCCTTTACTATATAGGTAAGGGAAAGCAATAATACCAATAGTTTTAGGGTGACATAACTAATGCATTAATTTATTTAACATCTTCAAACTGAGATGTTGTTACAGCAATTTATGGGAAAGTGAGGAGAAAAAAAAAAAAAAAATTAACGAAAGGTTCTTAAATATTGTCATTGATGTGTGTGATTTACTGGTAATACTTATCCTGGAACAAACCGATTAAATAAGAAAAATAAAATAAAAGTTAATCGCAGGAAAAGATACGAGAATCAATATTATTATCAGCTGCTAGTATGGACTCATACTCGTAAATATAATGATCAACGTCTCGTGAATATTTTATTGATTGAGATAATTTTAATTAGAAATTACAGCTTTTCTTCTTCAAGCTTAGTTCTTAGAAACCCAATATAAACAACAGCTAACTTATGAAAAAACGTTTTTACTGATATGAATAGTCATTCCGATATGGTTTACTCTTCAGATTCTTTTTTCTTTTCTTTATTCTTTTATATTATATTTGCAACTGCGTTGCATCTCCTTAAATAAGTTCTATGTCGTTGTTTTTGTCCTCGAATTGCTTGATAATGTGCCTTGAATTTTGAATTACTGGTCTCTAATTTTGAGCCAGGAGGTCTCTAGGCCATTGTCTTTTTAACCTCCGTTCAGGTCGACCGAGTTACAGGAAGGAAGAAAGTGAAAGAACTAGTGGATTGGGATGATTCTGAGTTGAAGAGTGAAATTGTCGTGAATATAAGATTATATTATCGTATCATGTCGTTGTATATGGTGTGATTTGAAATAAACCAAGGCGCATACATAATTTTTTGAAGAATTTTGGATTGTTTTTATGTTTGCAGAACCGGATTAAGCCATACAGATGTCCCTAGGCTATGTATGCAGTCTTCCTTCGTGTATTAGAACCAACGTTATCCGCATAAAACCTCTAAAAAAATGTTGTTTTTATTTTGTTATCACATATTTTTACACAGACCTTCTAGATAATGCAATACCTATTTATATTTATGGAAAAAAGAAATTTCCCTTTTTCCAACGAAACGCAATTTAGTCACTTACAAATTTTGAACCCCCTCAAAACTGAAAAAAAAATTATTTAATCAAAATCTGTCATAGTTTTGGTGTGAAAAAATCTACTAGTTTATCCAATAATCTAAACATTTTTTTCAATTTATTTGGCCAAAAAGCAATCATTTTTTAAAGTTTCTAATTTTCCTTTATTATGCACTGAAAAACAAATGTTTTGGTAGAAAAACCATATCATTTTTCAAATTCGAGATAAAAAATAAGTAGTTTCAGAATGTTTTTTTTTTCTTGACTCCTAGGGGGCCCTTTGGAAAGAACGCCGACACACCTGAACAAATTTTTGGATCTAGGATCACCACAAAAAAATTGGTTGAAATCGGTAACCCATTGACTGCCCTCCCCGAGTTAGTATAGTGATGTAGATTCGTTAGTTTAGTGTGGATCTGTAATACAGAAGATGTGTTAGTTATTGGTATCGTCTTGTCAATTCTAGTTGCCTACTGCTTAATTCCTTGGCTGAACTTGGTAGATATGTTTTATCAAGTATTCAGCACATGTTCCTAGTGAAACTGGTTCATCTTTGTTTAGTTATTTGATTACTCAAAAACATTCCAACTGCTCATTTTAAAGATGATCGGATTGTTTGAACTTTAAACCAAAGCTATATGGGAAGTCCTGTGAATGGGACCCACCAGATATTTTTGAAATATTACTATTTGAAAATAATAAACTATTGAGTAATAATTTGTAGAGTTTAATTTTATATAAGTTATATTATTAATTAATTATATAATTAATATTTATAGTTATAACTATATAATTAATTAATATTATTAATATATTTTAATATAATTGGCTTAATAAGTATGTTATGGTTCAATATCAACGAGTCTTATTTCAAATTAATTTAGACTAAAATAATATAAAAGCCAAACTATGACAATCACATACGATGATTTATGGTGCATAAGATATTTTCTCGTGACAACGAAGATATGTTTCACGGCTAGCAGAAACTTCGATTACAACATTTCATATTTTCTCTTGAAACAGCTAACAAAGGCCACAGCCGGGAACTGTAGATTACTGCGGTCTTGAATTTGACAGAAGATTACGAATCAGTAATATTGAAACAATTATTAAAAAAAAAAGTCAGACGGAGTAACTTTCTATTCATGACATATAAAGAAATCGTAACAAATTCAAAATTTCAAAGCTCAAATGTATTAAATTTATCTTCAGAAATTTAAATTTACTCTTTTTTTTTTTACGTTTGTCTTATCGCAGATAAGTATTTTTTTTTTTTAATTTATATCTTTGCGGTAAGTGAACTATACCAATCTTGAAAACAGACAATAGTCAACAAACATGTGTAAATCATTTTAAACAACCTTGCCCATGGTGTCGAGAATTCAGATTGAAGAAAATCGTTCGTGACTTCAATAATATATGAATACGTGACATTGAAAATAAATTACTGCATTCGTATAACAATTTAAATATGAATTTAAAAGAAATATAGTTTCTCTTCTTTAAAACAAATCAGAAATAAATTTAATTTAATTTTTTTATAGTTTAATAACGAATAATTATAGGTATTGAAAGATTCTTTCCATTTAGGTATTTTAATACTATTCCTTCTAACTTGTACCAGAATTAAAATAATCGTCTCGACTAGAATTTCGTATTTAACTCAAATGATAAAAAATCGTACTTCACCATTGAGGATGTGTATAATAACATATCTTATTTCGTATAATTTTAAGAATATTTTTTTTCTTGTATAGATATCTCAATTTTTTTCTTTGAGGTTGATTTAAAAATAAACGTATATCATTTCTCATTTTTATACACTTCTTACAATTTAAAAGGCAAAAGCATCGACTGTGGGTCTTAAGACAGTGGAAACTTTCAGATTCAGCTTATTTTCAGACGCCAAATTTCTAGCCGTTCCATCCCACATCGTATCTCCGTTTGTTTGGCAGATCTACAATAAAAGAAGGATCTATGTCTAGTTTGATGACCTATTTTTTTTTTTTTTTTGGTCTATCTCTATTTTTAGCGCCTACCAAGCGGCTCAGATCCTGGAACTACACTGTGTGGTCTGATGTCATTCTATCCTCTCCCCAAGGTCCGGCCTACGCCTTCGCTTGAGGTTAAGATTCTTTAACAAGCATATTTATTTATTATTTTCTTTTATCGGTAGGATTTGAAAATTAAAATCAGTAGACTGAATTTACGATGTACATTATATCTCTGTCCAAATTACAATAAATATGCATCTTTGAAGGAATTGCTAGCATAATTTTGTAAATCCTCTTTTTCATAACATTTTATTGACTATTAAATTTTTGAGAAAAGTGTGAAATATGTTTTCTCATTTTATATACTTTATTACTTTTGTGTTTATTTATTATTTTATGTTTTAATACTTTCACCTTTAGTTGTAAAATAATAAAAAACAACCACCATCCTCATGAATTAATTTTTTCTTGCGTTATTTAGAAAAAAACTAAACTAATTGATTTTTTATATCTATTTATTCTAGTTCTTAATCCCGCTATCTCTCGGACTAAGGCCCAGATGAGAAGTTTCCACTTGGAATATAGATAATTGCCACCAGTTACCTATTCCTTAATGGCCTGCGCCATGATATAGTTGTTCTTGTCAGCAACAACAGGGATTCGATTCGCAATATTAGAATTCTTCAAGCAGAATTAGAAAAGATCAACATAGATATAAAGCCTGATAAGAACAAGGTGGAGAGAATCAGAAGGATGCCTCGGTGAGAGATGAGGGTAAAAAGATCTAAAGTCAAACATGTTAAAAGCTTTAAATATCTAGGAGCTCACTTGGACGAGAAAGAAATCATTGATTATGAGATCAAAGAGAGAGTGAACGCAGCTGTAAAGATGTTCCATGCCGTAAATAGGAACTTTCTGAATAGAGGAGAAGTCTCCAAGGACACAGTTGAAGGTGCATAAATCTATTTGTCTCCTTATATTAGCTTACTCCTCTGAATTATGGTCAGTGATCACGAAGTGGCTCATCAAACCTCGGTATCGAATCAGCAGAAAAGGTTATGGAAGAACAGTGTCTGAGATGGTTTGTGCCATCTTTTAAGAATTAAAAATGGAAAACAATCGCTATGACAGGATGACATATGAAGCAAAGGTTGGAGAGTGAAGTTCTAAAGGAAGTCCCCAACACACCTAGGAGGGAGGAGTAAGAAAATGTTTTGCAATGAGAGGTCTGGAATGGACCAGGAGAAGAGAAATGATCGAGGATCGTACAGTTTGGTCCAGGAAATACAGAAAGACAACTCACACTGCCTGGATGGTCGACCAGGATTGGTGATGATGATTTTTAGTATACAGAACCACGCTTAGAATCCCTATTGTATTTCTATGAGATGGAGTATTTCCTTCTCGCATAATCGTGCTTGTTATTCCGCTTGCTAAAAGCATTATCCTAATTAGTAATTAACGGACCGAATTATTTCTTTGGAGCTTTTAAATTATTTGGCGGAACGAAAATAGCCGCCCGATAAATATTTTGTCCCACACCCAAATGCGTTATTTCATACTTTACTGTTGTATTCTAAAATTAAATTAATTAATTCTGACTTTTTGCGTTTATTATATATCTTTTCATTGACTAGTGTAAGTAGCACAAGATATATTTATAAAGCGAGCATTTATTTTCCTCAATTTTATTGTAATTTTTATGGCGACGTATGTATTAATTATGTATATATTAGTATGTATTTTTTATGACGAAGGGAGCTAAAAAAAAGATTCACCGTGTGCCCGCTGGAGAGCACTTTTTTAAACAAAACTGTCACTTAAAGTCAAATAAAAATTTAGGCCAAAAAATATGTTTTGAATAAAAAAATATCTTACACAAGTTACGTCCAAGCATTTACTTGCAAAATGGATTCGAGAAACTATTAATAAAATTGTAAGGAAACCTTTCGAGAGAAAGAAATACTTTATTCAGCAATAGCGCTACCCAAATATATTGGGTTCCTACATGACACAGCGTACTAATCAATCTATAATTTAACATAATTATAAATACACATTTCATTTTATTACCATTGTGACTGTTTATCTTAACTGCATTATATTTAACTTTTTATTTATTTTAATCTTTCAGCTGTACTCTCATAATTATCTTATCCAGTATTTCCCATTTCTTAATTAATATAAAATCTGTATACAATGTCAAAATTAAAGAGTTAATCAATGTTAAAAATTAATTGCGTACATACAGACTAAAACCGGAACAAGAAAAAAAAATATAGAAATAAAAAGAAAGCAGTTGAAATTTGATGATGAAAACCTCAAGCGCTGTTTTCTCGATACTACAGCTGTTGGGGTTGTGCATTAAGATTTAACCTCTTGAATTTTCGTTTCAAGGCAAGGTGGGAAATGTTTGTTATTTCTCTGTCGAAAAGATACCATCATTTCACACCAACTTCCCAGAATCGTGAAAATAACAATTTATAAAACCATTTTAATAATGATAATGCACAATGCGGAATTGCGAAGCATAAACCATCTTAATATAATCGAAGACGTTGTCAGAGAAATTCCTAAAAAGATAACTAGGACTGAAGTCACAATGGTTAATGTCCAAGAGGTAGATCAAGACGTAGGTGGTAGGATTGTGTTAAACTGGCCTTGCGGATTGGGATTTTTGACTGAGGTCGACCAGCCTTGTATTGTCATTATTTTTTTATATTTAATGGTGATCTCACTGTTGACAACAAACTTCTAGCAGTGACTCATTCAACATTCCGAGTCGAATAATTAATGCATAAGTTAAACTATCTAGTAACACTGGACAGACTCCCTCGGTAATCCGGACAGCCTTGATGGAGCCTCCGAGAAAGGAGCCTCTCTGCCAGCTCATTGTAGGGCATTTTTTCTCCAGACGTCCAGAGCTGATTTCCCACATTTCTTCGTAGGGTGTTCCTGGGCCGCTACTTCTTGGAACGCTCGCCTCTTTATCGGCCCCGACCTACAACATCACGTCTTAGCTTTTCCTGTTGGTCTGATCACCTCAGACGAATGTCAATCACTGGAATACACATCCTGAACAATTTGTCACCGCTGCTACACAGAATTGATCGAAAAATTCATTTCGCGAGAGAATAAGATGACAACAATGTGAACATACGAAAATCATTGTGAAGGCCATTTTACGTCAAGCGAAGAAGTGATGAGATACCTGACTAGCTTTTAGTGTTAACGGGATTTCTAGGATTAACAATTGTTCAGGAAATATGACTTTTCAAGTCTGAAATGAGAAGAACATAATGAAGTCATATCGTTGGAATAACTGACATGCAAATCAGCTCTTTTGATTCTGAAATTGTATCAAGAATAACGTTGTAAGGAACTAAGACATTGTTCATTTTGTGTATTGATAATTGATTGCATGGCATGTCAGGAAGGAGATGGTCTGGGTGGCTGTCTAGATTAAATTAAAATAGTTTTAGCTTTTAATTTTTTAAAATAAAAGTTACAATTATTTTGTTTTATTCTTGACATTCACCCGGACTATCTCCTTTCTGATAAGCCATTGTTCATTTGCATAACAAAGCATACTTATAAAAACTATACTATTAATTAATACTAATAATTAAATACTAGTAATTTTTGTGAAGTAATTTCTTCCAGTATATTTATTATTTATTTCATTATTTAATTTATTAATTATCTAAAGTGTAAATGGCCCCACATTTTGCAACGAAATAAAGGTTTCTTACATGCATACATGCGTACATATTCCATCTCTTTCTACCGCTGTGCAGTGTGAGGTTTCTTTATAAAGAGCTACTTCCAAGTGGTTCTGTCCACTGCCAGCTCACTCCTCTTATTCCAGTCGATGTCTTCTCTCTCTGACTCCGTCCTCCCAAGTGTGCCTTGGTCTTCCTCCGCCTTTCCCATCACCAACCCTGGCTTCGTATGCTAGTCTGGTCTATTATCTGACATTCGCTTAAGATGGCCATTCCACCTCACCCTCTGTCCCTCTATAATATTCTCCCCTGGTTTCACTTCCCTATTACCTGTTATAACTGCATTTCTAATCCTGTGTCTTCTAGTGCATCCTCCTACCTTCCTTATCTCATTTCCATAGCTTGCGGTCTTTTCCAGTTCTTGGTTGTTAAAAGTTTCTTAATCTATTAATTGAATACCACTATGAATAGGTCCTTGAAAAATGATTTGAGTGTAGAGTTTACAATATCTGATGTGGACACCGCACGACTTCCTTGTTCGCCTAATTAACTATAAATCAGTGGCTCAAAAAGTGATCCTGCAGTTGATTACTTTCCGAAGATAGCAGCATTTCAAAAGCGACACTCAGCGTCGCGACGACTGTTGGCATCCATCTGTAGACACACACACACACACACACACACACCATTGTATAAATGTTAAAAACGGTAAATACGTACCTTGAAACGTGCTTATCGATGAAAAAATAGATTTGTGATGCTTGGCACGACTCATATTCCTCTCTCCTAAGAAGGCGGGCGTAAAAAAAAAAAAAAAAAAAAAAAAAAAAAAAAAAAAAAAAAAAAAAAAAAAAAAAAAAAAATGTTTCAGATAAAGTATCACTTTCGACTATCAAATTTTAACGTAAATGACCAAATTTTAGATGTTTTGCATTATATTTTAATATAATTTCTTATGAAAGTCTATTATAACCTTCAAGTAAAGTACCACTTCCGGTTTGCCAATTGTAACAAAAATCTATTATATTTTTTATAATTATATTTAATTCTTATTTACCAAATTTGAGATTTTTTGTTTTATATTTCAATATAATTTTTGATGAAAGTATAATGTGACCTTCAAGTAAAGTATCACTTCCAGTGATCATGTAGTGACCAAAAAAAAAGAGGTTAACAACTAGATGTTACAAAAATCTGAAATACAAAATTTTAACTTTCTACATCTAACCAGTTTTTAGTTAAATACGAACGAATGTACGTACATACCTCACGACGAAACTAGTCAAAATGGATAATTCAGATGAAAGCTGAAATTCAAAAATTTTCGCGATTACAATGCTTCCTTTAATGCGTACAAGGAAGTAAAGACAAGTTATGATACGATCCACGCTCAAAAAATTGAATTTAATAAAAAGTGAAAATTGCTAGTTTTTTTTAAATGAATATGTCGGCGTGAAGTCGTCTAAAAACCACCTGTTTCATTGAAAATGATTCAATAATTTCTGAGACCGAGAGTTCCTTAGAAATAGAAAGCGACTAATAGGTATAAGACAAATATGTAGGAGTGGATAATATATCCAATACAATCCTCTATCTACAATAAATGTTTCTCATGAAGAAGGCATGAGTCTAAGTGATCACATCGATTTCAAAAATCAAGATTAGATCTAGAAAACAGGTACATTAAGGAGGTAGGAAAGTCATTTAGAACCAAGATTCATCATTGATAAGATAATAAGAGACATATCAAATGCTCTAATAAAGGAACGTAATATAGTATTTATTTACCAAATTCTAAAAAGAATAATGCCTCATTTAAAATGCGGTAGAAGTCCTGTAAGAGAATTGAATTTACTACAATGCATTTACTGTAAAGTTCACGAGAGAGGTTACATTGCTCGAGGTCCTCGATACTCCATAGCCTTCCACCTACTAATAAATATTTCCACTCTCCTTGCACGCAGCACTACGATTACAAAATCATGTTTCGATTAATCACTGGAGTAATGAACACATCTGATAAGACCACTATTGTTCTATTGGAACAGATAGGATCCGCAGTGTAATGAATCACTTTCACACGTTGAGAACAACTCAGATTATATCTGTTCATTCGGCTGGTGAAAATATAAGACAACTGCAAGCTATGCTCTTGTGCAATCCGAATGAGTGAATGTGGCTGTTAATTGCGTGGAGTTCATTGGCGAATTCCGTGGAAGGATTTTAAATTGTACAATTTTGGCTGTTTACCAAGTTTGCAATTAATTCAGCTCTGTATTCCTGTGGACAAATATTTATCATAATCTTAGTAAATTTCAATTGTTAGGTGGGTGGGCATTCATCACATGCAATCCACAGCTGAAGCTACGCTGACAAGAACATCTATAGCGTTATAAATACCTAGATAAAGAGACAACAAACTTAGACTTGCTTCTCCTGAAATTATAATCACATCCCGATGATTGAATAAAACTATCATTTATGGCCTACCTCAATGATGAAGCCATTAACAAATTCGTTCAGAAAACTATCCATCTTTCATTTGGAAATCTTAGCTTCGGCCATATGATGTGTCTTCTTTACTCAATAAGTATCTAGGAATAGTTTTTAAAAAAAATTTAGTGCTTGGTGCATAGCCAATTAATAGGAGGACCACTACGGTACCAACTTAATTCTTCGATCGACCGATACACTACACCTACTTACTTACTCAACGGCGCTACAAATCGAAATGACCCTTGGCCTGCAGAACAAGATATGCCCATCTTCCTTTATCCAGTTTCTAACTCCTAGCACTCTGGCATCTTTTCTCACCTCCTCCTCCCAACGGCTTCGAGGTCTCCCTCTTCTTCTTTTAGCATCAATCACCACTTCTAGTTTAATTTTCCGCTGAACTCTATCCTCGTTCATTCGTATAATGTGTCCAGCCCATCTTAATCTATTCGCACTTGACTATGTTTTCATTTTTTAATAAGCTCTGAATTTCGTCTTTGCTCTTAATTCTCCAAATTCCATCGACGAAATTTGCACCGTAGATACTCCTCACTATTTTCCTTTCGAAAATCTTTAGTTCGTTGCTATCTGCAACAGAGATGCACCAGGTCTCGGCGCCATCGGTAATTATGGGCCTATCAAGAGTTTTATATAAATTCATTTTAGTTTTCCTGGACAACAGTTTGGAACGGAATAACTTTAGGTTTGCTAAGTATGCACGGTTCCCTAATATAATTCTTCTTTAAATTTCTGACGTAATTTTATTTTCATTATTTACCGATGAACCATGATATGTGAAATTCGTAACGCTTTTAAAATTAAAATTGTTAAGAGAGAGATCACAGAAAGTCCTTCTGTTTGGATGGAAAACTATCCATCTTTCGTTTACCAAAAAATCTTAACTCTCTAAATGATACGTCTTCTTTACTCAATTAGTTTCTAAGAACAGTTCTAAACGAAAATTGGATTTTTTATTTTTTGGTACTTTATCAATTCATAGAAGAGCCACCACAGTGCCAACTTTATACTTCAATCGATCGATACACAACAATAATGGCTGATAAAATGTAAAAAAAATCCATTAACTTCAAAGAAAGGCTGAAATCGAAATATATGCATTTAAATGTTGATTTAATAAAAAATATCATCTCGAACACCTTTCTCCGTATCTACGTTCATGCCTTTTATTAAATAATTTTTTGCTTATCAAAACATTTTTCACTAAAGACAATTTATTGTAACTGAAGTACAAATCAATTACAAAACATGCCAACGGAATTGTAGAGTAAGAATGTGAAATTTACTTCTTTTTCTACAGTAAAACGTTACTCAGTGACCTAGATTCTATTTTTAGTGTATGCACTTCCCAGGTTTTCAACATATACTTGGCAAACAAGTTACCATGAACGAGTATTTTCAAAACCTTGTGCATCTATACGATTATATTTAGAGTTAAAGAAATAAAATAAAATTCAAATCAAATATTGACTTACATTAAAACTCTAATTGTTTTTTCATTCCAATATTCTACATTTTTACGCGATTAATAATTAGTTTAGATAAATAGTTTTATGTATTTGCCATGGAATATATCATATATCACAATAAACCGCCACTGGTTTCTGTTATTTATAAAATAGTCTGGAATTTGCGTAGCCACGCCTCTTCCTTCTGTTATATTTCCGGCTATTTCTGTACTCCGGGTGAAAGCTTCCGGTTTTACGGCTGGTTCTGTAGTTGGATACTTTTGGACAAATGTATTTATACATACATATATGTCTTTAGACATTAATAATATAAATCATATAAATATTAAATACATTTGTATATCTTAAATATATATAATTTCCGACACGTATGGGGTTACTAGGGCCACTTTTAAATAAAATACATATTAATTACATTTTAAATTTAATTATGAAAAGAAAATTACCTGTTATTTGCGATTTCCGAGCTGCCGTTGGCATATCTGGTTATTTTATGGTTTTGCAAAGAAATTAAATAAATATCATATTTAGCTAAAATAGTTAATCTTGGGACGGACATTACTTTTAAGCTTTTGCATGAGTTGTGTATATGCTGTTATTGCAAAAAAATAAGATACGCGTGTGGATGCCACCTGAATGCATCTGAAGATGGCTTGTTGGCCGAAACGTAGATGGAAATATACAAACTGGTGAAGCACGTTCCAGCCTTATCAATTTAATTACTAGTTCCCATTCACCTAAGAAAAAAAAAATTTCCCTGTAGGTTCAGCTAAAAAAAACCTCAAAGGGATTTTATGAATGAATGATAATTTTAGCAGAGTTTATTGATTGTACCAATATTAGTTATTGTTTTACCAGCCATTAAAGTTATGATATTGGAATACTACTACAGTAAATTTCCTTAAGACCTTAGGAGATTTTATCATTCATTTCCATACATTAATTATCATTATTTATACATGTATGTCCAATTTATAAGCCTAATCCCGTGATTAATCCCTAATTCCGTCATTATATTCGATTAATTGGTCCTTTGCTATAGTAGAATTAATTCTTCCTAAATGTCCTGGTGTTTGGCAACGAAGCAATCTGAAACTGGCGACCACTGAGCCGAGTTCATGGCTAGCCAAAGAATCGCTGGCTCATGTAACGCCCGCTGGCCACACGCCTCAGCGGTCTGTCCGGACTGCTTCAACAGATTTATAACGCCAATAAAATATTTCCACATTTATATTCATGTTAAAACAACAATGATTATCAGTTCAAATGATTCGTAGATAGAGTTCATTTTTTTTCAGTGAAAAAAGTTCTTTGGAAAACTTCTTCTGCATTCCAGACATAACTGCTTAAAAAATAGTTGAAGTATCAATTTTTTTTTTGGAATTGGACAAGAGAAGCTTGCTCAATGTTTACCAATTGAGGTTTATCGCCGTCTCCCAACTTTTTTGCTAAACGAAGTTAATCTTAATTTTTTGATCATGAATAATGGTTTAAGAATCAAATTGTGGCAGTTTTTCATTTAAAGGAGTGCAAGTTCCTTAAGAGTTTATTGATAGTAAAGACATTTAAAAAAAAAAAAAAAAAGCTTTTTTATAAAGCAATAATTTGAATATGATAATAAAAATAACTCAAAATATTTTATTGAATGTTTTGAAATACAAAATAATATTTTTAACAAACGCAAAATCATCATTTAAATTATACATATAGAAGAATAATATTGATACTTTTTGGTCGCCCAACAACATTAAAAATATTGATTATTATATTATCAAGACATTATTCATTAAGTTACTCCCTAATCTCAGTTTGGAGGAAGTCGTTATGTTTCACCAGTAAACTTTTAATATCTAAACCAGCAATAACTTTTTATTGCCGATTGTTAAATATTGCAACTACAATCTGATATTTTTTATCTAAGAAATATACGTCAATGAAAGCTTTCCGAGCAAAAAATAGGAAAAAACAAAAATTTTCGTATAATGGCACACTTCTTCCAACCAATGATATATACAACAATGAATGCTTGATATGTCTCCTTTTAAGCAGTTTTTGTGGTGTTATAATAGTCTGAGATGTTATTAATAAAAATAGCAACATTTATTCATATCTATAATTTTAAATTTATTTTTTAATGTTTATAATTTATGTAATATTAGTGATATTCTTAATAAGTTTTCGTTAGTATTATTTTTATAAAAAAAATAATGACTACAGTAAAGCTAAATAGTATTTTGGAGATGAATGAATTCAGCTCGAATTCCTCCAATTGTGTTTAATAAATTTGTTAATATACTACAATAAATCGGTTAACAGTAATTATATAGAAATTATTCAGAACATTGGTAATCTAAATTCAATCTTTTCCCCTCCAACCATAATTATTTTCAAAAATATTTAGAGCAACATAAATAAATCTGTGTATTTAACTGTTATTAATAAAATAGACCTCAAATCATAATAAAAAATTAATTCTATTTTAAAAAACTAAAAATTATAGTAACAACATTGTTTGTTTTTATAACCTGAAAAGTAAATTAAAAAGTTATATTCAATCTGCGTTCTACAATTATTATTATATACGAGCGCTATAAGCTTTTTATAAACCAGGAGGTCACTATCATTAGTGATTATCAGAAAAAGGATACGATGGGACAATAATGCCACTATCCGCCATTTATTGCAGCTTTATCATATTTACTATATGTTTATCTTTAAAATAGATGTGATATGTTGCATTGCTATAGTAAAGAACTAAAACAGTATAGCAAAAAATTTATAGATAATCTAAAAGCAATCTTTATTTTTTTTTTTTTAATATTTGTCTTTACAGTAATCAATCCGTAATAATAATGTTTTCTCAGATTTACTATTCTCAAAAGAGGAAGTATGATAAAACAAAGGGGTCAGTATGCGATTAACTGTTTATAACCCCATATTAATTATTAAATAATTGATTATTCGTATATTGTGTGAAAACATGAAACTTATTGTAGTTTAAACAACTTTATTGTGGTTTTGACACTGTTTCTTGAAAATGTTTGCAAGAAATGAGACTGAAAAACAGCAATCCATTTCCTATTTCTTCTACTGAAACGAAGAAATAAAATATGTACCTACTTTAATAATATTTTGTATTTTTCCCAGAGATTAAAACCATTCTTGGGACTCCCTCCCCCACAGTAATACTTCAATAAAATTTAAAAGCTTTATCATCATCAGATACTTTCTACACATAAGAGTTCTCTTGTAAGTTGCTGAGGCTTTTTTCGATGTCGCCCAAATATTCCTCAGATTCTGGCAATAGGGCATTCCAAGTATTAGTCACATATTATCCGACATGGCAACTATTAATCCAAACCAGAACGGCTCTGGGTAAATAAACATTACTATTCAATCAAGAAAACATAAATATATGGAAAATAAAACAATCAAAAGTCAGTTATAGCATCACTGTAGGATGGGAAACTTATTCTCCTATTTTCCTCGACAATAGAAAACGACAATGATGCACTATTACATAATTGAGAGAGAGTGGCGTGTTAAATAAAAACGAGCACTTAAACTACGACTCAGACTGAATGAAGGCACATTCAAAACAAACTTGAGATCCTCTGAAGCATATTTAGTATGCCATCTCCGCACACTAAATATGCTTCTTGAGATGGCACTACTGGGCTTACGATACTTTTCTTATCAAGTAGCGGTGGAACTCGGTGCAATCGGATCCAAATTTCGATGTCCAATTTTCATCTATGCATTTCAGAGCCCCCAGAGTCCAAAAATATCATTGTCGGTCTGTGTTTCGGTGCCACAATCTTCACAATCTCTTGAACGAGTGGACCGATTTTGTTTTTTTATTTTGTAGGGTTTCGGCACCTGAGGCCTGTGTTCCAAATCGAGCATCCTGTGCGGAATAGCGGATGCGCAATAACAGAAAAACGTGTTTTTCAATATACTTTAGCGCCAAAACGTTTTTCCAATGTTTTTGATGAAACTAAATGCCTAATGTCTTCTTCTCAACGCCCTTTATCTATTCATATAAATAGTACATCCTAGAGAAAAAGCAGGAAAAGAAGTTATGAAGAAAGAAAAGTTTATTTACACAATACACAAAAATTAATACAAATTAATACATAAATACAAAAATTAATATTTTTAAAGACAATATTAAAGACAATTATATTCCATACAAAACAAAAATAAAAATCATCGAAATCGGACCAAGATACAGTATATCAAGTATTGGACTTTGTAGCCATGTTTTTAAAGTTTTCTGCGCATGTTCCCACTGAAACCTAGTTAATTGTTTTTTAGTTTTTCGAATAGTTTAAAAACTATTCATCTCCCGGAACATTTCTGATGATCATTTGAAAGATAATTGAATGGTCTAAATAGGTTAAATTAAATAAAAACGCTGCCAATTATTACACTATGGTTTATTATTTCCAAATAGTAATATTGCAAAAATATCTGTTCTGTCCATTTACAGAACTTGAAATATAGCTTTAGTTTACAGTTCAGATAGTTAGATTATCTTTCAAATGATCATTTGGAATGTTTTGGGAAAGGGACATGTGCAGAATACGTGATGAAAGATATCTATCAAGTTCAGCAAAGAAATTAAGCCGTAGGAGCCTATGGAGCAGCTTGTTCCAAGATTATCGGCGTGAGAGTGCCGACCTGAGAGTGATAAGAAGAAACTGTGTAGGTAACAGCAAATAGGCTGAGATGGTTACGAAATGTAATCACACAATGAAATGGTACAAAGGAAGATGCTAGAAGTGCACTTCAGCTAGAACAAAAAAAGAAAAGACCTAGAAGCTGAAGAAAGTGGAGAAATAATCCATCGAAGGATGAAGTAGAAAGATGCGAGATTAAAATTGTTATTTTCTTGGTCGATTTCAAATGTCCGTTATTAAAAATATTAAACCAAAAACATTTACATATATTTTTTGTTTTTTACATTTTTTTTTTAAATGCCTTAAAACAGTTTACATTTTCCCTCTATCTTTATAAGTAAGCCCGAGTTTTGTGCTTATAAAATCTCTAATCGGCCGCCATTTTGAAACAAAAAGACGGATATTAATACCGAGTTCCGAGGATCAACCAGGGGTGACCCGTGGCTAAAGTGCCGAATCTTATGAAAATCCAAAACTATAGTCTTGGAGAAATGCCGCGGACGGTGGACGGTGTAAAATCACAAATTTTGAAGGGGGAGGGAGTTAAAAACATTTATTATATAAATTTTATATTTTAAAATTTTTATTTTCTGGGTCGATTACAAATGTCTATTGTTGAAAATAATAAACCAAAATTCTTTAACGGATCAATATTAGCGAAAATACAGCAAACAATTTTTGTATAGGAAAGAAAGTCGTGAGTGGAAACACCAGGTATATTTTTTTTTATTTCAATTGACATACTGTCATTTAAAATTTATTACCATTGTCTAAAATGTTCAAACAGCATTTACATAATTTTTGTTAGTAAATATGCCATAAAAACACAACGCTGATAACGCTGCGAGCAAGAGCAAAGACCGTTTAAGTGCTTTATCATTTGTATTCTTTTTTTTATACCTTCATAAAAATATTTTTTTTTTTGTTTTCTGGTAAACTAAATGAACAATGATAACATTGGCGATGCATTGATGCCCTGTCTGAGCATTCTTGAGAATCAAATAAATGATTACTAATATTTCATTTTATGACTATCATATGTGTAACAATTTCACATGATGCTCCAGTATTTTTTCTTAGTAAATTCGAACGATCGTTTCTGAAAATAATTCATTTCTCCTCGGAATTTTAGTTTCATTTTGATAGTTCTAATTTACAAATTTAAGAAGTATTAATTATATAAATTATTTTTGTGGAATATAAGTTAATGCAATTTACATTGCAAATATACTTCCATTTATTTTTGGTTTATTATTTTCAATAATAGACCTTTGTAATCGATCAAGAAAATAAAAAAATTAAAATATATAATTTATATAATAATTTTTTTTAGCTCCCTTCCCCTTCAAAATTTGAGATTTTACGTTTCAAGAAACGTAAAATCCAAATACCGAATAAAAAAAAGTCCGTCCGCCCGCCGTCCACCGTCCGCTTTTCTCCGAGACTGCTGAACCGATTTTCATGAGATTCGGCACCTAAGTCACGGGTCACCCCTGGTTGATCCTCGGAACTCGATATTAATATCCGTCTTTTGTTTCAAAATGGCGGCCGATTAGAGATTTTATAGGCCCATTACTCGGGCATTTTCTTCTGTACCATTTCACCCGCTGATTACATGTCGTTACCATCTCAGCCTATTTGCTCTTACCTTCACAGTTTCTTCTTATCACTCTCACGCTGATGATCTTGGAACAAGCTGCTCCATAGGCTTCTATAGCTTAATTTCTTTGCTGAACTTGGTAGATATCTTTTATTAAGTATTCTGTACTTGTTCCTTTTCCAATGAACATTCCAAATGCTCATTTGAAGGATAATCTAATTATCTGAACTGTAAACAAAGCGATATATAAAGCCATGCGAATGGACAGACAAGATATTTTTGAAATATTACTATTTGGAAATAATAAACCATTGTTTAATAATTGGTAGCGTTTTTAAATATAGATATAGAGACATACATATGTTGTTATACTATAATAACAAATTAATATTTGTTATATACAAAATTTTAATTATATATTGCTATTATTGACTTCTATGTACATAAGTGAAAAACTGAATATCAGAGGTATCGAGCTGCTAAATGACCTCGAAAAATGGATTTTCAAGAAATTGTGCAAACCTAGAAAAATTAGGAGTGGAGAAAACCTCTGTAAAAAATCAAATAAGGAAAATCTCAGAAACAAACCGGCAGGATAGCGCGCTACTGAGTAATGCTCTCAGTCTGAGGGTGGTCAAGGCTACGCCGGATCGCACAGAATCATGTTTTGTTTTTTATGATTTATTTATTCAGTTTTTCTTTCTTTTCTCTCTTTCACTTTTATTACTACTTCTACACTCTACTTCAACACTCCATTCCTCATGGAGACTTTTATATTACACCATCATATTTCCAATGCTGAAGATTTTATTCATCTGACGGTGTGTTCCTTATGAGGATCCCTTGAAAGTCTCTATGCCTGTTATTATCACATAGAGGGCCTACAATCTATCATACGAATATGTATGAGTCGCTAATCTGTAATTACGTAAATGTTTTACCAGTGCAATTAATATGTGGTTAAATAAATTATTAGTGTGTCTCACTGAAGAAATGGAGTTGCGGACGCTGGATTGGCTGTATCCATCACGCCTGATTCGATTTCTCGACAGTTCTGAAGTGGAGACATCCATTTTAGTATTACAAACTAGAAATAATTGGAATAGTTCCAAAACTTGGATATTCCAAACACAGCCAGCTGCAGCTCTACGAAAATAGGTAAAAATCAAATAATCGCTTGATAAGCTTTGCAAAAAAAAAAACCAAGCTAAGACAAAAAAAAAAGGGGCAAAATATGTTTTTGGTTTATATCTGGTTTTTTATTCGTCCCACCTTCGTTAGATGTTATTATTAAACTTGAAAAAAATTTAATTCTCTGTAAGTGGTAAAAGACATCTGTATGTTTCCCTCTATTCTGTAATAGTTCCTGAAATACCTAATTTTCTCAAGATATGCCTGCGTTACGAAAAGTCAAAATCATGTACGATCTGTTAGAAAAAATATATCTCGGTAACTATTAGACATACCTACAGATGTCTATCAACATTCAAATTAGATAAAGTTAGACGCTTCATAAAATAGTTTATAATGATTATCTTTGTAGGAAGGACAGTTTTCATGATATTTGCCAAAATAAATTCAAAAAATGGTGATTTATCGTTAAAAAAAATAATATGGTTTTTGAATAACTTATCACGAGAACTAGTAACCATAAAGAGCAAATTTAATTTTCTTTAAAAAAATGTATTCATAATGTTTTTTGCGTGGTTGGTAGTCCAAGATATTGATCACGAGATGAAAAATGAGCGAAAATACCATATTTTTTTCTTTAATAAAATGTAATTTTTAAAGGTAGCGGCTTTTGAATGACAGTCTAGACTTATTTTACATATAATATCTTACACTTTCGTAATTCATCTTCAAACCTTCTCGTAAATTGAATACCCTATTTTGGTCCTTGCTCCATGGCTTTCCGCATTATATCTAGATGCGTTTTTTCGAATCGAACCCAAAACGTTCCGGACCAATCACTCTGGGACCCTCGTCCCAACGTGCTCGGCGGTCACGTCCTCTACTTCATAGTAAGTCTAGTCATCCGTTTCCAACTAACGGAGACGCATAGCTCAATATAGAAAGGAACAAATCTTAACATTAAAAGGGAACATTAAATTCTAAATCAGAATTAGAAATATCAATCAGATCCAGATTAGACCGCAATGAATGCTGATTGGCTGGCGTATGAGAAAGCTACTTCCAAAAGCAGCAATGGTGGACCGGGTGAAAGCGCTGCAAGGTTATTGCTACCTTAGGCTTGCTGACTGCAATCAGCTGACATCTGGGGTAAAACGTAATAAATAATGGGGCTTAACTGCAGCCCCTACCGTCCTGATAGTAAAAATTAAAAACAAAAAAACAATTAAAGGTAGCTTGAGAACATAGATCTGGTAGTGGAATGGAAATTTATTTATTGCCTTCGATAGGAATCGAATCTTCAGTATAACAATCCTCATTTATAAACCTTTATGTTTATATGAGGATTATATTATGTTTATATATATGATATATATAAACAATATATCACAACTTTGATGCATTGAATCTTATGCAAATTTTATTTATTATTGCATTTTATTTTTTATATATTTTACCTTTCGATGTTAGGCACTTGGTACTTTTTCGTAAGAAAATAAATTAATGTAAGAGAAGCTTGGCTGGGGGTGCGGTTAATGAATAAACACACAAATAAGAAGAAGCTGTTATATTGTGTACCGACATTTCGGCCTAAGTTTTAGACCATCACCAAGGCTAAGAATTAACAAGATAACAATAGTTAACAATAAAACAACAGCCAAAACAATAAAAAATTGATGAATTTCCAACTTAAAAGTTCTTAAAGATATATGATTAAAATAAAAGTCAAACTCTATTTATATATATGTATGTATGTATATATATATATATATATATATATATATATATATATATATATATATATATATATATATATCTATTAAAAAATTGTATTCTTTTTTTTTTTTTAATTCTTATTTCCCTAGAATTCTCATGAATCTAAATAATGGATTAAAGATAATATTACATTCAGGAATACTAATTTGAATAGAGGGTGATATTTTTAGTTTCCAATCCATTTTCTCTAAAATTATTAATTCAGTATTTCATAGTGTCAGTTGAGAATAATTACACGTATTTTGTTTGAATCTCGTAGGAAATATAATCTTACACAAGATTAGTTATAATGCATTTTGCACTAAAATATAGTTATTAGGGCGAAATCACTGGTATATAAATTTTATTTGTTGACATTGTTACGCCCAAAATTTGAATCCGCGGATGTAACTTGCATGAAATTTAACGTTCTTTAAAATTGCTAATGACAACTTTTTGCCTAAAATGATCTGAAAAAGAGTTTCAGAAGAAAAACTGAAAAGGTGCTTTTTCTTAACGGTTTTTCAAGATGGCGGAATGTGGGGAACATGTATTTTTGAAAATCAAAATTACTCGACCTTTGCTATCAAAAATGATATCTCTACTGGGCTAAGTAGGAGAATATTTACAAACATATTTTAAAGTATTATACTAAACTTGTGTCAAAGTTCGCAGATTAACGCAGTTAAATATCATAATGTTCGCACATCCACATTTTTATTTACTTATTCTTGTTAATTTAAAACGGGAAAGTAGGGGCTGACAGACTGCAGATCGACGCAGTTATAATTTAAACGATTTTTAATTTTTCTGATTTCGATCTGGCGCTTATGTAGCAATAAAAAAATACTCTTAAGTATTTTTAAAATTGTTAAGCTTATATTAGGAATACCGGCGTTGGTGATTGATATATTGTTTAAAAATTTGGCACAATTTGTCTTGAAAATATATATATATTTAGGCGTAAATTTTGATTTGGCTAGAAAAAAAAAAGAGATTTTGATCTTTTTGTTTTGCGGAGAAGGTAGACTCGGGAAGATACCGTCTATGTCTGATTATTTGTATTTTAAATGCATATTTATATTTATGTTATAATTTCTGCAACTCACATTATTAAGTTTAATAATATTAAAAACTAGATAATTAGCTTACCTTGAAATCAATAATAAACTTCTTGTTTCAAATTTTTCGTCAAAACAATCTAAAACAGGAAAAAAAGGAAGGAGGTTTTAATATTTCATTTTGAAATATATACAAATGAGCATATGCCTTTTAAATATTATTCAACAAGTTTGTATTAGAATTTGGATTTATATGAAGGTCCTAGTTTGTGTATAACTACTAAAAAATATGCAAAAAAATATTAAGGCTGCTAACTGTAAATCCTGGAGGCCACTCAACCGAAATTCCGCAATTACTAGGCTACCTGTTAATGGTATCACTTATCTTAAATGTTGAAGCCATTATGTTAGCTAATTGTTCTCGATACCTTCGTTTGAGGATATCTTAATTAATAGATGAATTAAGTAGATTACACTATTAAACCGTGAATGGTTGAGAGTAATGCCGGTAAACCAGTGGGTGAATTTATTTAAGTTTATGAATGAATAAATTAATGTAATAGCCCTTTTTATAAAATTAATGGATATCATAATATTATGCATTAAAAACTTATTAATTATTTGAAATGATAATCCAATCGATTTTATTACGACCTAAGGGATTTAATTTTAAAGATATTAAGCATCAACTTTAAAATTAAATTTATCAACTTGGATGTTTTGCGGTCACGACGATATGTTATATCGAAACAAGAATAAATAGAACGAGTTATTATGATGCTTTGCGAGATCATAAGGTTATGTGGATTCTACTTTTAAGAATTGCATTTAGTTTTCTACTTCATTCATGATATAACTTATTTTTAAAGATAAGTTATATCATGAATCATTAGTGCGATTTGCAAAATGCAAGCTACTGGCATTGCTATACATGTTTCTATTTAATAAAACTCTTGGATCCATTTAACCGTGTCCGTCGTCTAGACTCGCCAAACCTTCACAGTCGTTTAATATTGCGGGTAGTGTATAGCCTCCCCCCTGCCTATTTCAAACTTATATCAATCGACAATTTATGATCATCAGATAGTGAATATAGAGAATACCTCTAAACAACATTATTGTATGATGGCATAAATAAATAAGGCCAAATAAATAATAATTTAGTTAATATATTAAGGCTAAATAAGTAAATATTGTATTTTTTTCCTTGTGATTACAATCGTCCTTATAATGGAAGTTCCATCCCCTTAGTTCTGTATAAAGCGTTTTATAATGAATAATTCTCACTTCCGGCTAATACACCCAATTTTACTAAACGCTATTGGTTACATTTTTAAACAATCCCATCTTGAAGGTTCATTCAAGGATGTCAAGAGGAATAACCTTTCTTTCAAAAAACTTTGAAGTAAATGGAAAGCTATAACAGATAGGAGCCCATCCTGCCTGCCTTATCTGCTACTTATTTCGGAAATTTTATCTAATCTTCAATCTTCGTGCCCAAAGGTCGTTAGGATTAGGTTGGCTTTCTGCCCTGATGATAACATTTCGTTGGCATTTGCTACTTTTGTAGCAATTAATATAGTACTTCTCAAGTTATATAATTATTATATGCATATAAAAAAAACAACAACAAAATAACACTTAGAGAATGCTTCTGTAACAAAATATTTACTAATATATGTTACGAAATATATCATCTCCAGAAATATTTTTTGTTTTATGTTCGAATTATATTATTAGGTTTCCTTAAATTAATTATTTTTGAATGAAAAATATACCACGCAAGATCCTTAGATTCCTATAATCTTCTAAGCTTATAGCCCTCTTCCATTACTAATTTTCGCAACTAGCGTAAAAAGGAAACAGCCGCTCTTAGTAAACAAGGAGATTTGAAAGTAAGCGAATAAGACTAAATTATACTTGTTACAAATGAATTTATTTTAAGTAGATGTTTAGTATTGTATATTTTATGTAAAAAATAAAATATTGTCGTATCACTGGAAAAAAAAAATATATGAGGAACAAATGTAAATATACAGAATACCGGTTATGTACTGTAATTTAAATCAACCATGGTAAAAGCACTATATTATAAAATAATTTTTAAGGACGCGATTATTAATTAATCGCATTAAGATAAATATAATTAGAAACAAATAGTTAATTCACTCAATAAATCTTCAAATATTTTAACTAGAGAAGAACGTTGTACCTACGGACGTATCATTTTAAAATTGAAGACAAGAGGGAATTTAGGGTGGGGATTGTTACTATTATAATTTATTATTATTTTAATTATGGGATTATACCATCAATGAAATAATCGATTATTAAAATGAGCTAAATGGGGTTGCAGTTTATTAATTAACATTTAATTTGCAATTAAAAGATTCCTAGCGGATGTGAACTGCCGATACTTAGTTGCTCTTAGAAAATTCCAGGGAACTGTATATGGCATCTTTCTCTCTTTTTATAAAGGCTTATGTAAAAAAAATGCATTTCATCTTTTTTTTCTTCTTTTTTTTATGTAATTTTTTTTATGAATATTTGTCATAGTCCTACTTTAATATCAATGTTTCGGAGATTTATTTTTCATTTGGAAATCATCGACATCATAACTAATATGTTGCTATACCCCTTTCGAAAATTAAATGGCTTGTGCTATACCTTCGGACGCTGTAAGGTGATGGCACTTACGGACTCAACTTGTTTGTGAATCTTATGAAGTACATTCGGATGTGTCCCAAGGATGTTATACTCAAGGACAACCAACCGCGTCTCCGAATTTTAAATTTTCAAAAATATATTTACAAAAAATTTAAATTATATAATAAAAAAAAAAATTATTTCCAAAGGTATAAAGCATAACCTCAGCTTTTTACTAGGTGAAAATAAGTTTCCCATCGGCTGGAAAAAATATAAATTTTGTCCGTAGGTCAGGACAGCAGTCTTCCCGATTTATTTATTACTGAATGTGAATAAACGGGTAAATATGGCTACTTTTATTTTTATATTTAGCATATTTATTTAGAATTAAAAATCTGGTGCTATTTAAGAATAAGCAACAAATATTTTTCGTTGGAATATGATAATAAATTTAAAATATAGTTACTGATATTGAACAGCTATTGTAAATATAAGAGATCACCTTATTCTTTAAAAATAAACTGATAAAATGAAAAATAATGCTACATTTAATACTTGCAACATTTCTTGTTAGTTTTATAACTACCTGGAATGCAACTTAGTTTATCAGTTTTTATTCACAATTCATATCGTGTCAATATCTTACAACTGATAGCATTATTGATGTGAATGTCGATAGTAGACGATTATGAAGTAACAAGCAGTTAAATGACTTTACAAGTCATTTGAATTCGATGATATGGTTAGCCTCTACCGACTCAGTGATTAATTGATGGCATCGAAGATTCAATTACAAATTAACAGAGTTGTGCAGGAAATTATAATCTATCAAGAGTTCCCCTACTAACAAATTTACATCAGCTACCTTCTTGTCAGATTTCAAGTTTGATGGATGGTGCGCAAAATATTCTCATGTTTTTAAGAATACTTCATATTTACTACATTATTCATCAGCCTTCGGGCTATGAATCGGTACTAACTTGGCTATGGGATGGAATTTTTGTCAACTAACAAATTTCATAATTTAAATTTTTTATGTTTTCTATAATGATTAATGAGTTGGAGCAAAGGTTTTGTTCAAAAGTAATGTCAATTTATAATAATCATATATTTTCAAGAATTATTACCCCCTTATTTTTGCATTTCTTCATTCATCTCATCTTCTTTTGTCTACGTTTTGGAATTTTGTACATTTTCAAGACATTACTTTTAATCTAAAAATGCATTTAAAAATTAGTGGCAGTTTTATTAAAACTTTTATATACTTTATAACTATATCACTGATTGTATTAATAAATCAATGTCTATTTATTACAATTTTTTAGTCGCGTATTAGTTAAGCATTTAGCAAAAACAACTAACTACAGGTGTATTCTGGTTTGGTTTTAGAGTGATTGTTTTTAAAAAATCAAACTAACCAACGTTTCGGCCTAACCACGTTGGCTGTCATCAAGTCTAAAACGGCTAAAGATAAGAAACTGCACTCCACTGGAACTGTGCGAAAATTTGAATTGGATTTTCTTTCTTTGTTTTTGATTAAATGGAAAATAAATTGAGGAGCAAATAAATTCTCAAAACTGGCTCCTAAATAGCAAACAGCTTTGGTGACACTAAAGGGAACGAGGAGACGGACTATGTATGTAGGTTAGAAGAGCTAACTGTGCCAAAGGCCGCTGAGGAAGGTGACAGAGCCAGTTCGCTGACCCTAACCGGTTTCTGCTTCCAACCATCTTCCACTTCCACCAACTATATCTAACTTTTGTAAATTGTAAGAATAAATAAATAAAGTTGTATTGAACAATATCTTTACTAAAGCTGGCCAACAACTGATAAATCAGTAACATGTTCTCTACCGTGCTAGAATCTCTCCTTAGAAAACAGAATAAAATTGTGGGTCTTGCATTGATTCCACAGGTAACTGACTGCATAGAGACAGACTTTCTTCAAGTTAAAATCGCATGAATTTTATACACATACTTTTTCAGTCGGTTTCTAACAAAAGAACACTCATGACCATTTATCCGAAATTGGCACATTATACAAATTTTAAAATCAACTTACATTTATAAGGTATAATACGCAGAGGAGGGATCTGGGTATATATTTCTCCCCTCCCTCCCTGAAATGTAAGAAAAAAATATGATTTTCAAACACAAGAGCATAAGATTTGTATTTCGAGTAATATTTTTGGTAATTTTAACAATAGTTTTTGATCAATTTTCATGCTAATTCTGAAAACTTGCGCCAAATTTGGCGATTAAAGACATTTAGGTGGTTATTTGCCTTCTTCTTATCAAATCCCTCCCCCTTCTCAGAAAAAAAATTTAAATCCTTTTCCGAAAAAAAAAACTCTGCGCTC
The DNA here is from genome assembly GCA_948150685.1 of Rhaphigaster nebulosa. NCBI lineage: Eukaryota > Metazoa > Arthropoda > Insecta > Hemiptera > Pentatomidae > Rhaphigaster > Rhaphigaster nebulosa. The sequence continues at coordinate 47,358,071 of OX411308.1, read as the reverse complement.
CTCGGTAAGAATGCTAATTTTTTGTTTAAACAAAAAAACTTAGAAAATAGCAAGTATTGGGCACGAAATTCTGCATTGATGAAGACATTTTCTCGTAATAGCGCATCTCAATTATATTGCAGAGAAACATTCTTTCATCAGAGAGGTGTTTAAATTTCTCTAGGGCGAAAATTTCGTAAGGAATGTAGCGTGAGAAATAGACTTCCTTAAATGGTCGAAGATGATTTAGATGCGAATTTAAAGGAGTGTAATAGTGGGTTCAATAGTTAAAAAATCTTATATTTTTTTTAGTATGCCTTGTGGAAAAAGTACTAAAAGATTTCAGGAATCTTCATATTTTTTTTTTACTTAAAAACTTCTTATAATCTAAACAGCCAAAGGTTAGAGATAATATTTGAAATAATAAAACATTTCGTAAAAACTCTTTTTCCGTTGATGGTAGAGTTTTCAATTACTCATTTTTACTTTTACAACCCGAGCCGAACTTTCAGTAATCTCAGACATTTATTTGGAAAAATTTGTGACAGATTTGTTTAATTTTATACTAGAAAACTGTCTACAATGTTTAGAACTCTCGGTTCAGTCTCCGAGCAGATCTCGTTGCTTCTCTTTTACTGAAGTGATTGTTAGAAATGTAGTACGTGAAGATGAATCTTCATGCACGTATTTTTATATACACCTTATAGCATATTACAATACGCCTTTTATGTCTGTTGCGTCGCCTCGCCATCGAATGATCACTTCAATTTAACTGATTGTTTATATTACGAAGAATAGAACCTATATATATATATATATATATATATATATATATATATATATATATATATATATATATATATATATATATATATATATATATATAGGTACTATTCTTCGTGATGGTTTTATGCGAAACCAAGGATACCAAGTTAACATAATTTTCCAGATTTTTTTTATTTTGCTGGAGTTTCAAAAGGGATTCCTGTCTTAAGCGAACTTAAGGAAGTCAAAAACACGCAAATATCCAGGCATATAGAAACAAATTTCGGAATTCGAAGAAATAAAATTAAAACATGCCGTTGTCTTAAATATGCCTCCTCTATAAGCAAGATAAAAATATTTATTTTACCAAAACGAATGGAAGGCTAATTTAAGAATCAGCCTAACAACTTTAACAACCGTTTTAATGCCGCGACATAATTGTATTAATTATAATAATAACTACAGAACACACAATCCGTGTTGGATAGCTATCTGAATTATTCGTGAATAGTCTTTATTTGAGCCGAATATTTTATTCTTTTCAAGTGTTATTATTCCCTCAATATATCCACACTCTTGTGGATCAAAAATGTGTATTATAGTCGGGCTAATGTCACTTTCAGGAATAGAAATTTCATTCAGCTACTTCCAAAATTATAAAGGAATAATGGATTAAATAGAAAAATTCAATGCCTTAAAGAGCAATAATAAATAACCCATTCCAATAAGCAAAGCAAAACAAGCCGATTACACGATTTAGGAAAATTCTTCTGAATAAAAGTTGGTGTTAGAGGAGATTCTAAACTTTTCCATGGCCGACCAATAATCACTTAAAAAAAATTAGCACCAGTTATATTTAAATGAAAGCCAATTGAGAAAGATCATAGGAAACTCCCTTCATATGTTTTCGAAGCTTTCAGTAAATTGTCTTTATTTTCGTTTAAAACAGAATATTTAGAAGCCTAAAAAACATCTAATATTAATAAACTATTTAGGAATTATTATTTACTGAGTACAATCATAGAAAATAAATAATTTATTATATAAGACTCAGCTATTCAAATATATATATTTATTTATTAATTTGCATAAATATGTAACAAACAACCTTTGTGATTTAACGATATTTCCTTCAGTCTTCTCGCTTAATATTAATAGTATTAATATAAAATATTAAACTCAGCGAGCCCGATGGTTTAATCCCGACACCACCAACGACAGTTGCCTACTTACCTCACATCACCAAAAATTAATTTCACAGATCATATCTGGCACAACCCCATTGACTCAGATAGTCTGGGTACTGATTTTTTAGTGATCAATTTTTTTAGTAGCTCGTTCCTTATCCTTATCCACCTTTAAAGACCAATTTGAATTGTCGTGATGTTATTACTCCAATTTTATATACCAGGTAGGTACATATCTCATAATTCCACGTAATCTTCTGAATTTTAATCCTCAATATTCAACACCATACTTTATTTTTGAAACCTTTATGGTATTATTCAAAGAAGAGCAATAACTAAAGATTAGCCGAGTAATTTGTGAAAGAAATATGGTTATTTCTTGGCTGTTGGTTCACTTCTTGGCTTTAACTGTTATTGTATTTCCGCTTGAATTCCGTTTCTTTCAGATGGCAGATGCTCAATAGTATTGAATATTTATATTATAGATTGGTATCACATTTTTCTTTTACCGCCGTTCGTTCTACAAATCTATATATTTTGTTATTCCACTTTTATTCCGTTATCTAATTCTTTATTTAATTTAGCTTTTAATGAGACAAAATGAAAATGGAAGAAACTCTTTAAACGAAATACGAGGATCGTTTTAGTTGTTCGTCCAGTAACAGTCTTAACTACTCATACTTAACAACCGGATCTAAGCGACATAGTTCGCACTCTACTGACCGCAGGCTCCGTTAATAGCCCGTTATCTTGGCATTTACTGTCGGTTGCCTTAAATGGAATTGAAGACCTTCCATAGTGTGAGGAGCACCGCCTCCCAAATACCATTAGCCGTAGATGGTATACGCTATGCGTTCTGAGCCATTACTTTGGTCATTATTTAAAAAAAAAAGATAATTGGCAATAAATTATTTGTTTGAATATGAAATTACGAGGAAATACAGTTATGACATTTTCGAAGTTACCAAAATGATTGTAGGAAAATAAGATGTCATCATTTTTTTATATTTATATTATTTATTTATTTATCTTTATATTTATAATATTTTTTTATATTATTTTTATCTTAAAATATTCACGGTATACGTTTAAAAATTCTTTAGAAACTAGATTCAAATACATTTTTCTATAAACATAAAAATAAAAACAAAATAACTTCAATTGGCTTAGATACACAACCATACAGAACATAAATTAAAAAAACAAATTTTTTACTATCAACAGTTAACTCATTTAACCAATTCATTCTTATATCAATTAGCTGAATTTAGATATGAAGAGAATTTTTCAATAATTTTTCATAATTAGCCCCAATATTCAACCTTGGATATTTCCAATGCTTTCTTTGGATTAAATATCTTTTTGTTGCGTGAAAGCTATTCTAAATGGAGAAAGAACGGGAAAAACTGAGACAAGATTCCTCAAGGACATTTTAATTATACAATGACCAATTATTTCTTTTTTTAACCACGGTTGGAAGTCAGGATTAAACAGTTTTCCTCTTTAAAAATAACAACAAATAAATATACACTACTCTCTGATTCAAAATACATAACATAAATTTAGTTGACTGAGCATCTGTTGAGGTTCAGCAAGTCTCGATCGGTCGGTGGCAATATCTCTCATATTGTCGTATGGATTATATATCGTAAATACATTACGCATGGAGATAAGGGTAGCTTTATTATTTTTTAATTTATATATATTAATTTTTTTTTTTTTAATATAACAATTTAATACTTCTACACGCTGAAACACGGTAGATTTTTCACACAGCCTAGATTACAAAAAAGTTTCTTTTATTTTATTATTACTGTCCATTCTACTTATAACATATGTATACTACTTTTTGTAGTAATATTTACTAATACAATAAAGCTTTAGAAAGTTAAGTATTTAAAATTGATTTTATGTAACTGCGTCGAATTCTCAAAGATAGCCTTCACTCTAAAATTACACCATTCTTTCCAAGAGACGAGAGCAATATACATATATATATATATATATATATATATATATATATATATATATATATATATATATATATATATATATATATATATTTTTGTAACTTAATTTACGATATATCACTACTATATATTATTACGTTAGTATAATTTCCCTTTTCCGGCTCTCAGGAGCGATGGATTTTGACAAGGATTTTGACATGTATTAGGATTGATATCTAATGCGAGAGTTCTCGCTCGGATATACTAGTATAATATATAATATATTATTATATATATATATATATATATATATATATATATATATATATATATATACAGTAGACCGTCGATTATCCGAACTAATGTTGTCAGTGGTGGTTCGGATAATCAAAAGTTCGGATAATCGAAATTCACATACTCGCTTGTATACATATAAATATATATGTATATATATAAATTAATTTATTTTTATTTATTTTTTTTTATATATAATAAGGAAAAGGAAGATCTAAAACAACAACTTTGTAAAAAAAACATGTTTGTTTATTTATATAAATATAGTATGTGTGTGCATAGTGAAAAAACCAGTGTCATAAAGTACATATAAATTGTTTAACTTAGTCACATGTACATAATGAAATGAACAAAAATATGTATTTACGTGTATGCAAAAAAATAATCAAAGTGTATCTAATCAAAGCTTTATCGAAATTAATGCTGTGGCGTATAAAATTTCATGATCAAATTAATTAAAATTACACACATAAAAAAAAAAATAATAAAAAGCCGTTCCGATAATCGAACGTTCGGATAACTGACATTCGGATAATCGACGCTCCACTGTATGTATATATATATATATATATATATATATATATATATATATATATATATATATATATACACACAATATATATGTCATAGACTGCTACTTTATTAATTTCATTATTATTATTTCAAGTTCATCAGATCATAATTTTAAATTACCATAAACCACCTATCCTGTCCGAAATCGCACTTTTTTACTTTCAACAACCTGTGTAAGGATAATGACACGTCTAATCTAGATTTTGCATAATGATATTTGTACCAGTTTTCTCAAGCCTTTTGAGTTAAGTAAACGAAAATGCTCTAATGCAATACGCTTGTTATACACGGCCCATATTATCCCAATCCCAAAATCCGATCATCATTCCTTTGTCAAAGGTTAAATTTCTCGCCATTCGTTCCATTGTTAGATTGATTATTATTCTTAGTCTGACAACCCTACCATTTCGCACCTGAAATTTTCCCAGTTTAATTAAGTCACCAAAAATCATCTTGTATGTTTCCAATACGTTATTATTGTATATATTTCTAATGCATGACCTAGTAATCTTATAGATAATTTTTTTTTCCAAGTAAAAGATAACTAGGTTATATAACCTGTTAAAGCCGAAATCTTCATTCCTTTGCCGACTGTTAAAATTATAATGAGATATTTGAAGAAAAAAAATGTAATTTTCTACTTTGGAAATTTAAATTCAAATTATTTAAATTGGAAATTCTACTTTAACTGAGATATAAACTCCCCACAGCCATAAAAACCACCCCACGTAATAGGAGGACCTTTACTTATTTTAAAATTATCTGATGAGCTCATTCCTTTGTATCATTAATTTATTGTTTAATTAATAGCGTAAAACCGAAAAACTTCTATGGATGAAATTTGGTAGCCAAGTGCTAGAGAGCATGCATGGCTAAGAAATGATTTTGGTGGAAAACCGCCGAATCTGAAACATTTTATTTAATGAAATTCCAAAATTTCCAGTTTTCGATGAACGATACATGCATGTATGTACGAGTACATATGTGTAAATATTCTTACTTTCTTTGCTGGTATGCCAATTAAGAAAAATATATACAGTGTTATCAATGGAAGTGAAAGTTTATTCTTAAAAATTATTTAGACCATCAGATGCGGTTCGTGAAAATTATAGAGAAAAATGGAAATTGCTAAAATTTAAATAAAAATTGCTATGTAATTTCTCTATGTTTCTGAAGCCATGCTAAAAGAAATAGAGCGCTTCTCATAAAACCTCGGAAGTTTCAGTCAAAAGACATGTCAGAGATCTTGCCAAGATATAAAATACGTAGGGAGACTTCATCTGGAAAGATGAGTTATAACCATTGTTATTGCTTGCTACTGTTGCTTAAAAAAGTCAAAAAGATCTTTGTAAGATGACGAAAAAAATATTACTGACTAGTAGTTAAGGATGAACTTTGAATATATACCTAATAAAATCAATTGTATGTTACGAAAAATTTGTTTTTAAACAAAAAGTTCACTTTTTTTTCTTTAATGATCTCTCGCTTTATAAATATATTATTTATAAATTAATATTCCAAAAAATATTTGTTTAAAAAAATGTGTTTATAGATATATTGTATTATATACGTTAATACATTAAATATTATTTTAAGTGTTAAAGGGTTTATACAAATTTTTAGGTATTCAGTATATTTGTGTGTGAGTTTAACCAGCTTCTTGCCGATTCTAGAACATACCTATATTTTACTGTGTGTGTGGAAAAGAAAAAAATTGTTATAATGGCTTAACTTAAATAATATTTAATAAATTTGATAACAATGGTAGTAATATCTGAGGCATTGAGATCAAAATATGCAATTGTAAGGAGCTTACGCGATCACTAACTCTTGTTGGCGACGGACCAAATCTAAAATTGACAGCAGTGATTCATCGTCTTTTTGTAAAGCTTCCAGATCGTATTCCAGCCATGCGGAGTTAAACTCTAAAAGGAATTCGGCCTTTTGCTTATCCTAAAAACGACTTATGCTCGATCTGTGCCACCAGAGAGACTACACTAAGCACCCTTTATCCACTGTTTGAATATTTTCAACATTGTATTCCCTTCCGAAAGAAATCTAAATTCATTACTCTGAAATAATATCTTTGTTTCTAACATTTGATAAAACGTTAATGTCAATGTTTTCATTTTTATCCTGCCACATTTAAGGGAAATGCGTTAATTAAACTACAATATTTATCCTTAATCCATGAGATTAATTTTGCAACATAATTGCCAACTTTTCAATTGAAAATTGTTATTTTCTTCACATGTTAATATTATTTGTTACTTTATATCAAATCGCTAATATTTTAATTATGTTTTTATCGCCAATTTTGTTTTCTCATAAGCGGACACTTCGAGTCGGCGGACGAATTATCGTTCCTAGTGATGTCCAGCAAGTTAATGAGAAGATCTTTTGTACTGTGATCGGGGTTACGCTTGGGGTCAACGCATTAAATTTACGGTAAAGACGGTTTCAGGATTTAAGCGTTGTATTTTATTTTAACGTATAATTATTTTCTCATTTTTACTATTATTAGTTCAATAAATATAAGATTTAATTAATGATCTAAAGTTTCCACTCGGCCTCATCGGAATTATGAGAAAATAGAGAAGGAGGCCTTACCTATCTCTTTCAAAAGATTGTTGATTTTTTTTACGATTTTTATTTTTATTTAAATCGTTATCTATCCGTAATTGTTGTTCTGTTCATTTTGCGATTACGCGTCTATTCGGAGTTCATCTAACTGAAAGGAGATTCAACCACTAGTTGAAGAGGAGTAGGGATGAATTGATTTTTTATCATCCTTATAATCTCAATAGGATGAATCAACCTAGAAATAGTAATGAGTGCCGGAAAATATAAAATAAGAACTACGATCATTTATTCTATAACCACCAGCGTCCATTAAGATATCTCTTATTATTAAAATCTTTTTAAAATTTCTGGGAAAATATTGTAACATTAAATCCGTTCGATTAATTTTTTTACGTCTTCATTTTCGCACATGAATCCCTTCTTCACAATAATCAGCATTAACGTAGTGATTCATTGGGTCCTTTTTTATATTAGTAAATTCTGCTAAAGTTCGGAGCATACTATTCTTAATGAAAGCCATTAACTCTAATGTTAAGGATGACTTTTCATTTCTTTTTCATCGACAATGTTTATTAAACCTATAAATATACAGTCGAACCTCTATATATCGAAATTTTGATGTATGGAAATTTCGATACACAGAAAGACTGCAATTTTTCACGCTCAGAACAATTTCAGCTATTCTTTATGGTTTAAGAATTATCAAAGGCAATTTTTTTTGAGTTAGTGATGTAGCAAAGGCACTTTTGTAGAGTATAAGAAAAACAGAAATGAATGATCAATAACACATATTTGAAAAATTGTAAAAATTAGATAGATAGACAGATAGAAAACTTGTTTTATTCTAGGACAAGGTTCCTTCAGAATATCAAAAATGACCAAATAAAAAGTAAGCCACATCTGGCCAAAAACTACAATAATAAAAGTGCATTTATTATTCTTTTAAAAAAATATACATGTATTGAACAAAAACGAAAAAAAGTAACAAGGAGAGAAAATAAAAATTTGTGATTGCAGATTTTTTACAAATGTACATTTATAATTTAATGAGGAAATGTATTAAAAATTTAGAAACATACATAAAAATAAATTTATTTTTATTTTCGCGCAAAACAGCTTCTAATGTCTTATTGAGTATAATCCATCACCGAAGTCATATTTAGGAGCAATGTTCACAACAAGAAAGGCAATGTTAAACTGAATTTAAAATGAAAATTTCACTTTCTATGTTAGGAAAGAGATTCAGAGAATTTAGGTGCTTCTGTATTTCTTCTGAAGTATTTCCAATGCATTGCAAACCAGCGGAACATTTTTTTTCTTATTTAATAATTATCCATTCTTATATAAGTAAACTAAGTAAAGAGCTCTTTTGATGGTAATCACATTATATATTTTTTTAAATGAGAAATGTTTGTTCGATTTATAAAAATTTTATTCCGATAAAATTCAAGATTCCTTAAAAAAGTTCGAGAGATTTTCGATTTATAGAAGCTCGATTTTGAGGTTCGACTGTAATTGGTTCCGATTAAGCCGTTTTCAAAGTTCGTCGACGATTTTACAACTGTGCGCATTTAGTTATAGTCAAAGCGACATATTCTATAGATAATAGCAGTTCAGTTATTCATTTATTTTTTCCAGGTCTCTGTAAGAACTTTCTTAAACTACGAATTGTTAAAGAATATTTTCCATTATTTAAATATTCCACAAAAAAACGGTTTTGTAGCCCTTGGTTCTAAGTAATGTTTTCAGCAGCATTCCGACATGGTTGGAAGTTTTGAGATTTTATCTAAAACCAAAATATCAAAAAGTAGCTATCAAATTTTCCGGTGTTGGGCCATTCTTTGATCTGGTTTTACAGAGCTCGAAGACCACTTTTACAAATCTTGTACGCGAGTTTTGATTTAGAGTGTTTACAGAACGGACATAAACGGCCTTTCCAGTGAGTTAGCGCGGCGGACACGATCATGTTCCCCACCCTGTAATTTGACAGAGGTAAACTGACAATGTACTCCAATGTGGAACGGCTGAATGGAATCGACTCGACGAGGTCCGCATGCAAATGGAAGTTACTAACCTTGACCCGGGCTCTTACAACAGAGAGACCACTATTTGCCTTTTCGGTAAACAAGGATTGTCCTTTCGAAATCACAGGTTACTGATATTAAAAAGTAATTATGAGATTTTAAAATAAGAATAAGAAACATAATTGGGCTTCAATAATTTTTTTGGATTTTCGCGGATATATAGAATATAAGCACAAGAGTGCCTGAGCTAAAACTAAACAGTGACGCTTTTATTTCTAAAACTGGGACCATGAACATCAGTGGGACACCACCACTTTTAATTTTCCTTAACGTTCCGCCTAGATTTTCAAATAAATAGGCATACGTATCTAATCTCGCTCCTGAGTTGCTAGTACGTTGAACACTAAATCTAAATCTCTAACAGACTCACCAATTTACATTAAAAATCAACTACACCATTTTTGATGTTTTTTTAGTCGACTCCTCACAAACAGAAAAAAAAATTGTATTATTTTTTGCGTTAGTAACATTTAACTTTAAAAATCTTTTGAATCACTTTGAAATCTGGATAAAGTAGCATTTAAGCTTGTGGTATTTTTTTTTTTCAATTACTAAAAATAAGAATAATAAAACAGAAATATCAAATCATAAAAAGTTAGTAAAAAAGAAAAAAAAATTAGAAACTTCAAAATTTGTACCGAAATCTTTGGAATAATGCTTATTGAGCGGAATTCATTTTTGTTGTTTTTACTTAAATACTTTGTTTAAAAAATATTAAATTAAAATGAATGATCACGCACGTTTTCCTTGTAAATAAAGCCTTTTTCAAAAAGTCCAAACTGCTTAGAACGACGACGATTTCAGTACCAAATACCTCAATAGAAGATAAGAAAATGTAATATACTAAGAATTAATATTGATTTTCTTATGACAATTAATATCCTATTCAATGTGAAACGTCTATTTATGTACAAATTTTGTCTTCATGATTGAACAATATTCATATCAGTTAACGTTAAATTTTGCATCAGATTATTTTTGCGACTATGACAAGGGGTTCCGTTGATTGGATGGCCCATCTGGGACGAGGTCATAAATAAAAAGCACTTTTAGGCGACGAAATAGGAAAATACGTACTTGAATGATTAGCGGATTAACACTAGCCTAATTGCTCAGCATGTGGTCTTCATTACTGCCAGATAGTAGTTACTGGAACTGCAGATGTTTCCTTGAGGGTATAAATTGGATGGATTGCACCCCACCCCTCCCCTTGACAACAAATTGGACTTAATTCTCAGCTAGTTTCATGTGCTCACGTTCTTAATAAAGTAAATTTGAAAGAGTATCGAGATGTGCATTTCATATAAACACAAGCAATGATTGTTCTAAGTGATAAATATTTTAAATTTAAAAAATCTGAATTGGATAAAATGCAATTGCTAACTAGAAAAATTTGCGGCAGATACTAATCATTCTACAGAAAGAAAAAAAAAAGTTATCACTCTTAATTAATTAATTTTTCGATTCTTCCAATATATTAAAAAAATAAACAGTATATAAAAAATATTATTTTTCTCTGTAAATAATAAAAAAAAAATTAATTTGAACAAGGATTATTTTTTTATCTGGCATATATTCGATATGAACTTATTGACCTAATAAGTTTTTGAAAAAATTCTCGAGAAATCTTTTCGCATTATTCGAATGCTGTTCATCAATAACATTTATTCTATGGTAGCTCGCAACAAGATGCAGTTAAATGCTGAGATAACCAAGGCAATTCTTATCAGACCATCAAGCGCCTCCTAAATTCTCTTCATTACTATTCCTTACTGTACGTGAGTAATGGCAATGGTACGTATGGTAAAGGTACTTACGTACCTCAATAATGTACACAATCACTTTAACACCGCTGTGAAAAATCTTGAAATAATCTTCGACCAACACCTTTCATAGAATAATCATGTTTTCCAGATCACACGAAAATCCATCGCTATCTTCAAACAATTTCAAAGATTCCGTGATTCCAAATCTCTTATGTCCTACAACTTCTACTATGGTTACCTTTTGTGTGGATTTCTATCTGGTAGGCTTGAGACTGAAGAGTGTTCTGAATTACTTTATTATATTCATCGATCAACGATATTCATAAGCTTCGTGGGAGCTATGTATATGTCTCTGGTTGGTATGTCGCGTCAGACTATCCAATTTTTTTATGGCAATACTATCTTGGTGTCATTATTTTCCATGTGCTTAGAATAAAAAACCTCCCTACATCCTTGATCTTCACATTCTAAGTTCTTCTATCCACCCTTTGAATAAAATGTCTCTAACCTATCCATTGGATTGCTTCCTTAAGCAAATCCTTCATTAACCGTCACACATCTTTTTTAAAATCTTTAACCATTTCTATTCGTGAATCCTCCTCTAAACTTTCCTTCGTAAACTACTTTTTCTTTAAGTCGGACGTTGCACCAGCAAAGAAGAATACTAAGCACGGTGTGGCTCAAACAACATGAAAAATCTTAATGTGGCTCTTATTAATCCCATGCCTTCCCATTCGTGTTATAGTTGGTTATAATTTCCAATCAAATTCCTCATTTTAATTAATGGAGATACTAGTGGGTTATCCGTCCTTTGAAGACGAATGCTTCAACACTGACCACGGTTCTTGGCGGAACCCGAGAAACTTCACGAGGACTTTTAGCACTTATTTGACCGTTTTTCGCTTTTTTTATAATATTTCTTTATTTAGTAGAATATTAATATTTGTAGTAAATAACTTATTAATTATATTAATGTTATGGTTTAAAAATCCCTAATCAAGAGGTTTTTAGATGTTGTTTTACCATAGAGGCTCTGATAAATTAAGAAACCAACTATTGGATTCCTTGGATATAGTGATAGCCTGTGCAAAAAAATTGACATTTTCTGAACAAAACTTTGATAGCTATTTTTGAATTCTTATAGTTTTTACATTAAAAAAAAGGAGTATGCCAATCGGAAGATCCTAGCTGAAAAAATGGCGGTATGAGTCTGGAACCTGAAAATGAGTTCCCTAAGAGAAAAATTCAGAATTTTTTTAAAATACGGTCAAAACATTTCGAAATTGGCAATCTCCCGATCTCCGGAAATTGGTATTTTAGACCAGTTTGGTTTGCAAAAAATTGAATAATTTTAATTTTCATGTATGTTATACGCATTGCTCCCGCATTATATATGATTTATTTCGAGCACACATAAAACTAAAGACAACTCAGATGCTAAATAACTTTGTCTGCCGACATTAGGGTGGGTTTCAAAATTGTGACCAAAAAAAAATCGAAATTTTAGGTCTTTTTCACCTATGCATGCTATCGAAAACCTTAAGGTAAAACATTAAAGAGAATCAAATTTTGCGTCTAATGAACCATAAGTTTTTCGATTTAATACACCCTTTAGGAATTATAAGTGAAAAACCAAAAAAAAGTCCTGAAATTTCGATTTTTTTTCAATCATTTTGAAGTCCGCCCCTTCCTAATATCAGCAGACAAAGTTTTTTAGCATCTGGGTTGTCTTTAGTTTTATGTGCGCTTATAAATATTATTATTATTATAAATAATATTTCATGCGAAACCACTGAAATATTCAACTTTTTGAATTTTCTGGACATTCAGCGAGAAAAAAGCACGTGAAAGAGGAAAGTCGCAAACTTGGATTTTTTGTAAGATGGACAATACGCAATACGGCAATAGGGGGAAAAAATTACTCCATTTCTTGCAAACCAAATCGGGAGATTGCCATTTCTTGGTATTTTTTTCCACCAAAACATTTGATTTTCAGTGTATATTCAAGGAAAAATACAAACTTTAATAAATTAATTGCTTTCTGGTCAAATAAATTGAAAAAAATAATTTTAATGGTTGGGTAAACTAGCCACAGATTTTTTTACACCAAAAATTGTGGCCGATTTTGATTCAGCACATCGAAAAAACTTCACGTTGAAAATATCATCGAAAACAAAAAAAGATTTTTTTTTTTTTAGTTTCGAGTGAGTTGAAAATTTGTCAGCCACGAAATTACGTTTCGGTTTGAAGCTCTGTATCTCGTTTTCACTTTATTCGATTTCGATTTTCTATGACTCGCTGGAAACAGGGAAGTTTCTTCTTTCTATAAATATAAACAGTTATTGCATTATTTCGAAGAACTGTGTAAACAAATTGTATAACAAAATAAAAACAAAATTGAGGTTTTTTGCAGATCGATAGCGTTGGTTTTAAAACACGCAGGAATCGTTAGATTAAGAACCTTGAATCGTTCAAAGGGTTCCTGATTTATGGGTAATTTTTTTAATCTTTAAAAAAATTTGAAGGTTACCTCTTTGGTGAAAATCATGGTAAACAAATCTATTATTAGATTCGTCCGAAAATTTGAAAATAAAATCTGACGCTAGTTTTGAATAAAAAAAATCTGTTAATATACTTCACTCCGTAGAAGAATAGTGTTTTCATTAGATATAATTCAATAGAATCTTAAAATCGCTATATAACTTAATTATTACATTTAAAAAATCGGATATCTTTAAAATTTACTATTTACTATCACAAATAAAATTTTTGTAGTACTTATAACATCTTAAACCCGACCTAAAATTTCAATTTACTATGAGATCCTGGACTCTTAATCATGTACATATTATAGTATAATATCATAATTTGTGATCCAGAAATGGTACCTAAATATTGGAGCGATCTTTTTTTTTTTTTTAAATGAAATAATTAAATTATAGAACAACCAAAAATCCAACAGAAAGGGTCTGTTCTTAACTATATACGGCCTTACTCAGGAAGTCACAGTAAGTTGAAATTTAAGGTCGGGTTTATTAGGAGTTATAAGTACTACAAAAATACTATTTGTGATCCAGAAATAGTAAATTTTAGAGTTATCCAATTTTTTTAAATGTATCAATCAAGTTTAATAGCGATTTCAAGGTTCTGTTGAATTATATGCAATGAAAACACTATTCCTCTACGAAGTGAAGTATATTAACAGAATTTTTGTATTCAAAGCTGGCGTCAGATTTGGTTTTAGCTCTCTGAAAAATTCCTATTTTCAAATTTTCGGGCGAATCTAAAAATAATTTTTTTGTTTTTACTAAAAATTTCGCCCAGGGGTAAGTAAGAACCCTTCAAATACACTTTTTCCATTAATGCACACTAAAAAAATATGTTTTGGTGGAAAAAACATGGCGATATAATTTTCCGAATTCGAGTTAAAAAATAAACAAGAGTTAAAAAAATTTAGCGTCTTTATTATTTCTTTTCTTGGCTCCTAGAGCCCATTGGAACGAGCGTTGACATACATGTTTAATATTTTTGGATGTAGAATCGACAAAAAAAATTTGGTTGAAATCAGTGACCCATTGACTTACCCTCCCCTTGTAAAAGCAGGACACGTACAGCTGGCCATCTGATAAGCATCTTGACCCCGATGATTTCTGCACAAATTGTAAAGATAAAATAAAAATACTCGATTCCAAGCCTGCAAAGCCTCAATCAAAATAGCCTAGAAGCTCATGTGTGTCATCTTTCTAATCATGTTCATCTGATGGCCTACTGCAATAGGCTTAAGAAGGTTGTAACTATTTTACGTCTGACCCCAATTAATATTGGGCCAAATGTCAGATTTTTGTCATAAATAAAAATCGAATCAAATTTTAATGCTTCCGCCATTTTCTCTCAAAATTGTGAATAGCAGTTTAATGTTGATAGAAATATTTTTACGGCTAAAAAAAACAACAATTTGAAGTTTAGTCTAAATTGGTTTAGCTTATAGCTTAAGAAATAACTTTAGAGCTTATGAAAAGCGGACAATACATCTAGGTTTTGATCCTCCTCCACTTAGTTTTGAGGTTAAAATTTTTACGGCTCAAAAAAACAACAATTTGAAGTTTAGTCTAAATTGGTTTAGCTTATAGCTTAAGAAATAACTTTAGAGCTTATGAAAAGCGGACAATACATCTAGGTTTTGATCCTCCTCCACTTAGTTTTGAGGTTAAAATTTTTACGGCTAAAAAAAACAACAATTTGAAGTTTAGTCTAAATTGGTTTAGCTTATAGCTTAAGAAATAACTTTAGAGCTTATGAAAAGCGGACAATACATCTAGGTTTTGATCCTCCTCCACTTAGTTTTGAGGTTAAAATTTTTACGGCTAAAAAAAACAACAATTTGAAGTTTAGTCTAAATTGGTTTAGCTTATAGCTTAAGAAATAACTTTAGAGCTTATGAAAAGCGGACAATACATCTAGGTTTTGATCCTCCTCCACTTAGTTTTGAGGTTAAAATTTTTACGGCTAAAAAAAACAACAATTTGAAGTTTAGTCTAAATTGGTTTAGCTTATAGCTTAAGAAATAACTTTAGAGCTTATGAAAAGCGGACAATACATCTAGGTTTTGATCCTCCTCCACTTAGTTTTGAGGTTAAAATTTTTACGGCTAAAAAAAACAACAATTTGAAGTTTAGTCTAAATTGGTTTAGCTTATAGCTTAAGAAATAACTTTAGAGCTTATGAAAAGCGGACAATACATCTAGGTTTTGATCCTCCTCCACTTAGTTTTGAGGTTAAAATTTTTACGGCTAAAAAAAACAACAATTTGAAGTTTAGTCTAAATTGGTTTAGCTTATAGCTTAAGAAATAACTTTAGAGCTTATGAAAAGCGGACAATACATCTAGGTTTTGATCCTCCTCCACTTAGTTTTGAGGTTAAAATTTTTACGGCTAAAAAAAACAACAATTTGAAGTTTAGTCTAAATTGGTTTAGCTTATAGCTTAAGAAATAACTTTAGAGCTTATGAAAAGCGGACAATACATCTAGGTTTTGATCCTCCTCCACTTAGTTTTGAGGTTAAAATTTTTACGGCTAAAAAAAACAACAATTTGAAGTTTAGTCTAAATTGGTTTAGCTTATAGCTTAAGAAATAACTTTAGAGCTTATGAAAAGCGGACAATACATCTAGGTTTTGATCCTCCTCCACTTAGTTTTGAGGTTAAAATTTTTACGGCTAAAAAAAACAACAATTTGAAGTTTAGTCTAAATTGGTTTAGCTTATAGCTTAAGAAATAACTTTAGAGCTTATGAAAAGCGGACAATACATCTAGGTTTTGATCCTCCTCCACTTAGTTTTGAGGTTAAAATTTTTACGGCTAAAAAAAACAACAATTTGAAGTTTAGTCTAAATTGGTTTAGCTTATAGCTTAAGAAATAACTTTAGAGCTTATGAAAAGCGGACAATACATCTAGGTTTTGATCCTCCTCCACTTAGTTTTGAGGTTAAAATTTTTACGGCTAAAAAAAACAACAATTTGAAGTTTAGTCTAAATTGGTTTAGCTTATAGCTTAAGAAATAACTTTAGAGCTTATGAAAAGCGGACAATACATCTAGGTTTTGATCCTCCTCCACTTAGTTTTGAGGTTAAAATTTTTACGGCTAAAAAAAACAACAATTTGAAGTTTAGTCTAAATTGGTTTAGCTTATAGCTTAAGAAATAACTTTAGAGCTTATGAAAAGCGGACAATACATCTAGGTTTTGATCCTCCTCCACTTAGTTTTGAGGTTAAAATTTTTACGGCTAAAAAAAACAACAATTTGAAGTTTAGTCTAAATTGGTTTAGCTTATAGCTTAAGAAATAACTTTAGAGCTTATGAAAAGCGGACAATACATCTAGGTTTTGATCCTCCTCCACTTAGTTTTGAGGTTAAAATTTTTACGGCTAAAAAAAACAACAATTTGAAGTTTAGTCTAAATTGGTTTAGCTTATAGCTTAAGAAATAACTTTAGAGCTTATGAAAAGCGGACAATACATCTAGGTTTTGATCCTCCTCCACTTAGTTTTGAGGTTAAAATTTTTACGGCTCAAAAAAACAACAATTTGAAGTTTAGTCTAAATTGGTTTAGCTTATAGCTTAAGAAATAACTTTAGAGCTTATGAAAAGCGGACAATACATCTAGGTTTTGATCCTCCTCCACTTAGTTTTGAGGTTAAAATTTTTACGGCTAAAAAAAACAACAATTTGAAGTTTAGTCTAAATTGGTTTAGCTTATAGCTTAAGAAATAACTTTAGAGCTTATGAAAAGCGGACAATACATCTAGGTTTTGATCCTCCTCCACTTAGTTTTGAGGTTAAAATTTTTACGGCTAAAAAAAACAACAATTTGAAGTTTAGTCTAAATTGGTTTAGCTTATAGCTTAAGAAATAACTTTAGAGCTTATGAAAAGCGGACAATACATCTAGGTTTTGATCCTCCTCCACTTAGTTTTGAGGTTAAAATTTTTACGGCTAAAAAAAACAACAATTTGAAGTTTAGTCTAAATTGGTTTAGCTTATAGCTTAAGAAATAACTTTAGAGCTTATGAAAAGCGGACAATACATCTAGGTTTTGATCCTCCTCCACTTAGTTTTGAGGTTAAAATTTTTACGGCTAAAAAAAACAACAATTTGAAGTTTAGTCTAAATTGGTTTAGCTTATAGCTTAAGAAATAACTTTAGAGCTTATGAAAAGCGGACAATACATCTAGGTTTTGATCCTCCTCCACTTAGTTTTGAGGTTAAAATTTTTACGGCTAAAAAAAACAACAATTTGAAGTTTAG
This sequence comes from Rhaphigaster nebulosa, assembly GCA_948150685.1. Classification (NCBI taxonomy): domain Eukaryota; kingdom Metazoa; phylum Arthropoda; class Insecta; order Hemiptera; family Pentatomidae; genus Rhaphigaster; species Rhaphigaster nebulosa. The sequence continues at coordinate 47,340,085 of OX411308.1, read as the reverse complement.
TCTAAATTGGTTTAGCTTATAGCTTAAGAAATAACTTTACAGCTTATGAAAAGCGGACAATACATCTAGGTTTTGATCCTCCTCCACTTAGTTTTGAGGTTAAAATTTTTACGGCTAAAAAAAACAACAATTTGAAGTTTAGTCTAAATTGGTTTAGCTTATAGCTTAAGAAATAACTTTAGAGCTTATGAAAAGCGGACAATACATCTAGGTTTTGATCCTCCTCCACTTAGTTTTGAGGTTAAAATTTTTACGGCTAAAAAAAACAACAATTTGAAGTTTAGTCTAAATTGGTTTAGCTTATAGCTTAAGAAATAACTTTAGAGCTTATGAAAAGCGGACAATACATCTAGGTTTTGATCCTCCTCCACTTAGTTTTGAGGTTAAAATTTTTACGGCTAAAAAAAACAACAATTTGAAGTTTAGTTTAAATTGGTTTAGCTTATAGCTTAAGAAATAACTTTAGAGCTTATGAAAAGCGGACAATACATCTAGGTTTTGATCCTCCTCCACTTAGTTTTGAGGTTAAAATTTTTACGGCTAAAAAAAACAACAATTTGAAGTTTAGTCTAAATTGGTTTAGCTTATAGCTTAAGAAATAACTTTAGAGCTTATGAAAAGCGGACAATACATCTAGGTTTTGATCCTCCTCCACTTAGTTTTGAGGTTAAAATTTTTACGGCTAAAAAAAACAACAATTTGAAGTTTAGTCTAAATTGGTTTAGCTTATAGCTTAAGAAATAACTTTACAGCTTATGAAAAGCGGACAATACATCTAGGTTTTGATCCTCCTCCACTTAGTTTTGAGGTTAAAATTTTTACGGCTAAAAAAAACAACAATTTGAAGTTTAGTCTAAATTGGTTTAGCTTATAGCTTAAGAAATAACTTTAGAGCTTATGAAAAGCGGACAATACATCTAGGTTTTGATCCTCCTCCACTTAGTTTTGAGGTTAAAATTTTTACGGCTAAAAAAAACAACAATTTGAAGTTTAGTCTAAATTGGTTTAGCTTATAGCTTAAGAAATAACTTTAGAGCTTATGAAAAGCGGACAATACATCTAGGTTTTGATCCTCCTCCACTTAGTTTTGAGGTTAAAATTTTTACGGCTAAAAAAAACAACAATTTGAAGTTTAGTCTAAATTGGTTTAGCTTATAGCTTAAGAAATAACTTTACAGCTTATGAAAAGCGGACAATACATCTAGGTTTTGATCCTCCTCCACTTAGTTTTGAGGTTAAAATTTTTACGGCTAAAAAAAACAACAATTTGAAGTTTAGTCTAAATTGGTTTAGCTTATAGCTTAAGAAATAACTTTACAGCATATGAAAAGCGGACAATACATCTAGGTTTTGATCCTCCGCCACTTAGTTTTGTGGTTAAAATCGTCTAAAGCTTAAAATCTTCTCAGGGCTCTAAATAACAAGGTGAAAAGCAGATGAAAAAACCTAACAGATAATATTAAAATTGAGTCGTTTATTTCTAATAATATTGCAATATTCCAATATAATTGCATGTGCTGTTTTATATATAAGATGTCATTTTTATGTACTTCTTTTTTATAAAGTAGTAAGATTTATTTTGGTTTTTAGGTTTCAGAATGGCTGGAATTAAAGGTTTTGGAAGTAACACCCGAGCTAACACAGTTAGGTTCGACACTAAAGGAAGCTGAAGAACTAAGACGGTCACATCATGAAGTCATTAGTAAAATACAGGTAGGTAAATTGTAAATTATTATTTGGGCAAACAATGCCACGTATTTCGTTAAGTAACAGAATTTTACGTGTAGTAAAATTTAAGAATATATAGAAGAGAATTAAATCGGTTTTAATTAGTCCATTATGTAGCATGCTGATTTTTTAAGTAGTATTAGCGAAAAGATCAGTGGGGACTCACTTAGAAGCAACAGTGGAACTGCAGCACTCCCATTTCTACTTGATATTATCGATAAAATTTGATATAACGAGTTATTTTTTTCTTTTATTCTTTCTTTAAACAGGTACAATGTATAAAACTTAAACTTAATGCTAGTAGCCATATCACAGTTAACGATAATAAGTCAAAAATCTTTGGATAGGACTGTGCGCTTTTTTGGGGGTTTGCAAAGAGGGGCTTATCTGTTGTGCGCTTGCGCACATAGGAAACTGCAGACGAGACTGCGAAGAGAAAGGGCACTGTCGATCGCACAGTACTTACCCTTGCGTCGTAGTGAAAGGTAACAACCATGTGGACAAATATCAGGACAACCATGGCCTTGTCTCCTCATCTTTTTGCGCAAATTAAAACAAGATAATGGATTTCATTTTTAAACTGTAACACTTGAACTGTAACAAACGTAAAAAATGTTTAATTTTATTCTTTTAGAATTTTTACAAGTTTCTGTTTAAATTTGCTTTTTATACTCGTGTACATTCTTTTACATAATTTTAAAACAAAGCATACAAATTTTCTGTAGCAGCACCCCCACAAATTTTATCTACGATCCGCTACTGCTTAGCTTTAAATAACGTTCTTATAATTTCGTAAATTAAAACAAAACAAAAAAAAAAAAAATTATTGTGATAAACATTTGCCTATTGTTCTCAATACAATACCTGTACACCAGGTACAGGGCAGGGTGTCCAGCGATATACCATGAAAAAATTCAAGCATAATTAAAGGATTTGAAGGCTGCGAACTGTACAATTCAAGGCACTCTCAATTGGATTAAATTTAAAACACAATTTGAAGCAAAAATGTTGTATTTGGTCGGCTAAAGATTAAATGTACAATTCGGACTTGAGAATGAATTAGAATAATTACAAAGATTTTATTCCTGCTTGATATTGAAGAACTGTAACTGAGCTCAAAAATAAAAACAACTGGAAAATACAGAACAAAAATATTTTCAACTGTAAATAAATAAAATCCACTTATTGGAATAAATTTAACCACAATTTTATCATAAACTTATTTTAAATAACAAAACAAAATTATATATATATATATATATATATATATATATATATATATATATATATATATATATATATATATAAAAACAAAATAATCATAATTATAGGAATAAAATGAACCCTGGCAACCCATTATCCTTGTCAATCCATCCTCGGCCTCAAGAGCAACTTATTATAAGAAGACGACTGTAAATCGGTTGAAATTGAAACTCGGAGCTGTTTGAAGCTAATTAACTCCAATACGAGTGTATCAATACGCCATTTTACCCTTCCATAACATCCCTAGTTCACTTAGGTATAAGTATAGCGACCCAGTAAGGCAAGAAAGAGAAAAGTTAGTGGAAGGAGGCTTCTTATAGCTTTCATGAAATTAAACATGGTAAGGGAAACAACTACTTCTATCTTCTTTTCATTATTGTATACATTTGAAGCTTAGTATTTATGGAAAAAATGGAATTATAATACTAAAAACTAAAAATTCTCGATGACTTGCGGTTTTTCAAGTATATTTCCTGATCTTCAAGGAATTCAAGGCTGCTGGACCCCGTGAGGTGGTGAATGTAACGATATTTTTTGTTAAATCTTCAATTAGAGATGAATATAACTGTTACTGTAAATCAGGTGCGGATCCAGAAATTGTCTTTAGGAGGGGGCGCTATAAAGAAAAAAATTTTTATAAGGAAGGCTCTATATTTGATTTAAATTCCTCATGTTTTGAAGCTAAGGCAAATGGAAACAGGAAGTCTACTGTTTTACATGGGATACAAACCACTATCAACGATGATCGTCAAGAAAAATACTGAGGAAATTGTACGGGGTTAAGTGGGATATGAGCCCGAACATTTTAGATTTTGATTTTGAAATAAGTAAAAAAACATTAAAAATGAGTTTCAAAACAAAAATTATTTTATCATAAAACAAACCTTGTTTTGTTTGGAATAAAAATATGGAAGATATAATATAAAATCATTCCAAAAATTTAAGTTTTGTTTTTCTTTAGGGAGCGCTCTTCACCCCTATCCCCTCTGGATCGATCCGCCAATGCTGTAAATTAGTATTTAAAAATGCAACTGATAATTTTGAATAACTCACATTATTTTAAATTAATTTGTATTTAGAAAAGAAAAAAATTGAAAGTTGGATAAAATTTTAAAATAATTTCATGTAATTCGTAAATAACAGTTCAAAAATTAAAGATTAATAAATAGCTTGCCCATCTGAAGGATTACTAGGTAGCAGTTTAATGATATATGGAAAAATATAGATTTTTGATACTCAAATTATTTATAGTTTGATAAACGGTTTATCAAATTAAAACTTAGACAAAAATATCGATATATTTATTTTAAAGCATCGATATTTCTATATTGTTTCAACAACTCTAATTCAACATGGTACAAATATTTAGATCCTATCATCTAAAAATATTTAGAAATTAACAATACTGAACACATTTGGTTTCTAATCATAAGATATTTCAGTTCTTTTAATTAAAATTCGGATTTAGTGAATTAATTTCCATTTTGCACTACCTGAGCAGCGTATTACTGTCTACGCTATCTGTTGAGGACTGTATGAACTGTCAGCTCCTCACTGGCCAAACCAAGAAATTTATAACTAATAGAAAATACCAGTATTCTTAATTGTTTTTTGGCATAATCATGCAAAGTGACTATCACCATTGATTTATAATATTTACATAAATATTAACTGAAGATGAGACAAAAATATCTCGAAACGTTAGACGTAATGTGATAAATTTTAATTGAATGATGAGGAAGAAAATGTTCTTAACTAACTTTAAGAACTTCATTAATAATTTTCCATAATAATTAAATTATAATTATAATTATTATAATTATAATTATAATTATTTTATAAGTTTATATATATATATATATATATATATATATATATATATATATATATATATATATATATATATATATAAACTTATAAAATATTTTTCTTTTCGACGGGTTTGAATTGATTTTCAGACTTGTCCATTTTCAAGTCCATATTCAAGATGAATAAGAATTCATCTTCTCTGGCTTTTGCTGCCCATCATCATCTTAATGTTCACTTTTCAAATTACTTTCTTTTTATCATTTTCTAATTAAGCATAAATTAAATTGTTTGTTTGTCCCTTATAACATTTTTGTTTTTGTAAATTTGTGATTACCATTCTTATATTCTTTCCCTAATGACTTTCACTGATCCATTTCTTTCTTTTTATAATTTTCTAATTAAGCATAAAGTACATTGTTTATTTGTGCCATATAACATTCCTGATATTTTTTAAAATCATTTTCTAACTAAGGATAAAAAAAATTGTTTGTTTGTCCCGTATAACATTTTTTATGTACATTTTTTTTAATTTCTAATTACCGTTAATTATTTTCCCAATGACTTTCATAAATCCATTTCTTATTATCAAATTTGATAATGCATGAATGATATCCATTGATAATAAGGTATGGTCTGTGAAAGTCATTAGAGAAAGAATTTATGGAAATCAAAATTTAATAACGAAAATGTTATATGGGAGAAATAAACAGTTTAGTTTATGCTTAGCTAGAAAATGATAAAAAGAAGATTAATTTGACTAGAGAACAGTAGGCAACAAAAGCCAGAATAGGTGAATAGGAGACTTGAAAATGGACAACCAAGCTCGAAATGTCGTAAAACAAATTAAATTAAGTAATAAAGAATGTAAGAGGTATGATGGATTATATAGACTTTCTAAATTTAATAATAAATTAACATATATAAACTTAATTTAATTAAGAGGTTGTTCACTGCATCATTCTCTATTTCTTTTTTTCTTTTTTTTTTCTAAAACTATAAATGGGTTTCATAGGGATTAAAATAAGATTTTTTATTATATCATTAATCATGTTTACACTTATTGAATAGTTCCTGTTTTGTTTTTTTATTTCAATATATATATTTGTTCTATGGCATCCACAATTCGATATATTCTCAATAATTAATATTATCAGAAAGCGGAAAAATATTTTTGATTATTAAATAAAATTAAAAAAAAAAAAAAACCTTGGCTTAGATTAACACATGAAGTCTTGGGTTCAGTACTTCATAAGGAAGTACTGTTTCTTGACCAACAGTTGTAGAAGAAGAATATATGGCCCTCATTCATCTGCAACCACCAGCTTTTTATCAACCAATTCCAGATCAGGTTCTCACATAATAGAGTCTGGGTGGGTCCCAGTAGGTTTTCCTAACGGTCTATATTATTAAATATAATTTAATTAATCTCATCATGAACATCTCTAGTGTCCAATTATAAAATATTCTTTAGCTTGGGATGCCCCAGCCTTAAAAATTATTAGAGCGGGATGAAAAAATCAATAATGCACTTCAAACCTTTCTGGGAGGTTTATATATTAGAAAAATAATCGTCATCAAATCAGTTGTGTAGTAATAGTTTTGTTAAGATAATTCGGATAGAAAAAAAATATTCAATCTAAAATTGAATATACAAAAACTAACAATATAGAGTTCTCCCTATATAGATCTCTCTAATATAGAGTTTACAATGTTTCAATATCAATTTTATAGTTGTTACATTTTACATTGTGTAAGCTCATGCAGAATTGAGTGATACCACAATCCTGTTTAAAAACATGGGTACCCATCTCATTTTTGATACTGGGGCTGGCTCAATGTTAACGGATTCCAACCCTGCCATAGCTTGATGCCAAAGCCTTAGTGTACATATTATAAATTTTAAGCACCAGACAATTCCTCACATATAGGTTAATTACAACTGATATACCAATATGCATAAATTATTTAACTTTTATATTTTTACACCACTAACTACAAACAGGCTCAAGCCCCTCTTGATGGATGCCCATGTTTAAAAACTAATTTTTCAATATTCTCTTGTGAAAATGACGGGTTTTAGGCTTAGAAATAAACCCATTGAAAAGAAAAATATTATAAATAGAAAAAATAGAGATAAAATTGAAGGGTTCTTTGCAATGGAAAAATTCAAATACAACTCTAAATCCTTTTCTTTACTTTTTTTTTTTACTCGACATTTCATAGATGTACTGGAATGACATACATGAACAATTACCTTTGACAAGGTTGGGACAGAAATTTAGCAACTTTCAACAAAAACATTGCACAAGTATGTAATTAATTACAAATTTTTATATGAAATTAAGACTAATTAAATACATTTTTAAAATCAAATTTAAGATAAAAGGGGATAATAAAAACCATTGCTTTACAATTTTTAATATAATTTGAAATTATATTTTCCAAACTTAATATCTGCATTATTATTAATTATTACTATTACTATTTTATTTTACAATGGCGTTAATATAAAATTTAATTTTATTAAATAACTCATCAATTTATCCTTGAATATTATCTTTGGGATGTATTTATAAAACATGAAACAAGCATTTTGGCCTTTTTTTTGTAAAAATCTAGAACACTTGTAATGTCTGTACAAAGTATACAATCACTTCTGTCTTTAAGCTATGAAAATAACAAGTTGAATTCTAACCTAAAACCTTTACAGTATTTTAGCAAAATTTTCAAATCATCATAAAGGACTGATGTAATTATAGAAGAAACATCTTGTAGTAAAAGCGCTCAAGGTTGATGCAAGCAGGAGATAGGAGATTAAAAAACACAAAACAAACCATACGAATTTTCCTGGTACACCAACTTATCAGCAAAAAATCTTTAATTGTCCACCATCAGCTGCTTTTAGTTTTCCTCATCCTACTCATTTTTTTATTTTTAAGCTGTCATGTGCGCATATAACATTAAACCAGAAATAAGGCTTTATAGCATGAATCGGACCTTGACCAAGATCAGAAGATGCTTGTCAGCATCAGATCATTTCTGCTTTCGATTCTCGTTTACAATAATGCCAACGTTTCTCATGCAATAAATGAGCATTTTTTATATAATTGTTGCCTTTTTAATGCAGGGCTTTAAAAATGATTGTTATTCCAACGCACGTCAACTGTTGGATTCCAAGAAGTGTGCAGTTTCCTGTTCATACGTTTGTTTCTTATAGTTTTCGTTTATTTTATCTCTTGGTCAACTCAGTCTGAAAATGAAAGCCTGAAATTAGGCAGGTTGTTGCATATTTTACTGAACACACTTTTACCTTAAAATACGTAAGGTCTTGGAGTCTGGCACCTCAACTACTCTGTGGGCTTCAAAGCTGTTAAAAGACTGATTTATTTACTAAAGAATAATTTTAAATAAATTGATTGAAAGTGTAAAAATCTATGAAAATGGCCACGATCGCTCTCATGTATAATATCGTTATTAAGCTTTAAACAACGACAAACGGATGCGAAATATTCATATCACTTCTAAAATTCCAGTTCCTTGAAAACAATTATAAACTTGGATAATTATTATTTGATTATTAAAAAGCTGATTTAAGTAATAATTCAGTTCTGTGAGCGAAAATGTGTTCACTTCAGTCCAATTAAACTGCTCAAGTACTATTTATGCTCAAGTAAGTTTGGAACCACGAAGGTATAATATTTTGTTTTAAGTTTCAATTGCTCGTAGTATGAGTAAACAACAACGAAAAATGAAATGTGTACAACTTGTACGACACAGATAATAACATAGTTGGAATATTGTTGTGGCGTTGGAAATAAGGCAGAACTCAATACCGTGGAAAGGAAACCGAAAGCAATGAATAGGCCGATTAAATATAACCATGGCTTTATCAGGCCAGTGCTCCTCTTGTAAATACCTTTTACGAGCATCATATTGACAATTAAGTTCATAGCAGAGATAATGAACACTGTAACGTACATCATAACAACTGCCTCTTGATGTCTTGATCTTTCGGAGAGTTGCAGATAGAGTACACCAAATGCAACGAATTCGACCAGGTTAATCGTGGCACCGACGTAAGCGACGATCAGTGATCCTGTTTCCAAGCTGCAGCAGCCGCACTTCTGAGGCAGGATGTAGCGACCCATCCTGCGAGTAGAGCACGAACAACCGTCTTCTTTCAGACACTGCTTTTTAGTCAATGAGGAAATCGTGTCCAGTTCAGAGGGGGAGTACCCACTGCAGCCAACCTATACAGCTGGGAATACCCAAGGCTAGCGATAAATTGTGAACAAAATGAATCATCTTCTCCTTATCACCTTATTCTTTTGAAAATGATAGATAACTTTTCTTTTAAATTATTATAATTTTTGTTCGCTAAAAAGGCTAAATTTGGATAAGCCAAACTAACATCGCTGTCAAAATACCTCATTCAAGTAAAAAGTTGAGGTATCATCCACTAAAGTAGAAGAGCCATTCACTCAAAAGAATATTTTAAAAGTTAATTAGATGAGTTTAATTACGAGGGTTTTGTACTTCGAGTATTTGAATTTAGAAATAGAATTTGTTCAATGCTAAATGCAGGTTATAAAAGTACATTTCAGAGAAGGAAAACGCCGCAAATAAAATCTTAATAGCTATTGGTTTTATATCTTATTGCTATGATAAAATTAAGGATTGCATCAGCATACAATCTTGTTTTCTTGGAAAATTAAAAAGTTTTTCCAGTTTTCCGAATGAAATTTTCGCATTGTTTATAAAAAATTTCTCTTGTATGTATAATGTATTACATTATAGTGTATTTCCTATCAGATTCTGTTCTGTTCTATAGACCAGGTAATCACCCGTTTGATTCTAAAATAACGGATGAAATAAAGTTATGTGAATATACATATTAAAGGGTTTGTCATGGTTGGACTTATACAAAAAAAATAAATAAAAATTAAGGACTTCGACATCTTTGGAAATAGTCCAGCATTCGGCAGTATGTCCAGAAAAATATGACTGGACTAAAAGTTCAAAAGTTTTTAATTTAACTTTTTTGTAGCTCAACATTGTTAATTTTTTTTAACACAAAAATTGTTTAAAATACGCTTTAGACAGCATATTCATTAAAACATTTTTCAGGGGAGTAAAGGATATCCCCAAGACCCTCTGCTTATCCGAGGATTATGGAAGGACCACTCCCCTCCCCTGGCACTATTGTTCGTGCACCTTCTAACAAAGGATGATGTGCTCTCTTATACTAATAGGGGATATACCCGACTGAGATAGACTGACAGTCAGTCTAAGTGGTATCTATGTTAATAAGTTAATTTCCACACAAATAAAAAAAAAGGAACCTTTGATCATTAAAAAATATATAGATGATTTGTTTATAATTGTGAAGACGAATCAATATAATAGAATGATTGAATCATTTTATAACTATAGTCATAGGTTAAATTTTATAACTGAAAAATTGGTTAATGATAAACATAGATTTTTAGATATGGAGGCGTCCATGGAAAACAATAAATTACTCATTAAATCGACCAAAAAAAGATACAATAGATTGTTGTCTTTTACTCAAATCAATAGTATCACAAATTTGTTACTATGAAATGAAAGTGCTGTTACATTTTTATTTTTAACATTTTTATATTTATAGATATGCTGCTTGATTCTCGATTTCAATTTTTTTTTTATGTCTCTCGTACGTAGATAATAAAAATAATAGTTAATGATACACATAATACAAAACTATAAAAGTGATACTAACAACAAGAATCTAGAAACCCATTATGTGGATATTATAAATTAAAAAAATCTGGTGGCGCATCATAAATTTCACTTAGTTGCCTATTACTTAACAATTAGCTTTCATTAAATGATGTTTATTTATTTATTAATAATTTTGGGCTCTTCAACCACCTGGGTTATTTTTGCTCTGTACTAAGCTTACAAAATTTAAGTTCAATCTTAACAAAATGAAATACAATTTAGTTTAAAACTGGAAAGATCTTTAAATTTTGGTATAAATTTCAACTTGATTTAGAAATAGTATCAATTTTGCTACAGTCTTGATGCTTTTTTTTCAAAGTCTCACTTATATCAGTTCCGATTCCAACTTCATCCCGTTTAGCTTCATACGCCAAGCATTTTTTAGCGAAAAAGTTGCTGTAACATCGCAGGCATATACCTATCTTAAATATGCAATTTGACTTTAGCAAAACTTTTCGTTTTTGAGCTACGCTATTCTCAGAACATTTTGGGAGACGGTCTCAGGTGACCTTAAAATGTGTATTTCCGTTGAAAACTCGAATTCGAAATTTTCCACGACCACGGTACTTTTCCTACCTATTATTTCATATATAGGTAAGTGAAAGTAATAAAAACTTTCTGATCCAAACTATATTAATAATTTAAACTTAAATAATTGGATAAGAAATAAATAATTTTAAAAAATGGTTACAACAATAAATACTTAAATAGATTCAAAATAATGGAAAAATAAATGTTTATTTAGTACAAACAGATAATACAGTAAATAACAGAATTATACTAATAGATAACAAAATGTAAAATAGCACAATCCAGAAATGTATGCAACTTGACAAGGAGAGCTAATTGCCAAGTTTTTGGTGATATTTTTAATAATTATGACAGGAAAATAATTTTTAATGATTCAAATGACAAAAGCTTTATTAATGTAATGTGTAAGGTAATCAATTTTATATAATAGTAAAACTTAATGAGTTACAAATGTTAGGCACGGTTAATTATCTGATTTTTAGAGTATGTTTTGATAAAGGGAACACAATCCTGCAATGTAAACACATAGTAGAAGAAGAAAATAAAGAATATTTAGAAGTCATCCTTTGATTACCAAGTAATGTTTAATTGAATATTACTGGAATAACTTGATACAGTTGTTCAATGAATGTTTATTTTATTATTAAGTATATGTCGATAAATTTATTACACTTTGCAAATTTTAATTGTTTAAATATTTTTTTTTATTTTTTATACAACTTTTTAAAAATAAAATATTTTAATCTTGACTTTTTACTATCATTATTTTCCTCTCTCTCTTTTTAATATATTTAAAATAGAGCTATGATTAACCAAATACGGCGTTATTTTGTTTAATCATGGTTTGAGGAAGCAATGATGTATTTTATATATATATATATATATATATATATATATATATATAATGAGGCATATGGCTGAATTTTTTCCAATTCAAAGTGTTTTTTGTTATTTATTTCAGAATGTGTTAATATATTGCATTAAAAATAAATATTATATTAACCTCTTTTAATATTTTCTGATCATATGTTAGTTGATAGCGATTAATGTAAAATAACCCAAGTGATAGCATACGTTACTAAAAAGTAACTGGATGTCCTAAAGTAGAAAAGACCCAGAATAAATTATTACGTGCGTTGTTACGCCCACATTTACGGAAATTTCCGCACATTATCAAAATTTTACGTAGTATGCCGTACACGGCAAAGATTTTTATAGATGTGGATCCGGGTTTAGGCTCAAACCGGTGACGTCATCAACTCAACACTCAAAGATTGTCAACTTTAATCTCTCACTGTACTTCCGCCTTAAGTCCAAATTCAAAAATCCTTTTTTGAAAATTTGAAAATTTCCAATAGCACAATTTCTCCTTTAAATGATACTAATTCTGGCTTTATAGCGTTTATAGAAGCGGAGCTATGAGCGTTTAAAAATGACACCAATAGCCTCTTAAATTTTTTCTGCCCTAACATCCTTATTATAGGTTTTAATTTTATATTATTTTTCATATATTAAATGAATTGATTGATAAATAAAATATATTTTGCAGTAATTAAAATGAATGGTCATTGAAGGTGAAAGGCAGTGGTTGGGAGAGCATATCCATTCCTCCCCTTTGTTTACATATTGTTTGCGTTTCATTTTATTATCTCTAGAACAGGTTGACGAGAGAGGATTATGTTTTCTTTTGATGAACAATTGGGATTGGAAAACGCTTATTTAGCCAAGTTAAGCCAAAATAAATTAATTGTGGACACCTATTAGAAAGAGCCAGTGTCTCCATAATCACAATTCCAATTATTCCATTGCCATTGAGGCATTATCCATCTGGCATTCCACTCTCAATTACACTCACTATTCTAAATCCTATCTGTTTTATAAAAGGTGGTAACACATTATTCAAATTCGATGCTAAAAATCCCCTTGGTATCTATTTCAGAGAAAATTACATATAATTATTCCATATGTTTGACGTGGAAATAAATAATCTGGAATAAACTCCGGATGCATTGACATATATGCTATTAAAAATTGATTTCAATATTATTGAATCTTTTACTTTTCCAAGAAAAAGTTCCTTAAGCAGGTGACGTATTGCGATCGATAGGACATCTTTTTTTTTTATATCATTTTTTTTAATCATTAAATTCATTCAGTTTTTGGATCAAATGAGGACAAAAAAGTGATTTTTGTTTTCTTTTCTTCTTACGTATAAGACCGATAAGGAACCAGGTTTCGAAATAAATACGGATAATAGGTAGTAACAGAAACTGCAATGATTTAATTTAGGACCCTATTTCATAAAACGCACAAAAGTACAAGTGGAAAGATTCGTTTTTAGAGGTTATAGGTTTCTTACCGTCATTAGAGAACAATAATTTTATTAATTCATTTTTAATTTATTGGTTTTAAATATAACTATTTTAATTGCTATCGTGTTTCAACATTTTACAATGTGTCATAAGCATTAAGCCATAGGCATAATAAAACTTGCACTTTTGTACTTAATTATGAAACAGGATATGCCTATAAAGGAAAGTACGAGTTGTTACATATTGTTAACACTTTGTTATAATGTTTAAACACGATATTATTTAAAATAGCTATATTAGAAAACAGTAAATTAAAAATAAAAACATCCGTGATCATCAGAACTTAGTCACTAAAGTCGTATTTTCACTAAAATAAAAATATAATGAGAGTGAGCAAAACGTTGAGACCTATAAAAGACAGTTCACTAACATACCGAAATTTAACCATACGTTTATTATGTTGTTCTGCCTCTCCGCTGACCTTCTATATAGAAAACCTTTCATACGGAATTTCAGCTCATTTGACCCAACGGGGCCCCTGGAGTTGAAATAGCCCTTTGCTAATACCGGTTCGCTCAAATGTAGTGGGGGAAAAAACTATTTATCAGACATCTCCAAAAGTTCCATGGTGTTTCCATTAGGAATGATGGTGTTTCCATGAGTCGGTATGGTACTCTATCGGTAGCCACAAGCAATCGTTCTCGATGCTATGGAACGTAGCTACAGTTGCAGTTCCAGCTGCTCTAAATATTCCCGATCCGATGTTGTCGATCTTCGTTCCCCATCCGTTACGAGTCCAGCTGTAATGGTGACGCTCACAGAAAATAGAATATTATAAAAGGGTCCCTAGGCCAGAGGTGGCCAGCATTTTGCATAACATGCGCCAATTTTTTCACAGATGAGTTCAGATGCGCCATATATAGTAGCTCGAGCCATGTTTATGCATTCTTGCTTTCGTAGCTAGAGGATATAGATAGGGATAGAGATAAAGATAGTTATTATTAGATGAAGTAAATATTATTTGTTCTACTTTTTGACAGCTTTGACCTTAATTACAGTAAAAAAATTATGTGATTTGTATTTCGAAATATATTACCTAAAGGACTGTTTTAAAAAGTGTTGAATTTTATTGGAGGGAGGACGAAAAAAGATGCGGAAAAATTAAGCTTGCCCTCCTCCTTCCCCCGACCAAGAATACTGGTTCTGTCGCCCTCTACTATAATTCCATAATATTTGCTTTCAGGGTAATACGACTCCGAAAAAGTCTCGATACCTACATTCATTCAAGCACTTGAATCAAATATTCGATACCACTAAGGTATTGAGCGGAATATTGAAGTAGCGGTATCGAAAGGAAAATATCGGTCCTTTACTTGTATCGATCGGTATCGCGCATCCATATCTCCTTATTATAAACATTATTTCAAAATTACTTATTTAAACGTATATTCCAATAAGTTAAATCCAATAAAATAATTCTTTTCGGAGCCAGAAAAAGAAGAGAGAAAAAAAATTATTAAAAATTATTTTGGAGTCCCCTTTAAGCGGCACCGGGGGAGGCCATTCCCTTCGCCCTACTGTAACTACGCTTCTGCAGATGTCTCGCACGGGTCTGAGGAATCCCAAACCGATTTTTAAACACTCGGAGGGAAAAATTCAACAATATTGGTTTATCTTGAAGTTCTTAATTTTGACCAAGTCTATCAACAAAAATACGGCAAATTGCTGATAGAATTTTTGAAGAATTGTAATAGGTATCTCATTTTTAAGCTTAAGTGGGGCCCTGTGCACCCTTGTAAATTTATAGGTTTACCCACTATTTTCAGTCGAAAATAGAAACTTTTTTAAAAGATATTTCAATATGAAGAACAATCTACGGTAGTTATTGGGACCTGTCACTCCCTTATCAATAGGGGCGTGGCCTCAGTAAGGTTATAGCCCCACCCGTCACCAGTTGCCGCCACCATTCTTCCCCTTTGTTCTGTTTTTTGAAAACCGCGTATTCATTGCAATCATTAAAATTATTACTGCCTTAATTACATATTTAAAATTGTTAGTGCTGTCGACTTTCGGTGATCTGGGGAAGTTTAAGTAATAATTTAAAGGAGAGCTAATTTAAATTACGGTAACGACCCGACCTCAACTGAAAAGGAACTTCTGTGATTTGTTTACCTCTTGAGCGAGCGTAGCGAGCTGAAATCGTCAGCTGTGATCTATTTTCTATTTACGATCTCAAAAAGGAAACAATTTTGTGATAGTATATTAGTCATGTTTTTTTATAGGTCATTCATTATACTCATTTCTAAAAAAAACTGACAAACTGATTGAACTGACTTATTTACGTATACACTAGGTGAAGTGAATAAAACTGAGTGAATAAATAGAGTACGTACTCATTTCTGAAAAAAACTGAGCAGGTGCTCTGATCCGATGTGAATATATAGAAGTTACACAATGAAATACTTAAATACTCTATTATTATTTATTTAAAACCGATTTTCGTTCAAAACTAATTTTCATTATTGTTATTTTACAATTCTTTTAATTATTATTTTACTATGTGTGTGGATCACGTGCTCCACAAATATTAACTTATTATTGTGATTTGGAGCACTTGCTCACCTTTATAAATGAATAAAACGTGAGAATCTGAGCAGGTACTTAGCAAAATGTTGAGTCTACGAAAGAGTAGATCGGCATTTTACCAAGTACCTGCTCACATAGCATGTTAAGATATTGAGCGGAATATTGGATTAGCGGTATCGAAAGGAAAGTATCGGTCCTTTACTTGTATTGATCGGTATCGCGGATCCATATCTCCTTATTATAAACAGTATTTCAAAATTACTTATTTAAACGTATATTACAATAAGTTATTTGTCTTCAATTCTTTTATTCACTTGGAAAGGTGAGCAGATACTCCGAATCAATAATCAGTCAATATATGTGGAGTACGTGACCCATACACTTTGTAAAATAACAATTAAAAGAATTGTAAAATATATTATATATAAAATTTAAATAGTGAATATGTAAATAAGGCGTGAAACAATTGAAAAATTATTGGCGGTTCAAATTCTCTGGTACTACAACCAACAAAGACACAGCAAGGCACTTTTTCAATAGAACATAATATTAATTATATTACTATCACAAAACACAAGAAAGATGAGAAACTTTGCTCGGAATGTAAGACGGTGTGAGGTTGTTGGAGTAGGGATGAAGTGTCAGCGGGGTCACCCTTCAAGCCTCAAGGGCTCTTCTATTCTATTCTATATTCTATATAACGCTTGTCTAGCGTTACCAATACTATGGAACGCAGGTCCAGTTGCAGATCCAAACATTGCCTATCCGGCCCGTTATGTTTTGGAGGGATTCGAACCCACACCGTTCCGAGCTGGGAACTCTGTGACCCTCTCCCTAACGTGCTCAGCCATCACAGTCTCTCTTAATAGCCAAGCCAGCAAAATATTTTTATATTTTTTTCATACCTAGTAAATTTTGAATTCGAATTCCATTCCGTACTCGTATATTTGAAGCCTATTAATTCGAAAATAATCATGAAAATACTCAATATTAATATTATTTTAAATATCTTACTTTTAAATTAAAAAAAAAAATTCAACAGGTAACTTTCTTTCAAAAAATAAATAAAGGATTTATTGGCATCTTAAAAAAGTAATTTATTAATGAATTACTGAAATTTAATTAAAAAAATTATCAATTTTAAATGAAACTACTAGAATTAAGTTTCTGTTGATGATATTACAAATGAGAGCTAGGAAATATAAATGATTTTACTTACAGATGTAGGAACGTTGGCAAATAAAGTTATTTAGATTATTTTAAAACTTCACAATTCAGTGAACAAATAAAAAACGGGAATACTTAATGTTTCACGCCATCTTCAATTGGAACTAACAAATTATAGAGAAATGGCTGTACCAACCAAACTTATTCTAAATCATCAAGCAATGTGTGGATATGTTTTTATCTAAAATTTTATATTATTTACTTAAAATACGAAAATAATTACAAATACTATAACTCATTGAAATTATAGTTATTATAATTTCAATGAGTTGTAGTATTTGTAATTATTTTCGTATTTTATAAAAAATATAATTTGTTTATCAATTCGAGCATAAACTAATGTTATCCTTAATTAAATATATTTAAAATATTTAGAAATTAAAAGCATTTATTTATTTTCTATTATTTTTCGAATTCCTATAATTATCGAAAATAAGCTGAAAGGGTAATTAGTAGGCAGCTCTTCAAATATGTATAAAGATTGACCGTTATCCACAACAAGCAATCCAGTGCGATCTTAAACCTCTTTTTGCTCTCCTTTAAAACTTTGAAAATGATACGACAGTTTACTTCTGAGGTACAGAAGCAATATCGTAATATCAATATAATATCACACAGATATATTCATATAATTAATTTTCCCAATCCTCCTATCGGTGAATTATTGAACTGTCAACTAGTGCTTACAAAATAGTATACGAGAGCATTCAAATTACCTTGGAATATGTTTTAGGTATATACCTACTGGAATTAATAAATACCATTTCTTTAAGAATGCAACCAAATTTTATGTTAATTTTAAAAAATATTACAACGAAAGGCAGCCATATATTTATGACAAAGCTAAAGTGGGATGGTACAATTCATTTTATGAAGGTTTTGTATTAATAGAAAATTTCTATTTCTGTGTACACTATGGTTGACTGTTAATAATAAATCCATCCTTATATGCTCGTCAGTGAGAGTTGTATTATAAGTATTACTTTAGAAAATTAATATAATTTAACAACTTTTATTATTGCATATGAATTAAGATTGAGGTCTGATTCAGTTCTTGATTGATTAATTTTTTTTTCAATATTGTTATATGTTCATTTGGTTTGTATTAAGGCATATTGTAGATAGCGCTCTATAATAAATCATATTTTACTTTTAGTCAAAGAAGAGCCCTGTTGAAGAATTGGTTGACCAGGCTGAGGCAGTCATTTCCCGCCAGGGAACAAGTCCCAGGGTGTATTCTGCTATGTCAAGATCCATAACATCTGCCTGGGATAATGTTAACAGTCATCTGCAATCTAGGAGTCGGATATTAGATTTGAATGTAAATTATCATAGGTATGTAGAAAGTAGTAACATGATCAACACCGTATCTTTATATTTATAACATTGTCAATATAACGACTCCTACATTCATCATCAATATAAGTAGGTAATCCTTCTTTACCAGTTCAATCCATACATCTCTGTTGGTTGATGAAATAATCATGCTGTTAAGAACGAGATCTAAAACATCATATATTTAGACATCAGAAAATAGTTTTTTAAAAATCTAAATATATTAACTTTTGAATTTTTTTTTTTAGAAATTTGTTAGAGAAAAATGCTTATATTGTTGTGCATGGTTTATATTATCATACATAATGTATTTTTATATTTAATTTTTTTTAAATATATATCCCTTGTTTTCATTTAATCAATTCTAAAAATTTTTTTTTTTTCATTTTCTCAAAGATGGGCAGAAGAGTTTGATGACTGTTGTACTTGCACTGAAGTGCTAGCTGAGTCGGAATTGCCAGTAGATATAGATGAAATGAGATCTCGGATCAATGAAATAAAATCTTGTGAAAGGGAAGCTCTAACTAGGCTGGGAAGGACATTAGCTGCAGGTGCAGAACTTCTAGGTGCTCTTAAATCACTTCGCGATTCAGCAACTCTCGATTCAAGACCTGACCATATCAAACTGTCTTCAGCTCTAGGTAATGTCAATTTAGCATTATCAAGCAAACAAAAAGATGAATTGAAAATGTCTATTCCTTTATAGTAAGCATATTTACATTTATCAGACACACATATTGACAAGCACAAATATCAAGAATGAAATATCAACTACTGTGAGACTGTGGGACACTATCATTAACTGTAATTTGGCATATTACTTTCTAGCTATTAATGAAAAAATATTTTGTCATTGATTAAAGTTACGTAATGCATAAAAATACATCTATTATATATATGTTTTGAATGAAAACGATTATAGACTATTTTCTTCATGTCCATCCAATACCTCCTATTTAACTTATATTGCCAACATAATTAAAAATGTTTAAAACTAAGTTGGAAATAACAATCTCAAGATATTATCACGAGGAAAGTTATAAAAACTACAAACAGTATTTACTATCAATAAACAACTTATTCAAGGCCACTAACACTAATTCTGCAGTTAAACCACACATAAAATAAAGTTTAAATATTATTACTAATTGACCTAATGATCACTTATTATTCCTTATTTCTGATTACTGATTATTCCTTCTGAACTTTCTATATGGGCACTAAAAACCTAAAAATTCAAAACTACAAACTATGACATTGAATATGACTAAACAAAAAAAAGTGATTGGCTTGGTGTATTTGGGGATAGTATTTAGTAAGGTGCATAAGTTTCCGTCCTGAGGAAGAAGGAAAGGTGAAAGAAAAAAACTGGTGTTATTGTTTTTAAATATATACTCTTATAAGTTCTACACACTTAATACAACACTTAGGCAACATTTCTATACAATAAAAAAATAATTTTCTTCTTTGCCTTGGAAATCGATGCTGTGTGGACAGGGGAATTGTCGTGAAGAAGCCGAACACTCTACTCAACTTTCCCTACCTTTTCTCTTTGATGGTGCCTCGTAAGCGTTGAAGTAGGGCAGCATATTACTCGCCATTCACTGTGCTATTCCTTTATTTAAAATCAATCAGCAGTATTTAGGACTTTGTTAGTATTAGGACTTCCTCTATAATCCCAAAAATTTGTGGCCATTACTTTTTTTGTTGACTTTTTCCTTTAGCGGAGGTGCTTCTTTTGGCCTTTTACATTCAAATGACTTCCTCTTGCTGAGTGGGTCATAGTATAGAACCATTGTCTCATTCTCAGTTACAATTGAGTACAAGAAATTTTTTTGGGTCGGCATTATATCCACGTAAAAATTAATTTCAGCAGCAAACACGTTCCTCTTTTTGAGCAACCGAAAGAATTTTTGGAACCGATCTTGCACTCATCTAGCTCATATGCAAATCTTTTTTAATGATCCTCAGAATATTTGTTTTTGAAAGTTCCAACCTTGCTGCTATTTCTTTGGTCTTCAGTCTTTGATCAGACAGCAATTCAGCTTCCACAAGTTGGATTGTTTCAGAAGTGACATCTTCCAATGGGTGACCAGAATGTGGGTCCTCATCCAGACTTTTTCTCCCTAACTTAAATAATTTTGCCCATTATTTTACAGTGGAGTACGAGGGGGAGGACCCATACATGCCATCCAATCTCTTTAATTTGTACAGAAGTAAGGCCCTCTTTACATAAGAATTTAATAACCGCACGGTATTCAATCTTGAACATTGTTAAAACGCACAGATTCCTTCAAGGTTAGATACGGACTGACCCGGACTGAGAAAGTGCGGGTGATAGGTATGGAGAGTGCAGCCATAGACATGCACGGCAGGCAAGTGTTAGCTTTCTTGAAGTAGGGGAACAAGGGCAGGCCAGAAACTTATGGACCTCACAATGTATATGAGGTATGAACATTGGTGATAAATTATAAAAATTGAATGACATTAAATTAAGATTTTGCTTTCACTAAAGTGGACAAATATTCATAGAAATGGCTTTTATTGTTAAACAATGAAAGAAGTAATATTATTTGTAAAGCAACATTGATCATCGATACTTTTACTTGTTTTTAATAAAATAATATAAAAATGATTCAACATTTTCAGCTGTTGCGCAAGTTGAAGGGTGGATGGAACATCTTCATGACAGAAGAATAAAACTGCAAGATAAAACATCAAAGTCAATAACTGAACTGGAAGAGTGTTTAGAACTTGCTCTAATCACATCAGAACTAATGAAATTGCAGCGAAATCTAGAAGAAAGATCTACTGCTCTTGTTAATACTTGTGACCAGCTCGGAGATGCTTCTGCCTCTGCTAGTCTTTTACTTCATGAGCACTGTAAATTACTTCCAGAAGCAAAGGTGAGAATAGAAATCTATGATTCCAATTTAAGAAATGCAAGTGGTTCTTTACTTATTTAAAAAAAAAAAAATAATATAATAATACCAACTTTCAGTCAAAAGACATGTTTTAAGTGTTCTTAATAAGTACTCACATTGTTTTTGTTTCATTATTTTTATTTCATTGCACCATCAATTTTATACTTTCCTACCATTACTAGTTAAGGAACGTATTGTAATCGGGTGAAATTTTCGTTGTGCAGTTTTCTACAAATCTATGCATTTCAGAACCCTCTGGGTCCAAAAAAAACATTTTCGGCCATTGGTCTGTCAGGATTATCTCTTGAACGGCTGGATCAATTTTTTTGATTTTAAAAACAAAAATTTGTAGGGTTTCAGCTCCTAATGTCTTTGTACTAAATTGGGCACCCTTTGCACAATTTCAGCTGCACAATAGCCAAAAAACGTGTTTCTATAGATTTTAGCACAAAAATGTCTAAGGATTTTGATGAAACTTGCCTAAATTCTTCTACTTAAAGCTCTCTAATTATTCTTATATGAAGTATATCGCCAGGAAGAAGCAGGAAAAAAAGTGATGAAAAAAATAAGATTTAATTTGCGCATAACTCAAAAAATATGGATTTTATGTAAAATTCTGTACTTTGTCATCAAAAATGAATTTTATAAAAAAAAATAAAATAAAATAAAAAATATATAAATCGGACCATTATTAGCAAAGATACGATAGAGGGAATTAAAATGTTTACACATGTTTTTACTTTCCTACTGTTACTAGGTAAAGAAAGTATTTTAATCGGGTGAAATTTTTGATGTGCAGTTTTCAATGGCTCTGTGCATTTCAGAGCCCCTGAAAAACTTGGTTTTCTATACTATTCGAAAGGTTATCAAATTCTCTAAAAAAAATCATCTAAATCAGGCCAATATTAGCAAAGATAAAGCATACTGAATTTTTTTCGCATTGCTTATAACATATTCTTTACATGTTCTTTAGAAACCAGTTCACCTTTGTTTAGTTTTTTTATAGCTCAATATCTATATATCTTGAATATTCTAGATGCTCATTAGAAAGATATTTTAATTATAAACAAAGCTAAACATAAAAAAATCTGAATTGGACTAATATTAGCGAAGTTAAAGCAAACGATTTTTATTTTGGACCTTCACTTAAAGAAAGTATAGAAAGTACTGTGAGTGGACACACCAGATTTTTATATTTTATTTCTTATTCAAGTTGATTATACTATTTTATAAATAGATTCTCAATTAATACTAAATTATCTTTAATTTTTTATGTTTTTAAAATTAAAGTTAATTAATAGGTATCTTTTTTTGATATTAATATTCATAATTTTATTTGGTCTATCAGTAAAAACTTGTATAAAAGAATATTCATACTCATTCTGATGTTATTCATTCAATAATAAAATTGTATTATGGAAAATGAAGACAGATACTGAGTGCTGAACATTTATCAGCTTTAATTTCTTTGAGAATTTATAATAAAAAAGAAAAACATTTGACAAGTTACAGTAGTCTTTTTTGGATTGGGTGCCTTACAATTCTTTAGATAGATAGAAAAAAAAAACACTTTATTCAGAGATTAGGTCCATTTAGAATAATATACAATTACATAAACAACAGAAAACATATCTGGCCAAAATATGGAGTATCTAAAATCAATAGGTATAGGCAACACAAAATATTTTCTTCTTGTGAAAAAAAAAATAAAAATACAGGATATAAATCATATAAACAATGTATTAATTAATATAAACAATATAATATATAAACAATGTTATAAACAATATTTTATATAAACAATGTATTAATTTCCTGAATTCATAGTACTAGTTATATCATAAAAAAATTGTGAGCCCCACCACATTTATTATTTAATAAACAGAAGATCTCAAAGTATTAATCAACACTTTTTTCAACACTGTTTTTGTAGAAGGAAAATTAACAAAAAAGAAGGTATAAATCTACTTAGATATTAAATGTATAAAAGGGGCTATGAAAAAAAAAAAAAAATCATTTCAACTTAACTGAAATTGCATGATTAGAGATCATCTGTTTAGAATGGGAAAAGGTTTTGGAAAAGGATGGATAGAATAAGGGAAAGGAAGAAGCATGGCAGATATTAGTAGGGATAGAATTATAAAGGGTAGTGGAGTGGGCAAGAAAGGAACAATCTGATGTTTTAGTTCTGTGGAATGGGATATAAAAGTCAGAAAGACGGGATCTTGTTTCCTGTGAGTGGATTGAATATTTGAATTGTAGAAGGTTGCAGATATAGGAGAGACGGCGGGAGTTGATGGTTTGTTATAAGTAAGATGCAAGGAAATATTGTCTACGGGTGGAGAAGAAGATCCGTGTTAACTCTTTGTAAAGGTGGGACACATGGGAGCACCCCATGGTATCGAAGATAAATTAAAAAAAACAGTTCATAATTTGCTTCAATCTGTTCTCGAACCCAATCAAGAGGCAACTATACACCGCAAAGCCATAGTCCAAGTGGAAAAATCAAGTGAGGATACAAGGAATCCACATGTAAGTGTTGAAGATTACAAGAGTGATGTAATAAGTTGAGAGTACTTGTTGACTCAGGAAATTTCTTAAAAGAACAGGAACTTGTTCCTGGAAATCCCATTTGGTCAATAGTGGTACCTAAGTTATTAACAGTGGATCTAAAAGTGATGGGATTGATAATTTAGGTAGGAAAGTTGGAGTTAGGCTTAAGGAGTGAATTGGAACCTATGACAATGACCTGAGTTTTCAAAGTGTTAGATCTTAATTTATTCAAGTTAGCCCTAGCTCTGATCCTGGCAAACAATACAAATAACTCAGAAGGAGAAAAGAATAAATAGATATGGAAGTCATCAGCATTTAGATGATGGGAACATTAGTGGTGCTTGGTGTTCAGAATTAGTGGACAGCTGCACTTCACCGAACAAGCTGGCGGAAGCTGCTTGAGGAGGCCAGGACCCAGTAATGGGTTGTCATGCCAATTGATTGATTGAACATTAGTGGATTAAATTAGGATGATCATTGATGTAGGAATTGAAAAGGAGAGGAGAAATACTTGAAGTCTGGGCTACTCCTGAGGATAGAGTAAGGAATAACGATAGGGATTGATTAGAAATGAAAATAGCTCGAGTATGGCCGGAAAGAAAAAATTGAAACGAGTAGAGAGAGCTGTTAGAAAAAGATAAAGATTTTAATTTGGTTAAAAAGATGGAATGGTCCAGGCAATCAAAAGCTTTAGAAAAGTCAAGGAGTATTAGTACAGCTAACTTTTTTTCGTCCATAGTGTTATGTATGTCTGGTGATTAAGACAAGTACAGATTATATGGAGAAACCAGGTTGGAAACTAGATTGAAGAGGATCGAGGAGTTTGGATTCTTCTTTTGGAAATAAGTGTGTGTCTGTGAACATATGAACAGTCTAGTTCAAAAACGAAAAGTTGTACAAAACTGAAATTTAAATCAAAAAATTATTAGAAAAGTATTGAACTACAACTGCTTGGAGCCCGAAACTAGATGAAAGGCCGAGTATTTCTAGCAGATGGATATGACTGAACCGTGCCTTCCCCCACCTTGTCTACAATACTTCTTCTTCTTTTGTGGTGCTACAGACCACTTTGGTCCCTGGCCTCCTCAATAAGCCTTCGCCAAGTGGCTCGATCTTGTGCGGCTGTTTTCCAGTTTTGTACATTCATTAGAGTCAAAGCATCCTTAGCAACAGCGTCCTCCCATCTGAGTCTTGGTCTGCCTCTACCTCTGGAGCAGTCCAGCCTCCCCTCCAATAACTTCTTGGGAATCTGGTCATCCCTGATTTTGGCGACATAGCCGACCCACCTCAATATTTCTAACTTGATGGTCCGTAGTACGTTTGCTTCACTGTAGAATTCGTATAATTCATTATGCCATCTTCTCCACTGGGCCCAAACGTCTTGTCTAATGGGCACAAAAATCCTCCGTAGTATTTTTCTTTCGAAAATAAGGATTTCTTTTTCGTCTTTGGATGTCAAAGTCCATGTTTCGAATCCAAAAAGTACCAGCCTGATGAGCGTTTTGTAAATTAGGCACTTGGTTCATCAAGAGATTATGGGCTTACCGAGACCCTTTCTTAAGCCAAAATAGCATCTGTTAGCAATCATCAGTCTCTGGCTTGTTTCCATCAGAATCTTATTTGTAGAGCAAGCAACTGAGTACTTGAACTGGTCTATGCTCTGGAAGCTGAACGGACCAATAACTAAGGGTTCTTTTGACACATATATCACTATGGCCAACTCTCATGTACTTGGTCTTTTCTTCATTTATAGTCAGGCCCATGTCTGCGGCGGCTTCTATGAGATTCAGGAATGCGTCCTTAAGTGCGTTGAGCGAGTGACTATGTCGATATCATCCGCAAAGGCAAGCAGTTGGACGATTCTGTCGTAGATGGTCCCTGTCGTTTGAATATCCAAGCTTCTTACTACTTTTTCAAGGGCATGGTTAAATACAAACACACTAGGGCATCTCCTTGTCTCAGTCCTCTTTTCAAGTCAAATACTGGTGACAAGTTTGACTGCACTTTGACTTTGCACCTCACATGTTCCATAGTCATTTTGATGAGGCGTATTAATTTTAGTGGGATTCTGAACTCACACAATGCTTCGTAGAGTTTGGGCCTCTTGATACTGTCTTACCTGCTCTTGAAATCAATGAAAAGATGATGAGTGTTCATTTTGAATTCAGTTGATTTCTGGAGTATCATCCTTATGCTGAATATTTGATCTATCGTCGACTTTCCTCTTTTGAATCCCGTCTGATACTCTCCTATTTCTCTTTCTGCAAAAGGAAGTAACTTTGAGCACAATATATTTGAAATGACTTTATATGCACATTGAATTAGGGTAATGCTCTGATAATTGGAACATTCTAAGATATTTCCTTTCTTGTGAAGGGGACAAATTAATCCCTTCATCCATTGATCTGGCATTTGTTTCTCAACCCATATATCCAATATTGTATCATAAATAGCCTTATGGAGTTGCTCACTTCCATGCTTTAAGAGCTCTGCCGGGATTCCATCTTCACTCGGGACTTGGTTATTCCTGAGTTTCAGGATAGCCTCTAAGCAAAACTGTCTTGTACAGTATCTTCATCTTCTTCATTCAGCAAATTGTTAAAGTGTCGGGCCCATCTTGACAGGATTTCAACAGTTCTCTACAATACACTCCGTAGAATTTAGTTGTTAACTTCACGCTGATTATTATTATAACATCCTTCAGGATTAGTATTATAGGGTGGTATAGGAAAGTTGTAAGATGTGTGCACCATCACAATTTTTTTTTAAAGTAGAGTAAAAATATAAAAGTAAATTAAAAATATGATTTTTTTTAATTTGATTAGAAGGTTGCTGCTTCTTGAAAGATTGTGTTGTATTTCTATTTTTTTTAATTTTCTTTATTTTTATTTTCAGGAAATGCAAGAGCAGGCATTGAAGATAGTACGCTTCAGTGAAGAATTCTCTCTTCGTGGTCACTTTGCTGGACCAGAGGCTGTTACACAAGCATATGTTATTCTGGAACAAGCTGCTTGCTATGTTTCTAATATTGGTAAGAGAGAAGAGAATCTTCAGAGAGCCATTGCTTTCTTTACATCAGCTGAGCAGGTAACTACATTCCTTTTATCTTTTAAAACAAACATTGTATGCAGCATTGTACTAATTATAAATAAGTATATGTTTTATGTGTTACCATTTCAAATTTTATGAAAATGAAATATGAGTGGTGTCGAATTTGCTTTTATAATTACTTAAATTCATTATAAATTGTTTGTATTTCTTCCATTGATTCGTTTGAATTGTACATTATGAGAA
The DNA here is from genome assembly GCA_948150685.1 of Rhaphigaster nebulosa. Lineage (NCBI taxonomy): Eukaryota > Metazoa > Arthropoda > Insecta > Hemiptera > Pentatomidae > Rhaphigaster > Rhaphigaster nebulosa. The sequence continues at coordinate 47,312,760 of OX411308.1, read as the reverse complement.
AAACTACTGGAATATGAGTAAAGGCATGACAAAGTTATTTTTCTGCATGGCAATGCTTGACCTCATGTCAAAAAAGTCTTAAAAAGAATATTTGGAAATGTTCAAGTGGGATATTTTACTGCACCACCGTATTCTCTGGACATTGTTCCTTCTGATTGCTGGTTGTTCCGACGGATGCAGCACGATTTGGCAGGTCACGGGTTCACTTCTTTCGCAGATATCGAAAATTGGCTCCTAACTTGGATCGCCTCAAAAGACGAGTCATTTTTTCGAGTTGGAATTCGAAAATTGCCTGAGTGGTGGAAAAAGAAGTAGCCAGCGATGGATAATACTTTGATTGATCAAAATTTATGTTCATTTATTGATGTTAATTTATGTTCATTCATTTTGTTCCGAAATAAATGCATTTTTGACCACAAAAAAACAGACCGAACTTATTTGTACTCCTTATATTTGAGGTTTCAATTGCAATTGAAATCTTATTTTTAACAATAATGATCAATAATTAAAGATGAACTTCAAAAATTAATTAAAAAAAGAACGGATGATTTTCAGAAGAAATACACTGCTAGAAAGCTAGAAGTCTATTGAATTTAGCTGTAACTACCTGAAAAAGAAAAAGGCAATCCCCATCGTGTAAGGAGCGATAGAACCAATGAACGATGACTTCACCTGAGTACCACCCGTCCATGAAAAAAGAGATAGTTGTATGTTTAATAATTATTGTCTTGCCTACTTAAACTCTGTTCCACAGAAACATAACATTTATACTACCATGTCCCATCATCATGAAATGGCACAGTCTGATACTGCAGCTCTCAAGTTTTGGGATCAAAGGAGAACCTATGTGTCTATTGAAACTGACAAGGAGAATGCATGATGATGCTGCTACATTGAAAAATAGTCAACACGTATCCAACTGTTTCGTCCAATGGGGCCTAGGAGCTGAGAAAAAAAAATAAAATGCCCTGAAAATACTTTATTTTATCTCTTGAGTTTAAAAAATGTTTTTTCCAGCAATGTCTTTCAGAGTATATTGAATAAAAATAATGACATTAAAAATAATTGGTTTTTGTTCAAATAAATTTTAAAATGTATTTAAATTATTAATTAAACTAGCCTTAGAGATTTTTTCAAACCAAAAATGATGGCAAATTTTGATTCAGCATACCAAAAAACCTTTATGTTGAAAATATCATCGAAAACAAAAAAAAATTGGTTTTTCTTATTCCGTTGGTGCTCAAAAGTTTTAAGCCACAAAATTACGTTTTGATTTGGGACTCTCTCAACTCGTTTCTACGTGTTTTAGAACCAACATTATCCACAAAAAACCTTAATTTTGTTTTTATTTGGTGATCACATGTTTTTACACAGAACTTCTAAGATAATGCAATATTCGAAACTATAGGTAGACTGTTTTATAATTTATTTCTAATTGATATAGATTGTTTGCATGATAATAAATTAAAATTAGAATTACTATTGTATTATATGATAGGTATAATAAGTAATTGGCTTGTTTTAATCTTGATGTTGTTTTTTGAATAGAGATGAATATGGTGCTGGACACCGAAAGCTACTCAGAATGAAATAAAATAAAATATAATGAATTGAGACTTTTTTTTTTATAATCTACCTATATCAATTGGATAATGCAATATTGATTAAATGTATGGAAAGAAGAAACTTCCCTCTTTCTAGTGAGTCCAAGAACGTCTATATCGGATAGGCTGAAGATGAGTGTTTGTGGATCAAAAAAATCCAAATCAGAACATAATTTTGTGACTTAAAAGTTTTGAGCGCCCTCAAACTGAAAAAAAAAAAAAAAATTGTTTTCGATGATATTTTCAACATTAAGGTTTTTTTTTTGGTATGTTGAATCAAAATCCTTCATAACTTTTGGTGTGAAAAAATCTGTAAGGCTAGCTTAATGAATAATTTAAACACTTTTATAAATTTATTTGAACAAAGCCAATTATTTTTTAATGTCATTATTTTTCCTTCTATATATTCTGAAAAATAAACATTTTGATGGAAAAACCATGTCATATCATTTTTTAAACTCAAGATATAGAATGAAGCATATTCAGGGTGTTTTATTTTGTTTCTCAGCTCCTAGGGTCCATTGGACGAAGCAGTTGGGTATGTGTTAACTTTTTTTTATGTTGAATCACCCAAAAAACATTCAATCGGTGACGGGCACATTGTGCACATCTCTTGTCAGTCCACACATCTCATGAAATTCTTAAAATATACCTTTCGATGACAAAAAGACTATTTCTGTCTGCCATTGTGAATTCCCAGGCTTCTGACCTATAGTTTAAAAGTTAATGGATATTAGTCTTATTGTGATTATTCTTAGTCCTTTTACCAAGGAATCTAACTGCTTTGCAATTCCAATTTTTGTTGCTCTCTTTGGCCATTTTATGTGATAACCTCTAACTCCAGGTTGATAGAACTACTGTTTTACTGAAAATGTCCCAAATAAAGTGTTTATCCCAATTATAATAAGTCCCGACTTCGCAAGGTTGGCTGTTTTTTATTATATTTTATTTTAAAATTAATTACAAGAAAGCTAGTCTATTCTTTAAAAAACAAAACAAATTCAGTCTGATCTTCTGTGTCCTAATGAAAGATACAAATATTGCAGAATTAGTCGCTATCAATTATATTATTAGTCGGCTTATAGATGTATAGAGTGGTTAGCCTTTCTTATTTTTCACTGACTCAATAATTTTTATTTTCTAAGCAGACTTCTACATTTTTATTCTAGCTGCTACTCTTCTAGATTCTGTTCCTGAACTATTCTTTGCATTAATATCCTCAGAAATGCTCAGAATCGAATCCATGTCTCCATGAACCGAGAAGACATAACCTTTTCACCACAGAAATGGTCATTCAATTATGAAAAAAGGATTGTTGAACAATACCTGTAGTCAATAATATTTGTGATTAAGAGGAACTCAAAAACTTTCAAGTCTTTTCTTAATATTTATTTTTCACCTTTGTTTTAACTATAAAAAAGTTCAATTTCTGTTTCTAATTTTCATATTTGAGAAAATAATGAAGATATTAATATAAATATGTTCTCTCTAGACATTGATAAAGCTAGACCAACTCGAAGTTCAACTTTCAACTGCTGAGCTTGGACTAGATCTTGACCAATTGAGAATTCTTCATGAAGAAGTATCTAACTCCTTGGAAGAAGTTACTGGTAAAGTTCTTCAAGAGGGTTATAAAATTCTTGAAGAGACTCCAACTGCTGAGGTATATTAGCTAATTATTTATCTTTTTTAATATTTAAAAATTGTAGAATAAAAAATATTAGGGTAGATTTTTTAATTAAATTGAATTAGCTGTGGATTTAATATTATTGAAGATCCCATGGTTGCCGAGCATTTAAGGCATCACCTTAGCATTCTCGAGTCAGAAATGGTGCCAGCTCAAATCCGAAATGGGCGGATTGAAATTTATTTTTGAGTAGACCCTATAGAATAAATCTGGACCTTCTCACTCTCATTAGAATAGGTTGGTTAACTTATAGGATGACTTGTCCTTCCTGGCTTGCAGTAAATAGTACAGATGTTAAACCCAAAATATACATTATTAATGAATACTGTAAAATATTAGGTAAATGGTAGCGTTAGCAAAATTGATGAAGGCTCTATTATACAGGGGTTGAAACTATGATAGTTTTGAGAGAAAATATGTATAGTTGAAAAAAAATATAAGGGTCCATGTCAGATTGGTGCCTCTTGACTTAAGGAATTTGTTAACTTTTAATTTTTGTTTAATTTATGCAATATTTATTATTACAAGTTTTTTTTTTTTTAATTTGTAGTTTAATTATTATTATTTTTCTTGTTTTTTCTTAACATTATAATATAGACGGATAAGTGTTTTCAAGAAATTTTCAATATTAAGTTACTGCCAACGATTACGCTGGTGTATCCAGCCAGTTTGTCATTTTAGCTTTTGTTTATGTTAATTCTGAATTTATTTGATTATGTCTGACTTTTTGTCACTGATCTTGCTGTGTCTATTCAGAATAACTCGATGGGTTTTCAATATTTTCTGTCTTGGATTTATACTTGCCGTTGTTTCTTGAATTCATTACAATCTTTAAAATTGTTTCTTTTCGAGTCCTTCAAATTGAACATTTCTTTCTTATAATGCTTTTAGTGACTCCAAAATATTTGATTTATCTTTTCTTCTATGATTTTGGACACATAGTCCAAGTCCATTTCCTCTTATTATTGCTATACATTTTAAATATTTACTACCTTAATAAGATATCTGTTACTTTTTATTCCCCTTTGCGGTCAAATAATTAAAATTAAGCAATTATTTTTAAGGGTGTTAAGCGAATTGTTGAAGACATTGAAAACAAGAAAATCAATCTGAGTGTCCAGTGCACTGCACATAAAGAAGAAAACATACGAGCGAACGCAGCATATAAGGTTTTCATCGAAAAATATAATCTTGTAAGTATACTTATTGTCAAGACTTAGTTTTTGGTAGCAGCTGTTCAAGAATCGATTAAATGTTTATTGTTGATAAGCAATCACAAAACTTATTAATAAAAAAAAAAAAAAAAATACATTCAGTTTCTTTTCTTGTAAGTTATCCAAAAGAAAAGAATGTTTTTTGTTGAATTTTCATAAAGCTGTCAAGTCCCTCAAAATCGTTTTGATTTTCATTGGGAAAGTATTCTTTATAAACTTTATTTCTATTTGATTACCTGGTACTTTTGAGTAGAAATTTTAATACTTTTAACTTAAGGATATGTGAGAGATTTTTGAAAGCTGTTAGGTAAAATGTAAAACTAGCTGTTAATTAATATTGGAATATGTTGTTGATTTAATAGCTTGATTGATTTTTTTCTTTATATTACAACTTCTTATTTGTTCCAGCTAAATGCTTTTCTAACTAGTTTGGAAGGTTATCTTTCTGGTGTGACCAACATGGGTGACAATCTAGTATCTGCTAGAGAATTTTTGCAAGTTTATAAAAGAAACTTGAATGATTTACAGGTGATTATTTTATTGATGTTTTAATTTATTTGGTTTTGAATAAAAAAATCTCACAAATATTTCTATACCTTATGAACAAATGTTTTTTTTTAATCTTTTAAGACTAAAACACTGGAAATCAAAGCATTGATTTCAAGTGCTCGTGAAGTGGGTGGAAGAAAACAGACAGAAATAGCTGACACTTGTTTGGAACTAGAATCAAGATGGTGCTCGTTGTCTACCACTCTTGAGTCAAGGGTAAACTTAGTAAGCTCTTATGTCAGGGCCTTGTCACTGGCCCAGAATTTAAATACACAACTTGAGGCTATAAATGGTATGTATAGTGTGTTGTAATAATGTTAATTTATATAATGTAAATGAATGTAATAAATAAGAAGAAAATGCAATTTTTAAATTTTTAGATATTATCAAGTACAGAGAGAATGAATCCAAAGGTGAACAACTTTGGGTGTCTGCTAAACAGCTGAGAGCACAAATGGATAACACTGCAACAAACTTCAATCAAGATTCTATGAAAGTATTGACTTTTTAATTTCATTTTTTTTTTTAAATCTTCTGACCATAGAAGAGTATCATAATCTCAATATTATTATTATAATTCAATATTTATAATTACAATATTTAAATGCTTTAATAGAAAGTCAATCTCTTAATTTAAATTCATGTTAAATAAAAAAATCTATGATAGTAATTAAATTCATAAATGAATAAAAAATATTTCCTAAAGGATATTTGATAGAATTGGAAAGTCTAGTTGAATAACAATTGTTTTATATTATTATTATTTTATTACCACAATCTTCCTTGCCAATATAGAAAATACGGTTATGGCAGTGGAATACTACTGCTTCCACTTCATTTATTTATTAAAAGGTAATTCCCTTTCACCTGCCCTATTTAATTTAGTAATTGAGTATTTTTTAGAAAGGTGGATACATACTGAAAAAGATTTAAATCTGGACAGACCATTTCAAACGTCATGATGCTATTACTTCGATTACATTTACATGGCGCATGCCCCAAAAGTTTGCGTTATCTAGCATCCTAAATTTAATTATTAATTAATATGCAAGAGCAGAAGCTCTTTCTCTTCTTTTTTCTCTCTTTCTTGATTTCTTTCTCTCCTGCTGTCCTGATGATGCCTGAATTGGCGAAATATCGACAGATGATTTTTTTATTTATTAATGCTAATTTTTAGACTCTTGGCTTCTTTATTGGATTTTTCCATTTATGTCATATCAATTATTATTTATTTCTAATTAATCGTTTTTTTTAGAACCAAAGAATATTTGTAATGCTCTAGCAACCATCTGTGAAGAATAGCTAGAAAGAAAGTAGTAATGTTAATTCTTACTTCGATATTTTTAATATTTTAAGTTAAAAATGACTTAAGTTTGAATTTGGGTTGTTAAATATCCATGCTTGGGTTTACAGATGATTTGGTACTGTTAGTGAAGATGTGGAAACTTATAAAACTAAATACAACAACTTTGATGAAAGCTGATAAAGACGTAGGGCTCGAAAGAAATATGGATAGGACAAAATATATGATTAGCACCAGAAACATCGGCGATTTTTGTGATATAGATATAAGAGACAATATGCTTGAAGATGCTGAGAAATTTAAGTATTTGGGATCCATGATAACAAGAAAAAACTAAATTCAAGAGGAAATAAAGGTGCGGTTTAAGGCGGGAAATGCTTGTTATTTTTCTATCTTGACATTACTTAGCTCATGCCTTTTGTCCAGAAACTTAACAGTTAAAATTTACAAAACTATTAACCTTCCTACTGTTCTGTATAGATGTGAAATCTGGCCGCTAACTTTGAACGAAGAACAACGCCTTAAGATCTTTGAGAATAAGATATTGCATAGATTATTTGGTCTGAAAAAGGACGATTCCACTGGAGAATTTAGGAGGTTACACAACATGGAATTGCAGAGTATGCACCCTGTTAAGTTTATAAATGCTGAGCCGACTGGTAAATATCCAAGGGGTAGACAGGAACTTAGGTTGGACGATTGCGTTAAGAGTGGTCTACGTTGGGTGTGGACGGTAGTCGGTTGACAGAGGTTCATAAACAGCTATTGCTGCTATCGGCATTGAATCTTCGGGTTCATTAAAGCTTTTATTATTATAATATGATTTTTCTTGCATTTGCGGGTTCAGAACTGAGGTAGGGGACAAGCACCTCAGATATTAATGTTTTCAGAAATTTAAGAATTTTCGAACTATTCTGGCTGTATCCAAGAGAACTACTTGTTGAGTCTCTCTTAGTACACCAAGAGGCAATTCCAAACCATCCATGCCTGCCACTAATGACTTTGGAATCAGTCCATTTGTTGATGTTGGAGAGGTTGATATAACCCTGAATAACTGGTGTTCAGGGGGTCCTTGATGATTATATTTTGGAGTGGCATTGAATGGCTGGTTCAAAGATAGGTGATAGAAACTGATGCCCTATATTTTGAAGAGTATGATCAATAGATGAATTAATTATAAAATTTTTAGTACATGGAATGCATAGAATTTGTTCACACTGGCATTTTAAGTCAGCGGGAAATTCTTTTCTAATAAAATAAATTCTAATGTTGTTCAGCTTCATTTCAAATAAGCCACAAATTTCTCCACCACATCACTATGCAGCTTTTTCTGTTCTATTGAATGTACTTTATTTTTGTCTAATAAAAATTTATTAGATGTTATTTCCAAGAAAGCTGATGTTTCAGAAGTTCATTTCATATTATAATATATTTATTAATATGGAAAAAAAAATCTTTAGGCCTATCGGCCTCCAAGCAAAATTACACCTGAATAATTTATTTAATCAAAAAAACAATGTTCCCTCTTTCCTCTATTTTGCTGTAGCTTTAATTTTTAATGTTTAGTTAGACATTTTATTTAACTACTCTACCCATCTTATTGGGAATATCTTAGATTGATATGATAAAAAAAAAAAAAAAAAAGAAATGTAAAACTTCAGTATTGCTATGCCTATCCTTTCTTTATCCCCATTTCCTTCTAAATATTTTTTTTTTTTTTTTTTATATAATAATAATAATAATATAATAAAAGGCTTAGTGAACCTGAAGGTTTGATGCCAAAGGTTCCATTCTTTGCGGGCTCAAACTGTTTATGCGTTCTGTTTATACCCTTGTACATGTCTCTTACCTTGTTTTCAATTCTATGTTTTTATCTCTATTATTTTGTTTTTAAGATATTCTCGTTTTTTATTTCTGAGGAATTTGGACGTCTCATTCATCATGGCTCGGAAGTTAGCAACATTGTTATCGCTAGGATTATTTAAAGCTTTTAATTTAGTGGCTCTTCTTTTTTCACAAAAGTTTAGACAATTATTATCGAACCACGGTTTGTTCTTTTTACTGTCCCTTTTTCCAAGACACAAATTACTTACCGCTTTAATATTATCCCTAATTCCGATCCATAGCTTGTCTATATCTTCACGATCCTCATCAAAAGATTCTGAGGCTTCAAACCTATTCTTGATATCTACCGCGAATTGATTTCTAATTGAAGAGTTTTTTAATTTATCTAAATCGAAATTTTCGGAACAAATACGGCTTTCTTTTCTGTTTTTGTATATTAAGTTTTTGTCAAAGTTTCGCGATTACTAATTCATGATCTGACCCAAATTCTGCCCCACGATAGTTAATTATACTATTTTGCCATCTTTGTTGTATCAAAAGATGATCAATTTGATTGCGTGTTTGTGAATCCGGCGATGTCCACGTATACTTATGAATATCCTTATGTTTAAACGTAGTACTTTTGATTGTTAGGTTTTTCGAGATAGCAAAGTTTATTAGACGGATCCCATTATCATTACTACGTTCGTGCCAACTTTCTTTACCGATCGTCGGATAGTATACTTCTTCCCTTCCCAACTTTGCGTTTGCGTCCCCTAATATTATTTTCATGCAGTTTTGAGGTAGTTTATCATAAACCCACTCTAGTTTATCATAAAATTCGCATTTAACTTCATCACTGTCTTCGGTAGAAGAATGTATGTTTATCAGCGTGATTTTAAACCACCACCCCTGAAATATGGCCACAGATATCCTATCACTAAAAAATTGTACGTCCCTCAATGAGGAGAGCAATCTATTCCTAATTAGAAATCCAGTACCTAAACAATAATTACCGCTCCCACCGTACTAAATAGAATAGTTCCCTTCTGTTAACGAACCTCCCTTTCCTTCCCTCCCCTGGCCAATGAACCTCTTGCAGTGCCACGATATCTACATTGTATCTCTTAACCTCGTTTGCCACCGATTTTAACCCACCCGCTGTATTCAAACTTCTTACGTTCCACGTCCCTATACCTAAATCTCTAATTTTCAATTTGCGCCATGAATCCTCTGAAGTAGTCCCCACCCGGAGACCCGAACGGGGGACTAGTTTACTTCCGGATAATGAGCGTTTTACCGCAAGCTTGGAGGGGCGCTCTCATTGTTGGTCAGCGAGTCCATTGGACTTAGCCGGGAGGAACTTCCAAGGAATTTCCACCGATCATCCCCACTTCCGCTCCCCTACGGCGTAATGAGATCAGCGCAAGGATTTTTTTTTACATACTTTTTTTTTCAAGAATGTATTAATTACATTATTATAAATATATACATATTTTTATATTTAAAAAATTATTTTTGGTTTATTATTTTAAATAATGAACCTTTGTAATCGACCAAGAAAAAAAATTGTAACTTCGAGACTACAGGACCGATTTTTTGGAGATTTGGCATCAAAATTGCTGGTCACTAAGGATGATCCTTGGAATTTGACATTACCATCTCCCAATTTGAAACAAAATGGCAGCCAATTAAAGGTTTAATATGCCCATATCTAGGCCATTTATGAAGATAAAGGAAAAATATACAGTGTTTTGGAATCATTATACTAAAGCCTTTAAAAAATCCAAATATTTTTTTTATTTTTTTGGATAAACATATAACTATTATGAAATAATATGCCCTAGTGTTATAATTTGCATTCTTTTTATGTTAAACCTCCTTGAAAGTTTTAGCATATGATTTTATTTTTAACAATAGATTACTGAGAATCCATAGTAATTAATTATTTTAGTGTTTATGCAAGACAAATTTTTTGTTATTTAAATTATTGCTTCTTTATCTTTCACACGTATTTGTATTATTTTATTTAATATTTTTAAATTTTTTAATTTAAAAATTTTAATTAAGATATCCACTGATAGTATTTATAATATTTGATGGAATTATTATGTGAATAATTACCCATTACTTGAAGGTCTGTGTAATAATTAAATTATAAAATTTTCATGTTACTCTATTTTAAAATGTTAACTGAGGAATCTCTTAGTATGCTGCTATACTATTCAAATAGCTTGAATGGGTACTGCCCACTTATACAATCAGCAGAAAAATATAAATATATTTTTGCACATAGATATAATTCCATGTATTTTATTTAATAAAAGATTTTAAATGATGAAATTACTGGATGGTTGACAAAAAAATAGTAACTTATGTTTTCGTTTTGTTTTTCCTTTATCTTTAATTTCTTATTTCTTCTTTAACTCTTTGAGATAATATAATTTAATATGAATTTGAACTATGATAATTTATTTAACTATGTGTGTTAGTTTATGTTGAAATGCTTGTTTGTTTTTTTAAGATCAAAATATTTTCTGATAGATTCATTATGTACCTACTAAAATTTTGTAAATCTATTTTTATTTCAGTTATCATTATCTATTTTGTTTTATTAAATAATTATAGGGTTGGAAAATATGATTTATCAGTTCACAGGGTATGAGACAAATGAAAGAAAAACAAGCTTTAACAATATTATTTTAATTCAAAATAACTTCCACTAGGCTTTAGTACTTTTCTCTAACAAGATTATTTATCCCTTGTATGAAGAAACTATTTGGCTTTGCATCAATAAACTTGAGAGATACAAATTTTACTTCATTTTCATTTTCAAATATTAAAAAAAAATGAAAAAATGGTTGTCAGATGAAAAAAGGCAAGTGAATGTGGTGGACGTAGTACAGTTTTAACATTCAGACCAAGTAATTTTTGATATGAAACATCTAATCAGACTAGCTGTTGGCATGACTATCTCCCTCTCTCTCATCGCACTGAACTCATATATCTATATGTAGGTGAGCAAGACAGATACGTTTTATTTTCGCCAGTACGGCTTTATGCAGTGTTGTTGATCACTTTGGAAGACGTTGCCTGGATTTTATTTGATAGCAATAACTATAACAATAAAATATGAGTAATGGTGATAGTTTAGAGCATGAAAGTGAGCAGCCTCTTGGAAAGAAAGAAAAATTACACACACAATCATGTGATTTAAGTCAAGAGGAAGCTATTAATTTTTTTAAATGCAACAATTTTGATACAAATAACTTTAGTATAATTTATTATTAATAAACCTGTTTTCCTATAAAAATCAATAGCTTCGTGTTTTTTGAAATATAATAAAAAAAAAATTATAATTATACATACATATTACATATGTATAATTTAGATGTACGTATACAAATTTCTTCACTTACGCTGCTACTCACGCATAGAGGGATTTTCTCACGAAACAAGACTTGTTGTTTTCGGAATAAAATATATCTTAATCGGAACGATAATGTGTCCTTTTTTCAATAAATCTATTTTTAAATAGTTCATTAGAAGGTATTATGAATTTGGGGGAAATACAGCTTGGAGCAAGCCAGTGGTTTTTAAATAAAGAATAATTTTTCTTATAAAAATCTGAATATTTTGTTTTTTATTATGCTATTTTTTTTTTATTATGCCACATTTATTTACTTTAATAAACCATCCTTTCATGCATATTTTCTAAATAAAATAGTTTCGATGTTTCACATCTGCCAGGCGTCCCTTGAAAGCTCAATTTTATTTTTTTTAATTAGCTGGCAAACATGTTTTATTATGTGATCTGACAATTGAAGTTTTACCACATCCACCATATTCAATTGCTTTTCTCCAACTGACTACCATTTTTTTAATTTATCGAATTTAAAGCCAAAAGGTTTCTTCGAACAAAGGATAAAAATCTTGTTCAAGAAATGCACTGAAGATAATGGAAGTTATTTTGAATAAAAATAATATAGTTAATGTTTGTTTTTCTTTCATTTGCCTCACTCTAGGAACTGACATTTCATATGCTTCAATGCTATAATTTGTGGATTATTATTGTTTTATGACGTCCATCTGTTCTATGTTTTAAGTTTCAATATTTATTTATAATGTCATTTAAGTTTTGTGAAAAGGAGCTATTTGTAAGGACTCTCATAGGATACAAATATATAGAGACTCATTATTTTTAATCATCAATTTATATTTACTAATCCTTCATTATAAATATATAAAATTGCTTAAAAAAAAGTTTTTTTCATAAAACTATTTGTTGCTGTTGTTTTTTCTTACTCATTAATATTTTACATGAAAATAGAATTTTTTATTTAAATTTCTTCTGATCCTATGTATGTGGTTAAAACTGCAGGAATTGTATCCTGCATTATACTATTTCCCTCATTTATAGTTCAGTTACTTTTCAGCAGTCTGTTTACTGTGCTAAATTTAAATGAGTTCAGTTGTTTAGAAAATAGTCTATTTTTTCTCCATCGTCTGAATCTTAATTCCTTTCTATGCGTTTAAAAAATTGTTGATTGGGTAATTATTACTAGCCTATGAAATTTTGTGATTTTTAGAATTAGCTTAGAAATTTTGTTATGTTTCAAATGTAGTACAAAAATTATAATGTACAGACAGAGAGTTGTTTTTAATTGTAATTGTTTTTAAAAATAACTAAATTAACTAACAATCATCATTTTTGGCTAATGAATTTAATTCTTTTTCAACTTATACTATGTTATAATATACTTATCTATTTTGTCAAATAAATTTCTTTAAATTAGTACATAATCAAAAACAATTTTATTGTTGATGCCTTACTTCACTGGTTTACTTTTATCTCTTCATTTTTTCAAGATAAACGTTTTTAGTATCTTAAGATATATATTAAATTTCTGTATCTTATATGAACATTTTGAGTATTTTAACATTTATTGTAAGTTATCAATAAGGTACTTAAAATAAGAAATTTTATTCAAGCTAGTTGAGCAATTTAAATAAATATTTCAACCTAATACATATAGCACACCTGTTTTTTTTAAATTTAAGTTGAAAGTCAACTCTAGCAATAGTATGATAAATTTCATTCCATTCCTTTATTTGATCAATTCCTTTAATCTCTAGGTTTTATGTACCGTTTTTTACCGTTTATGTATTTACTTTGAATAGTCAAGTGTTTTAACCTTTCTCATATGTTTTTAATTATTTTCTCTCTTAGTACTCCATAAATTGTTTAAGCTATGCAGATTCAAAACTTAAAACAATTTTTAAAATTTCTTTTCAGTTTATTAAATGTCTTTCTCTAATTAATAATTGTTCAGTTTATACTTTATAGGTTAATGAAATTGGAGAGGTGTATTTGAAATTAGAAATAAATAAAAAATGCAAATATATAATTATTTTAGCAGCCTTAACAGTTGAAGATACAGGTGCCATCATTGGCTAAAAATAACGCTAACTGTCGCTGGAACTGGAATATTGCCAATTTTTCAGGATTCGGGACTAGACACAGGGCGAGCTCGGGGCTGCCTGGAGGACATTAGGTTAGCAGTAGAGAGGAAGTTTGGAAATCTTGAGCACGACTGGGAACAATACTTGGGAGGAAGGCGGGAGGAGGAACTAAATAGTAGAGCACTCTGGGATGATAACATGGCTGCTAGTCATAAGGTAAATAAATATTTGTTTTTATCCTACTGTTTATAATCAAAGTGTTAAAATAAGAAATTTTATCAGTCATTCTGTTTATAGTTTTCTTGTGCTATAATGATTTTTTAATTTTAAGATTTTGTATTAAATTAACATTTATACTTTTATTGTATTTCAATTTTTAATAACATACTTTGATGTTTGACCATCATTTTAATTTTTCATTAAACATGATTGAAAGGGACAGAGGAAAAACAGTATAACTTCTTTCTTCTACATTGTTATGGATAGCGAAATTGTATCATTAAATTATATTGTTTTTCCCTGACTAGCTATTCGTTTCTGTTTGAAAACCAGGATTTAGACTGCTTTTGTTCTGAATAATACTCAATATTCGATTCGTCTTTCTAAGAGCTCAAAATCACAAAAAAAAAAAAAGTGGAGTTATACTGTTTTTGCCCTGTACCTTTGAATTATTAATAAATAAAAATAGAGCATAATTAACTTATCAGTTCTTTATTTGATAGTAAAAAAAAACATTGCTTAAGAAAAGTTTCCCTTAGTTTTTGTTGTATGCTTTAGTTTTTACTTAATTTCTGTTTTCGTAGATTAAATCATCTTATCAAACATAACTTTTATCTTTTTTTTTTTTTATTTAAAAGAAAGCTATCAGCAATAGTATTAAGAATACAGATTTACTAAGCAGATTCGTATAAAAAAAAAAATAAAAATAGTTGCCATATAATTTTTATCTATTCAACTACTCTGCTAGACTACCTTACATGTTCCTTTTTTAGAAGGTGGTTTTAATTATTAATGAATCAATAAATATTTATAAATTTTATATTTTAATTGATATAAATTTTAAATGTTGAATTATTTTTTCAACTTAATCATTTTAAAGTAAAACTGGACACAATAACTTCCTCTGACATGATCCAGTTATTAGAATTTGTTAATATAGGTATTTGGGTATTAATTGTGTTTTAAAATTTTGATTTACGCAGGTTTCTGTTTTAAAGTATTTCCTTTGTTTATGAATTATTTATCATCAATACTTAAATATAATTATTAAATTAAATATTAATTGTATTTAATTAGCTAATTAATTAATTATATTTATATTTATTAATTATTAAATATTATCAATACTTAAATACTGTAAAAAGATAGGATTAGTAAAATAATAAATGTAAATTTAGATCAATTACTTGATACAATGATGAAAAACAGCGGTATAAGGAGGCTGTCGTTAGCATGATGTGCCTTTTTCTTTGATATTTTCCCTGTTTACTCTTTGAAAAAATAATAATTAATATTTGTCTTAATTTATTAAAATTTATTTTCTCTTTTGATCCAACCCATTAATTAAATTTTGATTCCAATTTTTGAAGTTTGTATTTATTTATATTTTAGCCAGATGTGTAAATGACCTTAGGATTTATTTTTAGAATGGCTCAAGAGTCCGAAAATTAAAGATTTTTTAAACATTTTATCAAATATGACAACAGCTTAGCATATACTGGTTGTTGAATTTTTTTGGTTTCATTTAATTTAATGGGATATAATATATATATTTGATTATTCTTATTAATACATTTATATATAGAAAGTGGAGTGAGAAACAAAATTAATGACCTGAGTCTAGACCGACATCTGAATGTAAAATCTTTTTTGAACCATTGCCAGTGATCTGAGTTGAACTGTCACTTGTGTGGGCATAATGAACTTCACTTAATTACAATGATTAGAGAAAATCTAACATATATATTTTAAAATTTAGAATAATCAACCTCAAAATACTGTCCATTGACAGCATTTCATATTAAGCATTGCAAAGAAAAAACAATTACCATAACAGTAAAACTAAATTTATAGCTCATATTTCACTTCTATTTTAATTTATAGTATACTACTTCAGTATTTCCTTTACTTACAATAATGAGATTTAATTCCATAGGATTCTTCCAAAACTAAATCTTGATAAATAGAACCTCTTAAAATTACTTATTCAACCACTTTTGAATTCTGGTGAATCTGCTAATAGCAGGTATTGATATTGAAATTTTTTTTTTTTAGGAAAATAATTTAATCATGACTAAATTTTTATTTCTATAACTTACAATAATTTTTTTTTACATTTTTTACAACTCATAATAATTGTTGAGTAAAAAAATAGCTTTTATTTTTTAGCATAATTTTTTCTTCTCAAAATAAAACTCAAAACGCTATAACTTGCTTAAAATTGGACCTAGCAAATTGAGAGTGGTCCCATTTTATTCAATGTGAAAAAAACTAATAAAAGATGGTCATTTAACCACTTCTTTACTAATATGATATGCTGAAAATAAACTACTGACAAACCAAATATTAAACTATAAAGTTAACAATTATATTTTTTCTGCTTATTTGATCTTTAATCCTTAGTTATCGTTTCAAAATATGTTAAAACAAGTTGTTTACCTCTTTGGATACAAATTTTTATTCAGTCTTACTTAGATGCTCTCCTTAATTCTATCTTATTTATCCATATTATCTTTATTTATCAGTTGAGCATGTGAATAGACCCAAACGGGACGTGAAAAGAACATTCACGTACCTTCGAATGTAGTTCAGAATGCCACACTAGCTGTGCAAAAACTGCAAAAAGATTCTGATCGTTTCTATGAATTTGTATCAACATCATGTATAGAACTAAACAACTTGTTTTAACAAATTTCGAATCAATAATTAAGCATTAAACATCAAATCGGTAAAAAAAATATAATTGAACTATGAAGTAAGACTTTATATTTGGTTTGTTGGTAGTTTATTTTTATTATATCTTATCATTAAACAAGTGGTTAAATAACCATATTTTTATAGTTTTTTTTTTCACACTGAATATAATGGAACTACTCTCAGTTCGCTAGCTCTAATTTTAAGCATGCTATAGCATTTTGAGCAAAAAATATATCAGTTATTTGTGGCCCAAAACAAAAAGCTCTAAAAGTGATAGTTATTTTTTAACTGAAAACAAATAATCTGTTAATGAATAATTTTAACTTTTATTTGAAAATCATGGGTGATTTGTTTTTTTATCAAAACAATTGTTATATTTTGATTTGGCCAAGAAATTAATTCTCAAATTCAACTTCTGGTTAATAGACTGTGGATTGGGTGTCGAAACTTTATGACCAACTGTATCCTGCATTAAATCCTGAGTTACATTCAGCAAGACAATTAGCTGGGCATGTGGAGCAGAAACTGAATGCTGTACTTCCTGAAATAAAGAGGGCTTTGACTGAGATCCAGTTGCGACAGGAAACAGCTCAAGCTCTTTTATCAAAAAGTGAGTTAAGATTTTTTTGTCATTTATTAATGTACTTGAATTTATTGACTTGTTTTAAAGTGTTTTGTTTAAATTGAATCATAAGAAAATTAATATTCTTCCTTATCCAACAAAAAGGTACATTAGTTATTTCCTTTTTACTTCTTGTATCAATAATGTGCCTACAAATTAAATTGTTCGTACTGATTCCAATAAATTATGATAAACAATTATATATTACTTTATTTTTATACTAGTAAGTGTAGTTTTTTAACACATTCAGCTAGAGGAAGACTCCGCACTGAAAATGTTAAGTTTTAGTTCCTTTTTTTTTTTTTTTACTACTTAGGACTTCTGTAATGATTATTTTTTTTACATAATTCAGGTGATTTTCATGCTCCTAATGACAGTATAACAGAACGTTTACGAGATCTTAGTACCAGATTGAATGCTATTTCTGCCGATTATCAAGTACTTTTGGAGAAAATGCTTACATTTTTTAATAATATATCTCAGGTAAAAGAAATACCTTAATAGTGAAAGATAGTGATTAAATTAAAATGTTTCTTACTATCAGTTTACTGAATCAATGTATCCAACTACAATAATTTTAGATTGAGAATCAGATAGAAAGAGGCCAGCGAGAGGAAATAACTTTATTAAGAAGTTTGTCCGAAAATGTTGAGAGCTTTAAAAGAAGTTTGGATGCTGATAGGAGAGCAGTGGCAGCTATGTTTGATCTTTGTCATGCTGAGTGTGCTCTGCTTTTAGAAAGGATAAAAGTGCAGGTAAATAATTATTTTAAGATTTGTTGTATGAGAAGGGTTAAGATTATTTGTTGTTATGTAAATTTTAAGTTGTGATATTTCATTGTAAATTATTTTTCAATATTTAATTATCTAGGAAGGTCCAAAAGGAGAAAGTGATGTTCGAACAGTGGAAACGTGTGTTGAAAATCTCCGTTACTCTTGGCAGAGGTTGTTAACTACTAAGGAAAGTAAATTATCCCAAATGGAAAAGAGAGCAGCTTTTGATTTAAATCTCAGAGAAATAGAGAGAAGTCTTGAAAGTCTTTCTAATAAATTGATAACATCTAGAGGCTATGGTGAATCGCTGAATGAAGCTCTGTCTGCCTCTCGTGATTTTGAAGCTTTTGAAACAACTATTCAGGTAACCTTGCTCATGGATCTCATTCTGATTTAATCTAAAGTTTATGATTTTGTACAGTCAGTGACGTATTATTATGTTTAAGCAAATACCCGTTGCTGTAACTTGACAAATATTCATAAATTCTGTGCAATAGTTTTATTCTTAGGGAACACTATGTTCTTGAATAAAACTTTTTTTTCATTAATATTTTTATTTTTTTGGAAGAATTTTTAATTGTACTTTTGGGTATTTTATGAAGTAATTTTCTTATTTTCTTAAAAATATGTGTTAAAAGTTGTTAAATAATACAGAGAATTAGAGGAGAAGACTAACTAAGAAAACTACTTCATAAAATATTAACCAAAGCTACTTTTCATTTTATTTTTCATATAATGAGTGACTGTAACTATGATCAAGATTGTCTAAAGGTCTCAATACCTTCAATAATTTCAACCTCTACAAAAAAAAAAAAAAGTATTGTTTTCTTGTTACACTGTCTGTAAATTATTTTTATAATCTTAGCTATTAAGTTTTATGTAAAGGCCTTCCCTTAAACTATTGCATTTGAGACATTACTGATGACTGGGAAATAAAGTCACTTAGATGTATGGGTCTAGATATATTAATGTGTGTTTTGTTTTTATTTTGAAGGTTATAATAATTTAAACTTTCTAGGATTTTTTCTCTCCTGTCCTCTCTTTTACTAACTATAAAACTGAAAACAAGATTGTAAGAAATCTTTTTGGTATGACTGACCATCATACCATCATCTTAACGCAAATTATTTGGTGGTAACATGTGGTAGAGTTTCCTCTTTCAATGTTATTTAGTCACAGATTTATATATTTACCAATAAAATTCTGTAAAACTTAGTATTTTTAACTTTTAAGTCCATTTTAATATCTATATATTTTGTTAGTTTAATATTGTTTTATTTTTTAATCATGCTATTTTTCAGCTCATAGAAGTGAAAATAAACGATTTCCTTAGAAGTGGGCAAGATCTATGCAACAAAGAAGGTGGAAATGATATTGAAAGAGAATTATCATTAATTCAACAGAGGTGGAATGATATCAAAGAGCAAGTAAAGCGTGCCCGTTCTAAAATACAACTTACCATTCAGTTGTATTCTCTTGTTCAAGAGGTACTGTATTCAAAGATATATAAAAATAAAAAAAAAATTAAATAATTGGTTTATTTTGTATTAATAGTGGTAATAAAAAATCAATCTTTATCCTGCCAATACTGGTATATGTTTACAGCTAGACTGTGTTCTATCATCAACTATAAAAATATATATTAGCTAATACAATTAATTTGCAGGCTGAAAACTGGTTTAAGGAGGGCAATCATCTTCTCACTACAATTGTACATAGATCAACTTTTGTAAAAACATATGCAGAAATTAATAAACTTCTTCAGGAACTTGAAAATTTCTTCAAGCCTGGTGAACAAAAACAAAATGAACGAATATCAGAAATTTCAAGGCTTGCTGATGAACTTTATGGTGACTTTTTCTTTTTAATTAAGTTATTGATTTTATAAAAAATGCACTCATCCAATCCTGTTTTTACGTAGTGAATAATAATAATGAGCCTTAAAAAACTGAAGGTTTGATACCAATAAAACCAAAAATCCAGTGGAGGATGTATGTTTTTATGAACCTCCCTCTAATGGACCATCTGAAATTCATACAAGATCACTGCTAATTCAATCCTTATGTATACCTCCCGGTCTGCCTCTTGGAGTTTTACCTTTTTAGTGATTTGTTCATTAGCCAGCCCAAGAACTTTGCGTTCCCATTTCACTTGCTGCTGCGCTGACAGAATGGAACTATAATTTTTTTGCATTAAAATTACTGGTTCAGACTCTATTAAATGTTTTGGACATGTTTATATTTACTAGATTATATAAATTTATATATAACTAATTTCTTTGGTATTCCCTGCTTTATCAATATATTATACAACTTTTTCAGTGAATAGAATTGTTTAAAAAAAAGACCTGTACCACTATAACCCATGAAGGGTGTTGGGTTCAGTACTTAGTAAGGGTGCACTGTTCTTAGGCCAACAGTTGTGCAAGGAGGTGATTTGACCAGGATCACGCTCAACTGCCAAGTTTTCCCTCAATTAAAGGTACCCATTTTATAGAGGCTGGGTGAGTCCCGGGAGGGTCTCCCGAACTCACACAATTGATCCACGGCTGATAACAGAATTATCTGTCACAACGAATCTCAAACCCAGAGCTGGAAGAATATGTGTGACTTTCCACTGAGCTACTCCGTTTCCCTTAATAGAATTGTAAACACTCTAAATCAATGCAATGCTGGCGAACTGTACTATTGTATTCCATTTTTTTTCCCAATATCTTTAGTGTTTTCTAATAAGCATTCCTATAAAAAATAATTTAAAATTTTAGATGTTTGATTTAATATCTAAGCACTTGCTTAATCTCCAAATAAATTTTATTTAAAAAAATACATTTATTTGAATATTTTTTAAGAATAACCATGCCAGTCAAGAACCTGAATCATCTAATGAAGTGTTTTAAAACTTATGGTTGGAATCTTTTATATATTTTTTGTTGTCATGAGTCGAGTTCTTCTTTCCCTTCAGCAAGATATGTTATATCATTATCATTTACTATTTCATATTGAATCATTTCAACATAATAATTTTTACTGAAAGAACTAAAACTTTCTCCATCAATGCTTTTTATATGTATAATGCATTTTAATGAAAAAAATTTCCTAGACCTAAGAAAAAAATAGCATTAGAATAGGTTTGAGTGTATATAAATTTATTGGGATTTCATATAGTGTAGAACTAAATGACATTTTGTCAGAAATATAATTTTTAATTCTATTTCTATAGGTGCTGGAAATATTATTCCTCATAGTCTTCATCAAGTTAAATGTGAGAACAAGGAAATGTTTGACACATTCAGCCATGTTAGCTCTGAATTAAGGGCAATTTCTAATAAATTGAAATCTCCATCGCCTCAGCCTATAATCCAATTCATGGTTAGCATATAATATTATTTATTTCGAAAACAAATAAATTAAAAAATTTATATTAAATTTGATACTTCTAAAATATCTTATATTTTCCAATTATGTGAATATCTGTTTTGTTTTTTCCAATCAAATAATTTTCTTTAATGTATCTAGGATGTTGATGGTGAGTCAATCCAGTCAACAACAGTTATAAGAGAATATTCTTCTACATTAATCAAAACTGTAAGTTATTTTATTAATATAGTTATTCTGAATTTCGTTAAAAATTTTCAAGATAATTACTTTAAATTTTATTGTTAATTCTGTGTTATTGTTTAGTTTGAAACCATGATTGTTTTTTTTTTCTTTTAAAAAACTCTAGGAAGTCTTATAATGAATCATAATTAGTAGGAATTATTACTATCCAAAACTGTTTTATTATTATTTATTATTTTTGGATGATCAGAATTGCCACTTATTATGATACATTTTTTTTCTTATTGTATTACCTTTATTAGATTATTTTAGTTCAATTGTCATATTTTATTCAAATTATATTACCTTGAGAGAGTTTGAAATTCATTTTAAATAACAATAATGGATCAATTCTAAATGCTCTTATATTAAAATGTATTAGTTTTATTATTTTTAGTAATGTTTTTGTTCTTATTTTCAGATACGTGAAGGTTTAACACCTAGCCCAGCCTTTAAAATAGAAGAAATTAGAAAGACTCCTAGTCCTCCTCCAAAAAAAGTTAAAGTATTAGAAGATATTCCTCCATCATTTTCAATACAGTTGATGAATGCTACTGTCAATGAGGGGTCAAGCTTTGTTTTTAATTGCAAGTAAGGCAATCTAATTTGACTACAATATGTACATTGTGTATTAGATATAATATATTTTGCATATTCAGTATGCACACAGATTTAAAAAGTAGTATCTCTTATCCATCAATATTCCTGCTTTGATGACTAGATCAAAATTGGTATAACTTATAAGTATAAAATTATTTTTTAAAAAAAGTAATTTTTCACGACATTTTCATGTAGAAATAAAATTATTTAACAGAGTAAATGGAAAACCTACTCCCCAAGTCAGGTGGGAAAAGGATGGGGTTATGATTGATGAAAAGAATACAGATTACAAAGTATCTTATTCTGAGAATGGTGATTGTTCCCTTCGAATTGAAGAAACATTTACTGAAGATAGTGCTCGTTTCTCTTGCATTGCTAATAACAGCGCAGGATCTGCTGTTACTACTGCAGTACTTTCTGTTATTGGTAATTATTTATACAAATTATATCTTATTCAGGAAAAATGTTATGGTAGTTAGTATATTTAATAATCAATCAATGCTGCATTGTAGAATGTTGGCCTGAAGATGTGCCATCTCCTCCTGTGTTCATAACACCACTTGGTTCTCAAACATTCCATGAAGGCTCTGAGATGAATCTAAGATGTCTTGTAGCTGGTGTACCTCTTCCTACTGTTCAGGTAGTTATTTTACATCAATACTTCTTTCATGATATTTTATTGAATCTAAACTCTTCACTTCTTCTGATGATTCTTCCTTAAATGACATTTTTATTTTCTGCACTGATGTTATATTTTCAAGATTAAATCTTGCTGGAAGTTGGGAAGGCATCAACTTATATGATTTAAAAAAAAAAATATGATCATTTTTTTATTGTTTATTATATTACATTATGTTTATAAATTACATTTTGGTCCCTTTGTCGCAAATGTGGCTGAGTATGAAACATCAGCCCATGTGCTGGGAAAATGCCCCAACAACTCCCTCCTTATAACATACCGGCACCATGTTAAGCATGAATTAACAAGGCTCCTTAGAGAAAAGGACTTCACCTGCTTTGATGAGGTCTATTGTGTTCACACAGACAGATACGCGAGGTATGCTGATATTGTCGTATTCTCAAGGACCAGAAGATCAGCATTGGTCCTGGATCAAACTGTACAATTAGGGGGAAATGATTCTGATCTGGCAGATTAAGTGGTCAATCAGAGGGAATGTATCCCTTTCCTGAAAGAAAAAATATGTAAGACCTTCGGAGAGAGAGATTTCCTGTGAGAGGCCTCTGGTTTGGGTCTCGTGGAACAATACTGAACAGAACAAGGAACTTTTTAGAAGACCTAGGTGATAATGTTGGGAATATTGCGGTGTTGACCAAGAATATTATTCTGGACTCCCTGGGGATTAACCACCATCATCTGCATGGTTATTAGATTGGCCTGTTTATCATTTTGGATTTTTTATTAGTTTTAATTTATTTTATTTGTATATGTATATATTTTTTTTTCCTGTACTTCCGTTCTTATGGATTAGTTCCATAAGTTTTCTAATTATCTAAAGGTTGATTGATAACTGGAAAAGAAAATTGTAATGAAATGAGAAGGTAGTTGGATAGATTAAAATAAACAAAAGATAAAAAAAAATGTAATGTAATCGAATGAAGATTACGGAAAAGGAATGAAGAAATGATAAAAGGGAAAAGGAAGGAAAAAATAGAAAGAAATGTTAAATTTATAAGGATTGATTAGTATGCTGTGTATTGTAGCAACCCAATGTATGTGGGCAGCATTGACGTTCAATAAATCATTTCTCTCTCTCTTGCTGTTTTTAAAATTTTACTTTTGAAAGTATTATTAATTTCTCTTTGAATGCCTTTTTTTAGTGGTATCATGGTAAATTGTGTATTGACAATGAGGAGGCTTATAACATAACATATAATAATGGAGAAGCACTGCTGAAAAAAGAAAAAATAACTCTTAAAGATGATGGAGAATATTCATGCATGGCAACTAATGTCGCAGGTTCTGAGACCAGCCTTTGCAGAGTCTCTGTTAAATGTAAGTAGGACAATTTGTAATTTCACTTCTAATTAGACGAGTTTTTTGTTTTTATTTTGATCTAATTTTACTATGTTATATCATACAATAATTGTTTATAGTTTACTAGAGGAGGTCCTATCCCAAGGATGATTGTAATCACTGGGAAAATGTATATATATTGTAAAGTTACGGTTTTTTGGAAAATAAATAAATAAACTTATTTTCACTTTTATATATATATATATTTGTTTTATATAGCTTTGACCCTATTCTCAGGGCGGGTTACTAGACAATCAGGCACACACTCACGCAAAACTATTACTAATACAAAACATAATAAAACGTGAAGCGTCAATATATCTTAAATTTAACACTTTCTTCTTTGAAAAACGACGACCGTGGTCTATGGGATATAATTAAAGTGTGTTACCAAATGATGTGGATCTTGAATGTGGATGAAGTATTACGGGAGCTTGTAAGATGTCTGCTCCGGTCCCTGGTCCCACAACAATAGCTACTCCTTTGTTGTCCGTTACACCACTCTACAGGTTTCAAAATAGCGAACTGCCATTTTGATTATCTAATACAAATGGACCATTTACTATTTGCAGAAGTTTTCATTTGATGAAAATCTCTTCTACTTCTTTTTGATTTTCTTAGATCAGGTTTATTGGTGAACTATTGAAAAATTGATGAATTTCATCCACTCGCTCATTATGGCAGTGGTTCTGCTGAAATCCAAAATGGAGCTGCCATGTTTTTAAATGAAGGCATCTATTTGGTTCCATCTATGATGACAAACACACTTTTCATTATAATTTATGATGATTGCAGTCAGGATAAATAAATGTTGTATTATTTTCCTGAGAATCCCTATTTCCAAATACTAAATCTAATTTAAGATACCTAAAAACAATTATTTACTACGTACATAAAATCTGAAAAAATGTGTATATTACAATATATATATATATATATATATATATATATATATATATATATATATATATATATTTAATCTTAATTTATGACCATATTAATTTATGCCCCTTCTCCCTCTCAATAAAGTTGTCTACAGGTATTCTCTATATTCACTATCAGATGTCTATTGACATAAGTCAGAAATAGAAATGGGACAGGCTCTACTATCCTATCCTATCTGATGGCGCTATGGTCCTTGCAGGACCTTGGCCTCCTCAGTGATCCTCTTCCACTCAGATCTGTCTTTGGCTGTCCTCCATCCGTCAACGCCCAACGACCGAAAGTCTTCTTCCACATCCTGTAGCCAACGAAGTCTAGGTCTCCCTCTGCTACTTCTTCCACCTGGGTGTCCCTCCATAATCATTTTAGAGAGCCTACCACACTCCATTCTTTGTGCTTGTCTGAGCCATCTTATCCTGGCACTCTTAATGGTGGAAACAATATCGTGTGTTACAAAAAGGTTCCTTAGTTCCTCATTGGTCTTCATCCACCAGCGATCTCCTTCTTTTGTAGGGCCAAAGATTCTTCTGAGGATTTTTCTCTCCCACCTGTTTAATAACCTTTCATCATTAAGTGTCATCGTCCAGGACTTGCTTCCATACACAACTACTGGTTGCAGAACCGTATGGTATACTCTTATTTTGAGGGCTCTGGACATATCCCGATTTTGAAAAATTTTCATTAGGGACCAATAACATCTATTACCAGCTGTTATTCTTGCCTTAATTTTCTCCCTAATAGAATTATCCTCTGTGATAACAGTGCCCAGATACTTAAATTGTGGTACTCTCTCGAAGCGGTATCCAGTCCCCTCGATATACCTGTTCCTTCTTTCTTCCTTGCTGGTCAGCAAATATTTAGTTTTTTCCGTATTGATTACAAGTCCTGCTTTCCTAGCAGCTTCTTCGCACTCCTCGAACACTCCAAGTAGCGCATTGGTTGTTCTTCCTGTGATCACTACATCATCTGCAAACGCTAGATGCTGTGTCAATCGGTGGTATATATATCCTCCTGGCCTTGTACGGATCGACCTCATGACTACTTCTAGCACCATGTTAAATAATACTGGACAAAGAGAGTCTCCCTGCTTAACACCTTTCTGAATATTGAATTGTTTTGAAAGTCCTCCTTTAATTTTCACTACTTCTTTGCTGTCATGCAGGGTTATCTTGATAAGCCTGATAAGCTTCATAGGACATCCTCAGAATTTTAATTTTTCGTACAGCACATTTCTGTCTGTACTATCATAGGCTTGCTTATAGTCTATAAATAGGTGATGCTGTTCCACATTCTATTCCCGGAATTTTTCAAGCATCATTCTGATACTGAAAATGTGGTCTATTGTCGATCTTCCCGAGCGGAATCCACACTGATACTCGTCTATAACCTCTTCTGCTCTCTTGACCATTCGCTTCATCAGAAAAGTTGACAGCATTTTGTAGACTGTGCACAGTAGTGCTATTCCCCTATAATTTCCACAATCCAGTTTGTCTCCTTTTTTATGGATTGGCAAAATAACCGCCACCTTCCATTCTTTTGGCATTTCCTCCTCTATCCATATCCGCAGGATCAATTCATATATTTCCTTATGAAGTGCTTCCCCTCCTCTACAGGCTCTACAGTACCCACATTACTGAACGGTTGTGAGGGTTTAGTGGGTCTAAACGACGAACATGGTCAGACGCCCCTGAGGGTTTTTATTATATAGATTTTTAGGTTTTTTATTATTTTTTTACACCCCATGTACAGTATGTATATATGACTTTGTTTCTTGTATCCTCAAAATATATTTATTTTTTACATTATATTCTTATTTTGTGTCTCTATAATCCAAAGCGAGTTTTTGCCACATCTAAGGCTGCTTCCAAGCAGCTTTCTCCTTTAGGCTCCAAGGTGGAAGAGAGATCTAACATTATGGGAAATCTTGTCTAACCTTCTCAGTCTAGCTTGTCTTAATCTTCTCCTTTCTTCCATTTTAGACCATTTCAGCAACTTTGGCAGGGCCAATTCTTCCATCCTAGCCACATTTCCTACCCATCTAAGTCTGCCAAGTTGTCTATAACTCACTGTGCCCAAGTCCCCATAATAAAGCAGATTACTGTCCTTACTTTTCCTATTGCCCTCTTGCTCCTGTCTATAAACCTGCCTACCTTCTCAAAAATACGAAGGTCTTCCTTCTTTGGTTTCCTATTTTGTGATTGGTTAACTTATATATGTAATGCATACATTAGGGACTGGTTGAATTAGGGCCTTATAAATAACCTGTTTAATTTCTTTATATCAAAAGGTAAATATTGATTACGATTCTCAACTGTGCAGTCTTGGATTTTAAAATATTGATTTTTTTCCTTTAGCATTTTAGTGAAATTATTCTCCTTCATTATCCCTCAAAATTGTTATTCTCCTTTGTATTTATAAAATTATAATTAGTAGTAGTAGTAAAATACCAAAAACAGAAGTTCTATACTATGTAGTTTATTTATATTAAAATTTTGAATTTTAATACTTGTTATCCTTGTACTTCCAATTTGTTTTTAGTTTATAATGTTTAATGGTATATTATTAACTTAAAACTATATTATAGGTAAGTCTGCCAGTCCATTAAAAACAGTGCCTCTTCCAACATTTATAAGTGAACTGACAAATGTAATGGCAAGAGCAGGACAGAAAGTTAGGCTTGACTGTGAAGTGGCCAATGCTGATCGGCTAGAATGGACACATGATGGTAGGATCGTCAATGAAACTCCAGAAATTAAAGTAAGGAAGTGATTCCTAATTTGTGTGTTGTTATATTTTTTTGATTAATAGAACTTTCGAATTGATATAACATTATTCCTATTATAACAATATGGTATCAAGGATCTTGTAATCTATGAGCTGTCCTGATGCTTAGTATTCATGATATATCTTTCTAGAAATATATTTTTGTTCTTGGAGACTATAATGTTATTTTCTGCATTTTCTGGGTAAACTTTAGTATTCTCCAATTCCAAATGTTCACAATTTTAGTTTATTTTTTCTTATTGAATACTTAAAAAAAAAAAGAAGAAAAATGTTTTTTGACTTTTATGAAATTATGTTACTTCATACAATTCCAATCTTTATTTCACTGTTTTATAATAATTATTTTTTATAATTAAAATTAATTAAAAGAGATATTTTGGGGCATTTATATGCTCCATAAATTTCATAAATATCAAATGAAAATTATTGACTATTAATACATGACTGCTATGTTATTAATTAGTAGATATTAGTTGATAATTGTCTGTATCTAATTAGGTCTAACTTTAGATCGCTTTATTGGCTCTGGCAATCTTGCTAGTTTAAAAAACTAACCTATTCCCGGGGATCTGGTATTTGCCAGGAACTGTAACATTTCTTTCTGTCCCATTGGGACCATATTTATTCAAACATCATTCTGTTCTTTGATCATTTTATTTTGATACAGCCAAGCACATTTACCATAGTTCTTAGTGAGAACTAAAAAATCTATCATAACTTATTTTTTGTTTTTTTTAAGTGACCAAATATTTCCTTTGAATGATTACGAATGTACCAATGACTACACTAGATTAGATTACAATTCCAACACAATAATTGGTGAATTTATTTTAACACCAAATTAAATAATACCAATAAAGATAAATAAAGGTAAAAAGAAAGAAAGAAAATGAGCAGTGGACTCAAGTCTCATTTTTTTATTTATCAACCTTGCTAGAAAAAACTTTGTTTCATAGGAAAATAATTTTATTTACTGTTGACATTTTATCATGTTTTTCTAACTAGTTCTTTAAATTCCTGAAACAATTTGTTGAATAGATAATTTTATTATTCAGAACTTTTTATTATGGAAGTTTGATTATGTATACTATAGCCTATATTGTGTATACCACCCTATTTTTCCTTAGAAAGTATCCCAATTTATTTGAAAATCTAAGAAATAACATTCTTACCATTTGACATAACAAATGCAATTATTACATGCCGTGCATAATATATTTATAAATTATTTTCATTGTCTTTTTTTTTATTATTAAGGGTGATTATGTTAAAATGAGGTAAATTTTATGTTATTTGAAACCAGTCAAATATACAAACTAAGTAATGTTTTCAATTTAGGTAGGATTATTCTTGTTTTTATTGGCCAATTCTAATCCAATGATGAAAGAAAACACCTGAAATGAGCTATTGACATTATTTCAATTTAAATATATCTATTATCCAAATTTGGTTCTGAATCAGGAAAAGATCAAATAGTGCATTCTGTTCATGAATCTCTGCTGGATTATATCTCTTGGCACTATTTTTGTCTGTGGTGTATTTAAATAAAATGGTTGACATAGGAAAGTAATAGGGTGACAGATGAGCTCAGTTGCATTCCCCCTCAGCTAAAGGAGCCCCTTTGAGGCTGTTTTGATTAAATATGTAGGGCAAGCTGGTAACTTTGGAAGCTCCAGTCTTATGGCGTAGCTAATTTTAGATTATTTATTTTAGCCCAAGCCGTAGTACATTTCTGATGTGGGTGCATCATTAAAAATATCACATCATTATTTTTATTTTCTTTCTTTTAAATGACCTCTATGTCATAAAGTAAGATGGTTTCCTTAACAAAATGCAATAAAACTCAATTTTATTGCACTTAACAACTCCATGTTATTAAGAAAAGTTTTACATCCATAATAAAATGATTATAAATTAGAAAATAATTTTATATACATGCATATTATGTACAGTATTAAATAAAATAATAAATAACCTTGTATAATAGCATTGAATTATGAATTAAATTTAGGCTCATGTTAAACCTTGTTTTGAATAGAATTATCTATTATAGAATGACTAATTAGGAATAATTGTTTGAATATTTCAGTTGTAATTCGTTGATAATAATTATTTATATCCACTCGATTTAACTAAACTTTTAATAATATTTGTGTGGAAAATAAATCAAAAAAGAAACACACACACAGATATATATGTATGTATGTTATTAAAAACAAATTACAAAATAATATTTGTTTAGTATCTACCAAAGTAAATTTATTCTTAATATTTAACTATTCAGAGCTGAAACCAACTTCAGGGGGTACTAATTAATTATAACATTTATTATTAATTGAAGTATCTGAAAAGTTATTTTATTAGTTCTATCTTTTAAATTATGCCAACGAACCATTAGATAATATGACTATTTTCGACCATTGTATTGATGGAATGATTTTCATATTTTTTGTTTCTAAATTAATATAAATTCTATAAAATTATTAATTTTATTAAATTATTATTAAAGTTTTGTTGATTTTATTATATAACTAACAAAATATTCACACTTTTTCATCCAATAATTTAAGATAATTCTGTAAGGGGTTGGCTCTTTAAGTTAATTTTCTTTTAAAATACTGTTGGTAAAGTAATGTTAAAAATATTTGGCCTGATCCTAATCAGATGAGTTTTCCCTTGCCCTAGTGTTCTAGAGATGTATGTTGATACTGGGCCAAGCCGGGCACTACAACAGGCCAAGTTTATACCTCACCGCACCAAACAGGATCAACTTTCTGCCACCAACTCTTTTTAGGCTTTCCATCCTTTCATAAATTTTAATTTTTTGTCTACTTTTATGTTTTTATACACTTTAAAAGCAAATTTTTTCTCATTGTTATCAATAATGCTGGAAATATGACAATTTTGTTGTTTTACATGTGCATTTAGTTTTGTGCTAAGAAGATTCCATCGTAATATTTTTTTCACCCCATATTTTATCAAAAAGAGTAAGTAGATGTGTATATATATATTTATGTTTTAGAGTGATTTGCTTATTTTGAGAACAAATTTTAGTGATTGTTCATTTTTAAATTTGTTCTATTTAGTTAATATAGGTCACTATGCTAATTGGCTTAAGTTAAGAACTTCATTCAAATAAGGTTTTTTTTATTTGTTAACATAACATTAAGTATAATATACTATTCTTGTTGTGTTGGTTAACAAATAAGTGTAATAAAGTAGCATAAATCATGAAAAATTACAAACAATTTATTGAAAGTTGGACTCTTTTGGAAATTTCCTTGAAATTATATTAATTTTGTTATAGTACTTAGTTATAATTATAGCTAAATATTGATTTTTAAATTTTACAATGTTTTTTCTGTTTTCTATATTTTAATAAAAACCCTATTTTCCATTATATCGTTGTGTCCACTGTAAAATTTATGAAAGAAAAACCCATTTTTCATATTCATCACATTATAGTTGCTAAAGGGACAATATGCATACGAAATGTTTAAAGTGTGATTCGCTCAGTAAGGCATATTTCTGAGAAAATCAAACTTTCGACATATAGCCATTGCGCACATTCAGTACTGTACAGTTGACACGTTGATATAATTTCTTTAATATAATCAATAAATTTCTTTGGTAGACAATTACTTTTTATTTTAAATTAATATGATTCTGAAATAAATTTATATATTCTGATTAAAGTTTTATTCAATTTCTATTATTTTTCTAGCTATGAGGTAGATTTGTTATATTTTACTGATGATATCAAATGGCCTGTTCATAATTTAGGATCTTTATTAGCTTGTATAATGTTCGGCATAAGTCTATCAGGAAAAAATCATGTAGCAAAACTGGTGTTAAAATTCATTTCAGAATAAAGAACTATAAAACTTGTAAGTGTGGTTTGAAACAAAATATTTATACATTTCTGATTATAATGTGAGCCACAAAATAGATGTATAAATAAAAGGATTAAAATGAAATTAGAATATTTTTTTATTTTTCATTAGTGATAATAACCCACAATTTTATGGAACATATAATCTAGGAACCAAACAAAATAAATATATTTAAAAAATACATTAAATCAACTCTTCATGTTGTAATAATTTATCATGTTGTTTTATGTTTTAAAAAAATAAGTATTATGCCACTTTATATTTTTTAGACTCCATTCCCTTAGTGTATTAGCATATATCGATGCCATAGAGATCTGGCATGTCCGTTCCTTACTATTTTTGGAAAACAAAAAGTAAAGTTTTGATATGTGGATTATTCCAGTCCTGCACCTCAATGTCTTTTGATATTTAGTAATTGCAGACCTTAAACTTAGTAAATATCAAAAGACATGAAGCATAGAAAAAGACTTTACTTTGAATTTTCCAAAAATAGAGAATGGAAATGGCAAACGTGTGCTCTAAGGTATCGATATGTGAATAGAATGTCATAGTAAAAAATTAAAAACATGCAAAACTTGCTACACATTCTTAAACTTCTGACTGAAATAATTTATTGATGGCACAATAATATATTTTACATCATTTTATTCCATACAACAATTTTATGAAATTCTGTTGTTACAGCTGATTCAAGAAGGGACCAAAGTTAGCTTAGTTATTACTGAAGCATTCCCAAAAGATGCAGGTGTTTATTCTTTAAAGGCAATAAATAAAGGTAATTTATTTTCACTAATCAAATAGATATTTTAAAAATTTAAATGGACGTGTTTCTCATTTAAAGATACAACACAACAGTTAAATATTAATGCAGTAATGATTAAATGTTGATAAAGGAAAGAGTTAATAATAAAATATTTAAAAGAAATTACCTCCATTAAATGATAAGAAACATTAGCATTCTAAAAATATATAATATGCTACCTATATGTTCAACAAATTAGTATCAAGGAAAATAAAAGTTAATATTAATTATGAACATTCCTTCTTGTTTAATAAGGAAATAAATTTCCTTAACTATTTATATTTAGTTTTATATTTCATAAGCTTCTGATATTCTATCTTTATGAGATATATTTTCTTGCTTAAAGGTGGCAGTGCAGTATCTACTGGAACATTGACAGTGAAGGGGCGGCTGCCTGAGGAAAGTTCTGACACTGATTTAGCTGAGGAAATGGAACCAGCTAGGCCTGTACTTCAGAT
Organism: Rhaphigaster nebulosa; assembly: GCA_948150685.1. Classification (NCBI taxonomy): domain Eukaryota; kingdom Metazoa; phylum Arthropoda; class Insecta; order Hemiptera; family Pentatomidae; genus Rhaphigaster; species Rhaphigaster nebulosa. Next base: position 47,279,695 of record OX411308.1, on the reverse strand, counting down.
CCCTCTCAAAGATCAGTCAGTTTTTGAAGGGAAAAAGGTTCGCCTCGACTGCGTAATTGTAGCCCAGCCCGAGCCTGAAGTATGTTAGCAATTTTGATTTCTCCTTATCTGTTAGCATGGATTGTAAAATGTAAATAATATTATTTAATGATGAAAATATAGTCAGTGAATAGAGGTTGGTGGGAGAATGGAAATTGATCATCAAGCCAAAGTATATTAATCCATTACCTGATAAATTCTATAGCGAGATTTTTTAAAAATATATTATAAAACTCAGCTAAATCTCTTTGTTAGGTATTAAATTTTCATATTTCATACACCTATCGTTGAGGCTGTGGCGGCCGAAAGGGTTAAGGTGTCACCTTAGCAGCCTTGAAACTACTACGGTGCCAATTCGAATCCAGCCTGGGCGGACTGAAATTTATTTGGTGGTGGCCCCACGTAATGAATACCTTCCCACTTTGGCTAGAATAGGTTGATAACCTGTAGAATAATCCGTCCTGTGTGTCATAATAGAATAGGAAAGGATGATAAACCCCAATTAAAAAAAAATAAAAAATTATACCTATTGTTTTAAACTTGTAATGTGTATTAGGTGATTTGGTATCACAACAATCAGCCAGTAAAAGAATCAACAGACATTCAGCTAGTCTTTCATGGTGACAGATGCTCACTGATCATTGAAGAGGCTTTAGTTGAAGACTCTGGAACTTATAGAGTCGTTGCTATCAATTCTGCTGGCGAGGCAACTTCACAATGCACTCTCAATGTGACAGGTCAGTTTAATAATAATGTTAAATTAGATAGTATTGAAAAGGATAACCTCAACTGGACATCGTCTTCTACAGTATTAGTTCTATACATTGTCCTGGCTATTTCTTCCAGGGGGCATCTTCTTTGTCCTTTCTGATATTTTGTCCACCATTCCAGGCAACTTGATCAGAGATACTGATAATCTGCAATGAGGAGGAGACAAAACATCATAAACATCATAAAAACATCATATACCCCTTGAAAGAAATAGCCAGTACAATGGATATGATTAAAGCTCTTGGAAGAAGATTAAAAACTACATGTACTAGTTCCTTTATAATTTAAAGCCTATCATATGGTCACTATTTATTCAAAATTAAAATACATTAGGAAATTGATTTTTCTCTTAGACTATTTATCCTCATTTGAATTTGTGCTGTTCTTTATTTTCCTCATGGAAATTCTCATGACTACTTTTTTTTGTTTCACTTTGAGGCTTTCATGTCCTTCATTCATTATATCTTAACAATTTTCAGTATCTAAAGTATTTCTATGAAATTTTAATTTTTTTTCTGCCCAAAATTTGCTTGTAAAATGTTACTTTACCCAACAGAACCATTGTCTGCATATAGTTTAAAAATTTACAACAAAAAAATTTTTTGAATTCTATTTTTTATCATTCTTTGTATTTACTTTTTCTCTGATGCAATCTATTGTTTATTGAATCACAAATTAAATATTATTTTTTCGGTAGCCTGTAAAGTTGAAGCTGATTTTAAAAAATATATTTCTGTTTTTACTTACTACTGTTCTGTTTTTTTATAATATAGAATATATATAATATTTTATAATAAGTTTTAGGACGAAATTTAAGAAATTATTTTTAAATGTATTTATTTTTGAAGCTGTGGATAAGAAAACTGAACCAAAGCCAACACTGCCTGAAGCAATTGAAGAAGGTAAACCTCTTTTCAAGAAACTTCTTTCTGATACATTGGTAAAGGTAGGTGAAACAGTGTGCCTTGAATGCGTGGTTGATGGCAAGCCGACTCCAACTGTTATCTGGTCCCTAAACAACATGGAGCTCCAGCAATCAAATAGAATACACGTATGATATTTTATATCCTATTTTATTGTTTTTTTGACATGAAATAATTTATTTTTATGTTTTATGACTGATTTTGTTTATTTTTTAAATATAACTATCATTATAAGAAATAATATAAATTAAACAATGAGAATAAAACTCGTAAAAAGAGACAAAAATTATAATTAGGTTATTAATGGAAAAACCCTCAAAACAGCTTTTTTAGCCTGCATCGAGTATATGTCACCAATTACATGGAATGCAGCACTGACAAAGTATTTCTTAAGGCTTGTATTCAGTAATGTGATTTATCTGTGTGGAGTCATGGTAATGAATTCGATAAAATTTGACCTGTTAATTTTATTAACTGTGAGCTGAGAGACTATTAAGTAGATATAAAAATAATTATTATGAAGTATCATTTGTTTTGGATTAGAAGAAGAAGTAAAATTTGGCCATGCTGTATTACACATTAATTTTGTCCCTATTTCTCCGTCTTGACTATTCAGCACCATGCAGCATGGACCTAGTAGGATCTGTTGTTTTCTTGTCTCTATTTCTGTATTTTCCAATTGTCATTCATGTAACAGTTTCTGTCTGAGAACTGCAAAACCTTTGTATAAAATTTTTCTCCGTCAAACAGGACTTTTCGATTGTTGAAAAATTACTCTATGGTAATGGAAGCTAAACAGTTCTTAGCTTCAGCTTGTTAAGTTTCCTTCATCCTGTATAGATACATTTTTTTCTTTAAAAATTATGTGTTTTTTGCTTAACTTATTGTTGCCTTATCAATAAAATTTATCATTATGTTTATGAAAATTATACCAACTGCTAATTGAATATATACAACTAATGCTATAAATCTATAAATTTAATATAAAAATTTTTTAAGTGATTTTTTTAAATTACTGAAATTATCAAATGACTATGTAACAATTTTTGAAAAATACTTAACACTATAATAGCTCAATACAGTAGAACCCCACTTATCCGTTCTAATTGGGATGGGACATCACTGTTTAAGCGGAAGAGCTGGTTAATGAATGAATGAATGAATGGAAAATAAATTATATTCTGGGACAACTTGTCCCCTTAGAATAAAAAAAATGTACAGTATCATTAGCATTTGTCTATCTTGCAATAATTCCTATAAAATGATTAATTGACAGGATTATAAAATAAAAGATAAACATATAATTGATAAACTAATTTGGCTTAATAAAGAATAAAATAAACATAGCGATAACTTTAGTTCTTACATATGAATGAAAGATTGATAGTTAAGGAGGTGGAGAAATAATTGATGTTTGAATGATGTTAAGGATAAGGTTTTACAAATGGAGATGGATAAGGAATTCTAAAACAAGGTAGCACGAATGATAAAGGATTTTTTAAATTAGGCAGATAAATCTAATGAAACAATTCATTAGTCTCGTCTCATGCCTATCAGACAGTCCACCATACACAAGGCAGCCGTAGCTGGGTCCGATGTCTATAAAAGAAAAAAAAACTTTAGTATTAACAATTAAACTTGTATATTTGGTAAAAATTAAAATACTGTACATAATTAATCTGTTTGTCATATGCATACTGATATATGATGAAGTTTAATTTTTTATATCAGACAATTATTACTTATATAAAAATGTTTTTTAGACACAAGGTTTAATTTAAGTGAAAAACTGATCATTCAGTTAAAATTAGTTTTGTCTCAATCCCTCCACTTTTTTGTGTTTTACCTAATGACTTTTTAGTTTGAATAATTTAGTTTCAATGATAGCGTAAATGCTGAAACCAATCAGCCCTGCGATAAATTTTTTTTTTCTTTTTACTGCCAATTAATTCGAAGAGCCGGTTAAATGAGGGGCCATTAAGCGGGGTTCTACTATGGTTATTTTAATAAATATACATTATATTTTTTTATTTAGTAGATGCTATATTACTTTCTCATTTTTTACTATGTAGCTATTAGAGGTTAGTAATAACAATAAAATATTATAGATGTCTCAAGATGCAGAGGGGCTTTGCCTTTTAAAAATAAAAGATATTATGCCCGATGATCGAGGAGTATATACTGCAAAAGCTACTAATCAGCTAGGTGAAGCTAAGTGTTTTTCACAGCTGATTGTAAAAACTCCAGTTACTCTTGAATCACTCGAAACACAAGTTAACCAAACTCAGCACATAGTATCAGAGGAAAGACCAGCATTCAAAGAATTATTTTCCGATGTGGTAGTTACTGAAGGTTCATCTGCAAAGTTTGAATGCATTGTTACTGGCAAGCCCACTCCAAAGGTAAAGATGCAAAAGATATAATTATAATTTATATAATTATAATAATTATGAATCTTAGTTATTAGTTGTTATGAGAGCTTCCTACAATCATTTTTCATATTAAAAATATCATATTAACTGGAACTAGTTGGTCACTATAATTAATTCATTCGCTCTCATATTTTAAAATGCTTTGTGTCTACGAGCAATTGCCATTGGCAGTTTGTTTTCCAAATATTTCTTGTCTTTCTTCCATAATTAAGTAATTTGATATTCTCGTTATATATTTTAGTTATTTCCAACTCTTAGTTAGTCGATAATTTTATGTTCAAAAACGTTTTGATAACCTGTTTAATTCTTTAAATATTCAACACCTGTGAAATTATTACCACATTAAAATATATTTATCTAGTATTAGATATTCAAGTTTTACTATGTTTGAATTATTTGATTAAGCGATGGGGCAAACATCTCTTAAATAGTTGACCTCTTATATTAGGTATAAATCATGCTGACGATTCGTGCATTAGCGATTTGGAAATGTATCTTATGTTAGTATAGTCTTAAAAAAACATAAAGTATTTAAAAGTTTTATTGGAACTGTTTAATGAGTAAAATGCTGTAGTACTTAATTATTTGATGTTTACGTTCTTGTGTATCATAAGATTCTGCAGTTGGTTGTAGAAGATCAACTTAAGTCTGTACAAATATAAATATACTATCTTTAATTTATTTATTTTTGTTAATCAACTCCCTCCCATTTGCAATTATTTTGTCAGTTTCATAATAATCATATATTTTCAAGTATAATTCAACCTTTTTCTTTACATTTCTTCTTTCATATCATCTTCCTTGGTCTACGTTTTGGAATTTTTTTTCCATTTTCAAAATCTTTTCATTTATCCTTATAATTTTGTATTTATATTCTAGTGTAGAAACACTCTTGTCAGTTTTTTTCAAAATCCTGTATGCATCATCATAATTTTAAAAAAAAATTGTCTTCACCATTTCATTGTATGCTGCCCAGTTTTTTCAGTGTCCAGATGGACTGCCTATCTATAAGTTTCTATTTATTTTTTCAATTACAGTGACAAGACCAATACTGGTTTTTTATCAATAGTTGTTTAGTACATTTTAGCTGACTTTAGTTGGAATGTAAAGATCGCAATCCACTGGATTTATACAGTGAACAAATGTGGTACTGAAAAGTATAACACTTATGAAAACGCTACTTACCACTTTCCTTTGGAATACATTGGGAAACACATATTTCATTGACTTAGATCTGACACTTGCTATTAACTAACTAATGTCTCCAGTTTTTGTCTATTATATCAACTTTTTGAGATACAAGAAACATCCTCTTTGTATCAAAATTCATTCAAAATGTGCATACAAAGGAATATAAAAAAAAATTGCAAAATATGCTATTCACAGAGAACAATTGTATTCATTCAAAGGATATATACAGGTCAATGTAAATCTAATTTTGTTCATACAAATTAAAATGAAGTTATTTAGAAAACGACAAACACACATATTATGGTAAAAATTTTCGCTTATAACTTTTCCTGGAGTGTTCTATCTGTGGACAATCTTGTCTGATGCTCCAACAATAGTCAGCCTTCATATGCAAATCCCATTTTTCCTGATGTCGTGCCTCCATGATCTTCAAATCTTGGTGGAATCATTCCCCCTGCTCATCCCTAACTGCACTAAGATTTTCCGGGAAGTCAGCAAGATGGTTATGCAGAAAATGCACCTTGATCCTCATATTCCAACGAAGTATTTAGAAGGTTTCCAATAGTCGTTGAACAGTTTCGGTGTAATTCTTTGCTCGTATGTTCCAAGAAAGTTTTTTATAAGGTCTTTGAATGCCATCCAAGCATTTTTTTTAGTTCTGTCATTGTTTCAATAAAATGTTCATCTTTAACAAGCTGCCGAATCTGTGGGCTGTCAAAAACACCGGTTTTTATCTTTTCCAAAGACAGACTAGGAAATGTTGTAATGACATATTACTTCATGAGACCCAGTTTAATATGCAGAGGGGGAACAAATATAATGTTCATATCGACAAGTGGTAGATGCAGAATAAGAGGATCACTATGTTTGAGGTCATATCTTGGCAGCCAATTTGACTGCATCCAATGCTTCTAACGAGCTCTGCTGTCCCAAAAAAACATGTATACTTGGTATATCTGCATTGCTGGCCAAGAAGGAAGCAAACTATTTTAAGGTCAACACAAATGATCCATTTGTGCATTTCATTTTGCAACAAATCAATGATTCCTTTTATGTCTTCATTTTCTTCACACAAACAAACTGAATGGCCTTTTGGTACTGGACCAAATAAATATCCATTGTGGAGAAGGAGACACTTCAAGTGATAAGCTGTAAAGATAAAACTTGACCTGATAAAAGAAAACTAAATACAATTTTGAAATCAGCATACCTATTTATCTTTAAAATAGCTGAAAAATCGAACTCAACAGAAATTATATTAAAAATTGTTCCCTAGTGATATTATTTCTCCAAAACTATAAAAACTGCATTAAACTAATTTGACTTATTACCTAAAACCTATCTTTGCCACTTAACATGTAATTTCATAATAATTGAATGGTAATTAATTGTGTTTATTGAGGTTATTTGTACAGATTTTTCTTTCTTATCATTATTAATTACCATTCTACTTATAAACCAAAACATTAAATTATATAGTTAGTACGATAGGCCAAATTAGGTTATTTTGTCTAGCTTATTTTGGTGTGGAGAAATAATGTTTCAATGGAAAGCGGTCAGTGGTGTTTTCATTAATACTTTATTCTCCGAGCTGCACTCTATCATTTTGTTGACCTAGTTAACTATCCTACTATAACAAATAAAGTTTGGTTATAAATCATAGACTTTAACCCTCAACTTTTGGCTTTTTGCCAATGTATTTATAACTATTAATTTCTTGGTAGTGTCAAAAATCTTTGGATTTTAGGTGAAGTGGTTCTTCAATGACGAACCAGTTTCAGGTAAAGATTTTCTTATTTCAACAAGTGGCTTCAGAGAAGTTCTGACTATTCCAGAAGCTAAGAAGTCCCTTTCTGGAAAGGTAACATGTACAGCTGAAAACTCCCTGGGCAAAGCATCATTAGCTGCTAATCTCGTCGTTGGTAAGTTAGTCTATGCATATCAGTTACAACCAGTTCAAACTGAGATTCAATTTCATTTTTTTTCGTTACTATTTAAATTTTTAAAACACTTACATATTAACGAACTAGTAAATTAAAACAAGAAGAAGTCTGAACTAGTTGTACAATAATTTATATACTGGTTTTTAAAAATTAATGGATTACTTTTAAAGCAGGCTTGTAAAACAAAATGTATGAAATCACTATATATTCATTTAAAAAAGTGAATGTATATAAAATAAACAAACATCTCTATTACAGGATTTGATAAATATTCTAGAACAAGTTATTTTTGTATATCTTTATATCTTCTCAATGTTTGAAATATTAAATATGAAAAAACAAATCTACGGGTATTAAATCGAAGTGATAATTCTGAAGGATAGTCTTTCACTTTTCTAATTGAGTGGTTTGTGATTTTTTATATGTTCTCAAACTTCTATCATTCCTTATACAAAAGCTCTTAAGTCACTAATCGTACAGCTTATTTCCTTAGTGTAGTTTTGTAATAGTTAATTATAGCGAAAATCTGCAATTAGTCAATTGTCAAATAAATTCGGAATAGGCAATGTTTGAAAAGGAGTATTATTGTTCACCATGGAGTGTTGCCAGGTTTTATTGGCACCTCACTCCCCCTCCAACACTGTCTCTAATTAAATGCACAGCAGTTTTCTTCAACCCGGGGGCTGGGTCCTCCGGCTGGTTCCACTGTTCTCATGGAAAAAGCATTTATTAATTTTTTTTAAATAATTATATAGCATTTTCATATCTTAAATAGTGAATGTTGAAAGCTTTGTGTGACTAAAGAAATCACCCTGAGGATTTTTATTAAAATAGGTACTCATATTTGTTTTATGTCATCATTTTTATTTGTTTTTGTTGTTTTGGTTAGTCAGAAATTAATTTATTTTTTTACGTGCTTGAATTTTTTTTTAAGAATCTGAAGTTCACTGAGGGTGAATACCATAAGTTTCAGAAATGGTCAGAAAATATTGTTTTCTTGAAAGATTAATTATGTTAAAATTTTGTTGTATGTTTGATTTGTTAAAAAGTATCCCTTAATATCATTTAATGTTATGAGGAGCATCAAATTTTGAAGCACTGTAGTTTTTATTGAACCAATTCTTCTATCTTGGAAAATGAATTTATTATTTTAAAAGTCATCATATGAGTAAATCGAGGTTGTTATTATTTCTTTTTCATTGATGCTAGTTGTTGCCTGAACATTTTTAGTACTTTTTTCTGATGTTACATGATTAAAAATTATACCATTAACTTTATTGATGAATAACATTCCTTCAAAAATATTCCATTTTTATTATGTCTGTGTGATAACGAAACATAGTATATGTATGCTAATACAATCCATGTTTTAAGCAATTAAACATTTAAAATATAAAAAGAAATTGGAAGTTTAATGAACTTTATTCTATAGTTTGGCTAGAAATAGTATTAACTAGGTCCTGACTGTTCAAAAATAGATTAAACTTCATCAAATTGTTTTTCAAGAGTAAGGTGTATTTTACATTTTTTTATTTTAATATTTCGTCATTTTCAAACATTTTTTAATATTTTTTCTTCAGTTTTCAAAATAAATTTGATAAACTATAGTTATAATGATTTATATTATTATTATGAGTAATATTTAATAAATAGTTGTTTTCTGAAGTTAGCGTGTATATATTTTTGTTTTGTTTTTAATATCTTTGAATTCTGTTTATTTTATAGAAGGAAGCAATCTTATAGATAACATATTCGACATGGCTAAACTATCATCAGAAGGAGTTTTGGAGGTGAAGAAGTCTGTCGTTGTTGAATCAAGTAAATCCAGTCACTTCAGTAGTAGCTTTTCGAGTACAACAGGTGGACCAAAGCCTCATGTTGAAATAAAGAGCTTCACAACTAAGTCTGAAGCTTCTTCTCAGAAAATAGGAGATAAACCTCCAGTATCGGTATGTTAAGTTCTTTTATAATTGAAATATCCTACATTGCTGTAACTAAAGAAAATTATTCAAAAATCTGATAAAATTAATACTTTGGAACTTTGCCAAACACCCTATTAGAAAGTGAAATCTGATATAGATGGTTTCACAACACTTTCTTTACTCTCTAATATTTAATATTAATATAATTTTAATTGTTATTGTAATTTATTGAACTTCGTTTTGTATTTTTATGATAAATAACACTTGCCAAAATGTAGAAAGAGAGGAAAAATTAGGTGTTTTAAAAATAATTTTCTTAAATTCAAAGATATTACTTTATGTTTTAGCATAATTGCATACAGCTGCATTAAATACAATTATAGCTTCCCTTTTTAACCTTGACATGAGGTATTCATATCCTAAATCTGAGAAATATAAAAACTTCTAAATGATTAAACCGATCAAAATATATTTTATATACTAGATGCTTTTTGATACCCACTTGCTAGAAATCAATATTGTTAGAATCTATGAATTTCAAAAACGCATTTCCCAAACCTTTTTGGTCATTGCATCTCTATCTTTTTTGCATTTGCATCTCTTAATATTATTTTTGTATCACAGTAGTTTATCATAAGCTCTTTATAATGCATTATCGAATTTGTATTATTTTCATTATTGCCAAATGAGCAATTATCATCAAAATTTTGAACCAAATACTCTGAAAAATGGCAACTGATATTCTATCACTAAAAACCTGTACAACCCTCAATGCGGAAAGAAATTTATTCTTAATCAGGCACCCATTACCTAAGCAATAATTACTGAACCAAACAAAAAATTTTACTTCTATGATGGCCACATCCAGGAATGGATCTAGGAGGAGACAAAGGGGACACTTTCCCCGGGCGGTAGAATTTAGGGGGCGGCATTTCGAGCGAATTTTTTTTTAAAATAATTTTTTATATTTGTTTATGCTCAATTTTATTTAGTACTAAAGAACAAAGCTGAAACTTACGGACTCGCGGATTTTTTTTTTAAATCTTCCAATTGGATTCTCTCAATTTCAATAATAATGATTGTCATAAATCTAAATATATGTAATACAAGAGTAATCAAAAAGCGATACAATTTAATATTCACCTTTTGAAATGGAAGATACGAGACAATGAGACAATAGACAATTTTGGGTATTGTTTTATAGTTTGGACGTCTCAGAAGGCGAGGTCTCCAGTATTCTCTTACTAACCCGATTTATTTTTGTTTTATTATAATGACATGGCCTACAGAGAAAGTGTTGTTATTTATTGGAGATTTTCTCATGGCACCTTTTTTGTGGGAAGTTAATGGAACCCCATGGGTGCTGGTTATATGGAACCGGGTTCCACTGACTCCCTCTCCAAAATAGTTTCAAGAATCAATCTAGAGAAGCAAAAATAAAAAGCTGGAAGGAAAACTGCAACAAATGATGATGTGGAGGAAGGTGTTCCATCGATATTTTGGGGTATTACTAAGTTGAAGAGAAGGAAGGGATAGAATAGGAAATGAAGGATTCATATAAAATTCATTTTTGACTTAAAACCATTGTTCTATCTTGATTTTACTAGCAAAATATTTTTATCAATATTAAGGGGTTCCATATTATCCGCACCTTAAATCAGAGCCACATTTTGACGAAATTGAATTTCTTTCATTTGGTTGTTGGAGGAGCACAAATTGGAAATTGGTAGTGTATGACTAATATATAAAGCTAGTAATTGCTGTAGGGGATAATACAATGTTTTGAAATTTCTAGCACTCTAAGATAAAAATAAAATGGAGCTCCTCATCCTCCCTGCCATGTGCAACTATCGAATGTGAAAAAGTGCTTTCATATTTGTCCCTTTGAAACTCTCTAGACGGGGCACGTATTGAGGAAATATCTTGAAAACCTAACCTTCCAAAAGACACAAGGAATCAACACTTGAGAAGAAGGAATTCAAGACTGCGTGCAATGTATGCCTCAGCTAGTGCGTTTCAAAGTGACATATATGAAAACGGCAATTTTTCTCATTTCATAGTTGGACCTTTGGTAGGAACGATATTGCCATCTCTTCCTTTATATATTTTTAAATATATATATTTTAAATTTTATATTAAAAAGAGCAGATCTCCCTCCTCCGTTTTTAATCAGGCTTGAGACCAGTTTTGGCAGAGTTTCAAGTATATTGTTGTTAAATAAAATGAAATTTTCATTTTTATTTATTTTATTTTATTTTTTATTATCAGTTTAAAATTATATATAATTGTTGGTCTTGTATTGTGAATCAAGAATACAATTGACATGGCTCAGTGAAGGTAAATTAAACATAAGCTGACTGCATTGTTTTATTTATTTTTTTGTGGATGTTTTGACCCACAAAGAACCACATTTGCTTTGTACAGAACTACTTCCTCTTTTCCTCATTATTCTCATGCCCTAATGTTGACCTACTATGTGGTTTGAAACATCAATAAAAAAAATAAATAATAATGAAATACTAAAATATATATTTTATTAGTTTAGAAGTCTAGCAATTTAGGTTTTAATTTTTTTACACTTTGTATATGTCTATTATATTATATTATATATATTTTTATTGCAAATACTATCTTCTCTAAATAATAAATTTTGTCAATAGGTTGAAATGCTTCAGACATCTGAATATAGAAACATAGATGGAGTAGAATCAAAAGGAGAGTCATCTTATATTAAAAGTTTAGGTCTAGAAAAGTCCAGTTCTAAGTCCAGTGTAGAAAAGTCTCCATCCGGGTTTATTATCAGTAAGAGAAAAGACGTAGCTCCACGCTTCATGACTCCCCTAAATGGTTGTATTGTTGACCAAGAAAGACCCATTTTTTTGGAAGCTGTTATTGATGGTACTTATTTAAATAAACATATTTTATGATGTATTATTTTTAGGCAGCCTTTAAAAATTAGATTGTGGAACCAAAATTAAAACTTTTTCTGCCCCCCACAAAAAAAAAAAAAATTAAATGGAAAAATATTGAAGTTGTAAGTAGTTAGTACTATCCAAAACATTTTATTGACTAAAATAAATTTTATTAAATTTATCAAAAAAATATTAATTAGTTCAATGACTACAATTTGCTTCCATATTAAAATTATTTTTTTGATGTTATTAGTTTATGATTACAATATTATTGGAATTCAGTTTCAATCTAAACTATGAATTAAATACAATTTAAGTACTTTTTTCTTTAAATTAGTCAAAATTTATTTTAAAACACTTAAAGAAAAACTTACGATGAAAACTTTATCAGGTCATCCTACTCCAGAAATCAGTTGGACTAGGAACAATGGCCCAATACCTTCAGATGCTGAGACTTCTTGGTCATTAGGAAAAGCTACTCTCAGGATATCATCTGTCACGACTCAGCATGGAGGAAGATACAGTTTGACAGCATCCAATTCTGCTGGTTCAGCTACTTCTTCAGCTGATGTAGTTGTGAAAAGTATGTTGATAATTATTAATAACAATTTCCAGAGCATTATTTTGCTCATTACTATCAGGAATAAGTTGAACCCTTAACTTTATTTACCAGGAATATAAATTTATGTTTAATTGTAATCCTTTGTCCTTAAAACTTGTTTCTGGAAAATTTGCTTAACACATTGACTACTGCATCGGTCCCCAGGGACCGAAGCATATGTTTTATATTAATTTTGGCAACATTTTTTTCAAGAATTTTACTCCTGTGCGGTTAGTGTATCTTTATTAATAATGATCAAACGATGTACATCAGGTTCGGTTCTGGTTCCCAGGGACCAATAATGCATGATAACATAAGCCACTTTTTTCACCACCGCTGTCAACGTGTTAAAATAAAATTTATGTGATAATTTAAATTCCTAAAACATCAGGAGGGGCCAAGATATCTGTTAAAATAATACAGAAAGAAAAATAATTTTTTATGAATTCTGTTCTCTGTTACTGTTGATCATTATAAAAATTTTGTTAATTAATTATTATATAGTGTTGTAATATACATATATATATATATATATATATATATATATATATATATATATATATATATATATATATATATATATATATATATATATATATATATTGCTTTATCTTTTTTTAAAATATAGGAACTTATATTTAATTTTATTATTTTGTAGAGAGTTCATTTCCTCCAGTTCTGGGTCGTAGATTGCAGGCCAAGACTCCTGTCGTAGGAGAGAGGTTAGCTTTAGAAATCGAAGTTACTGGAACACCTAACCCTTCTGTCAGTTGGTCAAAAGATGGGAAGCCAATCACTGCAGCAACACTTGGTTACAGAACCATTTCCCAGGGCCATTGTCACTCTCTGATTGTTGATAAAGGTGTGGATCATTACTCATTAGCTTTGAAAGACAATTGTTAGACATGTTTTAGTTATACAATATAAGTAAAATAATAATAATTGTGGATCCATAGGATTTCTTTATTACATAAAACAGGATTCAATATACATTATAAGATATGTATGAGGTTTCATTTTTATTTCTTTATATTTCATTCCATTGATAATATTTTATTAATATTTATGCTTTTAGTAACCACTTTAAACGTATTTTTAGTAAGAACAATTCTATAAATATCTTCTCTGCTGTGATAAACTAAAAAGCTCTAACTCCAAACCATTTTTTAAAATATATCTTTGTATTGCACCTGAATTGCTTTAAAAACTAAACCTTTTTATGGCATTAACTAACTAACTAAATGGCACTACATCCCTAGTTGGGCCTTGTCCTCACGCAGAATTGAAAGCCATTCCTTCATTTCATCCGCCTTCCTTCACTACCCTCTAACTCCCAGCCGCCTCAGATCGTCCTCCACGTCGTCCAACCACCTCAGCCTCGGCCTTCCTCTCAATCTCTTTCCTTATGGCCTGCCATTCATCATCTTCTTTGGTAGCCTCTCATCCGGCATCCTTTGCACAAGGCCTATCCACCGCAGTCTTCCTTCTTTGATAATGGCCACAATATTAGCCTCGCCAAAGAGTTGTTCGAGCTCGCTATTTTTCCTAATTCTCCAATGACCATGCTCTTTTACTGGACCGAATATCTTTCTGAGGACCTTTCTTTTCCAAAACTTCAAGATCATCTCGCTCTCCTTAGTCAAGACCCAGCTCTCGCTCTCATATGTTACCACCAGTCTTATTATACTCTTATAAATGGTGGTTTTCGCAGACCGAGACAATTCTCAGAATTTTTAACTTGGAGTTAGGGCCTTTTAGCAGTTCTTCCGTAAATATCTCAATCAAGCCCATAATTGCCAACTGGATGTTCATTATCCTATCATTGATTTCTTTGCAGTGGTGTGCCAATACGAGGACATAAAAGTGGAGAATAAAAAAAAATTGCCTTGCAGAAATTTGAAGTTTATACATAGTCCAGCTGCCTTGAAGATCGGGAATTCTGCTTGAATTTTTTGTGTCTGAAAAAAATCGGAAATTATGCTTGAAAACGGCCTGTCATCAGAAATTTTTAGTTTTTAGTCTAATAATTCTACTTTTCCATTAAAACTTGGCAACAAGTCTATAAAATATTCCTAAGAGGTTTGATGTCGTATTTGTCCGCCTTGCCATCTCTAATTCCAATAAAGCTAGAAAAAGCCTTCTTCCATTAACTTCTTAAAACCTTTGTCTCAAAAAGGTGATGGTTCTATTTTCTGTCTCACCTCATACGATTTGTTATAACTGCTGCTAAATGAACTAGAGATGTAATGGAACGGTAAAATAATGTATTAGCTCCAACCAGCTCTGAGTTTCAATTTTAACCTATTTACACTCATTTTCTTGTAATAAGTTTGCCAGTTCACTTCTTGCCTTTGAGACCAAGGGATGTGAAGGCTTGTGTTCATGCAGCAATTGAAAAAAATTTATGTCCTCAGAATCGAAAATTTATCTTCGCGTTGTATGTTTTAGACATCTAAGAACAAATTGTTCTCGTGCCTGTGTCTGTAGTCGAATCCATGTTACGGGCCACAACACCTACTACCGTTAATATAATTTGGATGAAATTTTTAGGGATTGTGCGGGTTGGCATCTAGAATGTCCCATATCAATTTTATCATATTCCATCTAATACTTTTCCTTACTCAGGGTGGTCGTAGTTATCTTGACATATCTATATTTATAAAAGTGCTCTTCCGATTTCACCCAAAATTGGAGAAAGTAGATTTTTAAGGACATTCATTCTGAATTTCATATTGTATTTATCTAAAAGCTATACAGACCTACTTAGCAGACTTTTTAAAGGAGAAATTAATTCCAATGCGTGAATATTATTTATTTACACTTGAAATTATTGTTTCTGTGCTGTATTTTTTTATTTTTTGTGATGCATTGAGCCTTCAGTATAAGAAGTTAGGTAACAATTTTTGATTATTAAACAGAGATAGAACCTTTAAAATTATTTAAATTCATTCTTAAGTCCTACATTGTTCATTTTTTCAGAAGCCGACCATATATTACAAAATGTGGTTTCAATTTTGTTTTAAATTCAATCAAACAAATTGACGAAAAGAATCTTGAATTTTACATTTCACGGCCTTGAAATCCTTGAATAATGCTTGAATTTTTTCATGCCTTATCACTGGACACCCTGTTTATATCAAATATTATTTTTGTGATTTGTGTATAACATTTTATGATCCTGATACGATCTCGTAATGTATCATTTTACGATGTAGGCTACTCTTATTAGTAATGTAAAATTTAAAATAATAAATAATTTTTAAAAAAAGTTAAAATGTTATGTGAAAATATTATTTTACCATAAATTCACTGTTATCAGAAGTTTACGAAAAAAAATATCTATTCCCAGTTTTAGTTAGGGCTGGGGATGTAAATGAAGTGAAAAGAGAAGTGGACCCGCTCTGGGTGGACAAAGGCATTGGCACATCACTGAACCTAAGTCCTTCATTATAATTTATATTATTTCTAAAACTGATTTGTTTTATTTATTATGAAAATAAAATGTATTCCATTAAATATTTAATATATAAAAGTAAACCATTCATCAATCTTCAATGAAAATTAAAATCTTCATATTTTTTGCTTTGTGGTTTATTTCTTTTAGAATAAAATATCAACCATTAGGTATTATTAATTAGGTTAAATTGTCCTTATTTTATATTTACAATACTAAAAGGATCATAAAATACTGATATTTCTTTATTTTTATGTTTATATTTTTGTTTGCAGTTGACCACAGCCATTCCGGACAATACAGTGCCACAGCCAGTAATTGTGCAGGCGAAGCAAAGAGTATTGCTGATGTCCTTGTTGTGGACCCTCCCCCTCTTACAGAAACTACACCATCCTCGACAATCTTCTCTGACCTCATTGTAAGTTTATTCTACATAATGAAAAATATTATTGATTAGATATCATACTTTTTTTTTTCTACTTATTCACTTAAAGTAATATGTAAGTCTTAAATACCAAATTTGAGAAGTTTTGCATTATATTTTAATATAATTTTTGATGAAAATCAATAATGACCTTCAAGTAAAGTACTACTTCCGGTAATCATGTAGTGACCAAAAAGGAAGGTTTACAACAAAGTTTTAACCTTCTAACCGTTTTTGAATTACGTACGAACGAACGTACGTACAGACGTCACGAAGAAAGTTGTCATGATTTCCCTTGTGTTATGTTATATAGCTTTTTATTTCTTCTTTAATTAAAAAGTATTTTATTTTTAGTACATATTCTGAAAACTCAACTAAAATTATTAATTTATTATTGTATATAAGCATCAAATTAATCAGGTAACGATACATATGAATATTAATGCCTTTTTATTGTACTTTTGAAATGAACTATAAAATAAATTGTTTATGAATTTGGCAAGTAAAATAAGAAATATTTTCATTTACTTTATATTACCTCTTACTTGTTTCTAAAATATTATTATTGCAATTAATAATTTTGAATTAAGAGATTCATATCCTAATTGAATCTTTTGATTTTGTTTCTTCTATTTAGAGTGGAGGAGGTACAAGTTTGTTTAAATCTGTCACACCAGGTCAAACCCATACAACTACATTTAAACGACCAGGTGAATCAGTTGTTGTTGAAGAAAGTTTTCAGAGTCAAAAACACGTTTCGATGAAAATAGAAAGATCTGAAGAAAGTTTTGACTCCTCTCTTGACATTAAAAAAGTGGAACCTTCAAAAACATTTGAAATTTCCCTGCCATCTACTGTTTTTGAACCTTCAAAATCCTTTGAAATTCCTAAGCCATCAGATCCTCCGAAACCATTCATGGACGCAACATTATTATCCGACACATCCATAAGAGATGTTCCACCACAACTACAAGAATCGAAAAATGAAGATTTAATTACTGAATCTATTTCAACTAAAAGCTCTTTGGATTTTTTCAGATCTATAATTAGAGAAAATGAGGAAGAAAAGAAACGTTTGCATCCTGAACCCAAACAAGAATCAAAAGTAACTAAAACATTTGAATCTATTAAGTTGCCATCATTACCTTTACCCGAAACCCCTAAAATCAAAGAAGAACCTAAGTTGATGCAGGAATTAACAATCCTTTCTCAAAATTTAAGCGAAAGTTCTTCTTCGTATCAAACAGCTTTCTCAGATAATTTAAGTCAGTTTAATCTTGAACCAGGGCCTCCACCTGAAATTGGATATATTCCAAAAACACCTGGTACTAAGACTAAGGAAGAAGTGGTTGAGAAAGCCAAAAAATTACAAGAAACTCATAGGCAACTTTCTGAAGTCGAAGTGCCTTCTGGTGCTGTCAGAATATTTCCCATGCCTTCTTCAGCTGAAACAAAGAAGTTTAACAGTTTTGAAGAAAAGAAGGTATCAAATGAAATTAAAAAATTTGAAAGTTTTGAAAAGAAGAAGGAAGTTATTAAGGGGCCCTTACTCCGACCATCAGCTGATGTACCTTTAAGGCCTTCTTCACCAAGACCATCTGCAGAGGGAGTTGCGATGGAGAAGCTGTGGACTACTAAACTGGAGCATAAACCCACTTTAGACCGGCCTAAGTCACCAATACCTCCATCTGTTGAAGGATTGGCTATGGATAAATTGTGGTCTCATAAGCACGCGGAAAGTAGTTTGCCAAGCGTTTGGCCTCCATCTACAGTTTCTGAAACTTCTGAAAACTACCAGACAACTGAATCTATACACAAGGTTTCTGAGTCAAAACAAAGTAGTTTCCAGACATCTAACCTTGAAACAGCAGTAGAATCTACTTCAACTGTATTTCAACCCAAAAAAGTAATACCTCCGCCACTGCCAGAACAGAAAATTATTTATGTTGCTGAAGCTCATACCACTCACAGAACAAATATCCCATCTGAAACTATTATATCAAAAAAATCAAGTGAGTATAAGTCAAGTCAAGAATCTGAAGTTGTGACAGAAAAAACCATGTTACCCTCTGAAGCCAAAAAGTTTTGGCCTCCTGATTTACCCCTACGTAAAGAATCTCCAAAACCAAACAAGGAATTAAAGGTTGAAACTAAGACTATAAGATCTGTTTCAATGCCTCAAGGTTTTAGTGATATTGTTTTAGAACCTGGGCCTCCTCCAGAGATTGGCTTTGCTACACCACCACCTAAAGAGAGGCGTCAATCGTATGTTGAACAGATAGAGCAAGACCTTGAAAAGGACTTGGAGAAAGAACCTTCAAAACATCTGGTTGGAGCAGTTAGAACAATACCACCACCTAAGAGAGAAAGCTCAGTTGAGTCACTAAAGTCATATCAGAGATCCAATTCTTTAACTGATGAGGTAACTTTTAAAAACTTTAAGTTTAATAAGTGTGCTACTATGCCAAGACCATCTAAATTTGTCAAAAAGAACTTTGAGAGTGATTATGAAAGTGATTTAGAAGGTACAAAAATCAAAGCCCGTTGGACTCCTTGGGATTCAGATACTGAAGAGCCTACATATAGGAAAGTAAAACCTCCTCCAGTCACTACCCAGCCTCCCAGGCCACACTCTGCTCAGCCTACCCCAGTCAGTCTTCCCACTTCCTTGCCCATTCAGTCCAACAAAGATGGTAAACGCACTCCCCAGGATAGTGGTTATATGGCTGATACTGATGAACCAAGAAGGATATTTAAAAAATCTCATCACACTAAATCAGAAAAATTTATACAGTCAAAACAAGAAAAATTTATTATGAAGCAGGAGAAAAAAATTGAAAAGAAGGTTTGTGGTGTTTGCGTGTCTGTGTCTCTTATTATATTAACTGTTTAATTTGATTTTATCTAATCCTGGTGTTTAACATATTTTTGCTTCTTTCATTATAAAAATTCTATTGGGGGTACAAGGAAGTTTTAATGCTTTTTTTTTGTTGTGAAAATTACAGCTCCATTGTGTAAAGATGGTAACAAATTGATTACTCAAAGTATTATCCTTCAGTAGACTCTACTTTTTCCCTTCTTTTTTGCAGCATACTTATTACGCATTGAAAGAACGACTGATCTATGGAGGCAATCCAAGAATCCAACTATTTTTGCATTCTCTGTAAGAAGAGAAGTGCTGCTTAGACAGACCATGAGTCATTGACCGAAACAAGTAATAGCCGGAAAGATCACTGTCTAGAAAATATGCTGGGTAGAGCAGTATATCCCATTTGAGTGTTACCTAGTAGTTTTTGACTGGCACTACAACATTTGGTCAATCATGGTCATGCTTCAAAATCATCATCTCTGCTCATATTCTGGCCGTTTCTCAGTCAGTGCTCAAATGATGATTTCATTCGGTTTTACCAGGCCATAATATAGCCAGCTGATTCCACCAAATGCAGAACCTGAATTTTGATCCATGAATATTTGGCTTTGCCATTGATGTTGATGCATAGCCATTACTCTACAATTTCTTATTGAGAAAACTGTGTTTGTAGGTGAAAAATCTCCTTTCCACGTCTCTTGGCTTTAATTCGTATGACACCCAATTTTCTTGCTTCTGAACAATTCCCATGGCTTTAAGGCATAATGAAATTGCTGGTTGAGTCACTCCCAAAGATTTTGCAAGTTCTTCTTGTGTTTGATACAAATCTTTGTTTCCAATTGAAAAAGGTAAATTACCAAATACAGTCTCAATTCATTATATTTTATTTCATTGTGAGAAGCTTCTCACAAACTTTTGTTAAATAATTCCTCCAATTCTGCACCTTCAAACATTTCTGGCCTTCCTTCACGTTCCTTATCCTCTGACTCCAAATCATCACTTTTGAACCGTTTAAACCAGTTCTCGTGAGTTAAAGCCTCATATAGCAATCAATGACCTTCAGCTACTTTTTTATTGAAACGGAAGCAGAAAAGTAAAGCTTCCCACAAAGTTCGTTTCGTTGGCACAAAAGTAGACATATTTGGAATTTAAAAAAACTATGTTTTTTACACTTTGACAAAATTACTCAACCATCATGAAGGTGATTTAATTTCTCTCTTGTAAATCCTTTAAAACTTGTACCCCTGATATTTGGTTTGGAAAATTGTTGATTGGCTCATTAAAAACTCTTCAGCTAATTGCAATTTTTAAGATGACTCATTTGAAAGTTTTAATGTACTTAATAACCTTTGGAATTTTGATTTTAAGTTAATTAATATAACCATTTCCAGTTTTACTTTTGTTCTTTTCTTTGATTCTATTTTTGCTTTCATTGATGACCAATAAATATTGAAGTCTATTTATTGAAACTAAAGTGAAAAGATTATTAGATTAACTTTGACTGTATTTGGACAGGAAAATAAATTGTTTTTATGTTACTGTTACAGTTGATATTCATTAAAATAATATTGAGCAAGCTTTGTTGACCGTAGATGTAATTAAAGAAGTTGTGTGGGGGGATCAATGAAAAACACTCTAATAAGTGTAACTTATTTATTGTGTGCCAATCTTTCGGCATAAGTTTTAGGCCATCATCAAAACTAAAAGAAAAAACAAGGTAACAATATTTAAAATAACAGAGGCCTTACCACTAACAACAATAAAAGATGGTAATAAACAGAAATGACAAATATGATAAAAATTTATGAAGCATAAAGAAAAAAATATGTTAATTTTTATCAGTTCAATGTGAATGTGAAAATTATATTTTTTGTTTTTGTTATTTTTGTATAGGTTTTCGGTTGATACAGCCTGTAGTGAAGTTATGAATCTGTTATGTCATTGGAAAGTGCTGAAATCGGAGTTGCATTTTCACAAAAAATGTCTTAAAGTCTGAAGCTTCCATGTTAAAGTATGCATATTATCTGTTGTTTTCTATGTGGTTACCTTATTTTTTCATTTAGTCCTGATGGCCTAAATAATTATGATGCCCTGATTGTGAGACTTAGGCCAAAACGTTGGCACACAATAAATATGTTACACTTATTTGTGTGTTTTTCATTGACCGTACCCCCCAATAAACTTCTTCTTTGATTAAAATAATAATTGGATTGTATGAATGAATAATAAATATGAATGAACATATTATACATTTTGTATAGATATAATGTGTACAATGCAATATGTGAATAAATACAATATATACCTTATAAATCCTTAAAAATTATGAAGGCTTGGTATTATTGTATGTCAGCCCACAGATAGTCTTTGTGATCATGGATCACAATGAAAAATAATATACAATTCCAATTAATAACATAATACATGTTTTCCAATTAAATGATACATCATTAGTCTTTGTGATCATGGATCACAATGAAAAATAATATACAATTCCAATTAATAACATAATACATGTTTTCCAATTAAATGATACATCATTACTGCTCTATTTTTTATTATTTAGATTATGTTTTAGTCATTTATGTATGATTGAACATAAGTACTATTTGAACAACACACATTTCTTTAATCTACTAAAATACAATATCTAACATTTTGATACAGTAGACCATCTTTCTAACACATTTTTTAATATCATGGCTTCAATAATGATGTATGTCTATATCTGGTTCCAGTCTCTGGTTAATCTATAGGTAAGTCGGTTCTATCTATCTATCTCTGTGACGCTACAGACCGATGTGATCCTTGGCCTCCTCAATAAGCCTTCGCAGTTGGTTCTATCCTGTGCGGTCGCTCTCCAATGACGGTATTTAGAAGGTGTCGAACTTCCCAAGTGACAACCCGTGGCCTGCCTCTCCCTCTTATGCGGTAGAACCTTCCGTCCAGCATCTTTCTTGGTATCCCTTCCTAAGGCATTCTGGCAACGTGTCCAGCCCAATATAGTCTTCCCAACTTGATATGTCTCATCACATCAATATCCCCATACAGATTGTAGATCTCCTTGTTCTTCATCCTTCTCCAGTTCTCGCCTTCCTTGACTGGTCCAAATATACGACAAAGGATCTTCTGTTCAAAAACAATTATCTCCTTCTCTTCCATGTTGGTGAGGGTGCAGGTCTCCAATCTGTAAGTAAGTATAGGTCTGATGAGGGTCTTGTAAAGGAGACATTTCGTGCGGTAGATGATCGAACTTCTCAGGTGTTTGCTGAGACCAATATAACACCTGCTTGCCTTAAATATTTGATGGCCAGTTTTCAGGGATACTCTATTTCCCCGACTTACAACAGCTCCTAGATATGCGAAGTGATCCACACTCTGGAATGTATATTGACCCATAACTACTGGTTCACTAACTGCTATCTCTGTTCCAGGTTCTGCACACATATACTTGGTCTTCTCCTGATTGATATTCATTGCCATAGCTTCCGCTGCTTCGGCCAACTTTAAAAATTCATTCTTGTGGCACTCAAATGATCACGCAACTAGGTCTAGATCATCTGCAAAACCAAGTATTTGAAGCAGTCTGTAAAAAATGGTGTCATTGGTCTGGATTCTCGAATCGCAAATCACCTTTTCCAGAACCAAGTTATATAGTAGGCAAGCAAGCATACATGATCCCTAACCCTTAGCATGACAACCAGGTCCTTAGATGCAGTGAATTTAATAAGCATTTGGCCATTCTCATTTGTGTTATCTTGGAGACTATGCATTCCTATAGTTTGTTCTGAAGGCCTGCTCTTTGCCAATCTTCGCATTAAAATCCCTCATGATCACCTTTATATCGCTCTTGGGGCAGTTATCGAGGATCTTATCCAACTTATCATAAATCAGTTCCTTCTCATCATCCGGCGACAATTTGGTGCGTGTGTAGCAACTGAAGATAGCATAATTATAGAATTTGCCTTTCAACTGCAAGACGCAAATCTGTGAGCTCACTAGCTTAATTTTTATTTTATTTTTTAATTTTACTGATTTCTGGTTCTTCCTCTCACCACAAAGCCTGTTCCTGACACATGTTGATGTTTGTGGCAGCTGTAATAAATGGTATGGAGTCGCTTTTCCAGTAGGCCTTTCCCTTTTCACCTCACTTCTTGCAGAGCTACCAAGTATAATTTGCAATTGTCAATCTGTTGTAGTAGTTGCCAAAGCGACCTCAATCTATATAAGGATAAAATGTTCCATTGACCAAAAGTGAAGTCCTTGTGATGAAGCATGGGTCTTTTCCGTGAATTCAGTCTGGCTGACTGATATAAGTCAGTTACATACTATAATTTTGTTCATTCTTTTACAGTTCTCATTACTTTTCATTATATGCTTATGTCAGACAAAGAATAGATCACAAACCAATTAAAATATTTATAAGTATGTGTTACTTTATTGAGTGTCTACCCTTAAATGATGCATGCTTTTCTGCCCTAGCTTTAGTGTTTACTACTATAGCAAAAAGCTGTACCAATAAAAAAAAAAAAATTCATTTTGTAAAGTTGTATTGTTATATGTTAATCTTGCATTATATTACATTACATTTTGCATTTGCAAAATTTAGATCTAAAATAATGTTTGGAATATAATCAATATTTTCCTATATGGATTTTTAAAATAAAAAAAACATATTTAACTAATGTTATTTCAATTGTTGTGTTAGAAATATGCATACTTAGAAGGAAACAGATTGTTTAATAAAATTATTTTGGGTTTCTTAAAGTTGGATTTTTGAAATGGCCTGATTGTTTTGGAAACCATCCTAAGCTTTCATTTAGACTTCTGGGCCTGCCAGTTTTGTCAAATAACACCTCTTATATATAATTGCTCATTTGTTTATTTCATATACAAATATATGTATGTATATTTATTTATATATTTATATTTGTTATTTTTTAGGAAGTATCAGAGAAATCTGAAAGGAAAGAAACATTTCCTTTCAATCCAATCATTGGAACTTTCACTAAAGTAACTGCACCTTTGCCTGCAAGTCCTTCAAAGTTTATCAAAGCTGAATTTAAAGAAAGTGACTATGAAAGTGATTATGAAACAAGAATCAAAACATCATGGAGGCCTGGTGAAGGGGTCAGCTTTAGACCAGTTCATCCACCAGACCCAAGTAAGACTGCCAGTACCCAGGAACAATTGTTTAGACCTCAGCCCATAGAGCTCAAACCTGGATCTCCTCCAGAGTTAGGGTTTGCACCGCCTATAGGTGTAGAGACCTCTAACACTATGAAATATGCCGAGACAACAGGTACATCTAAGAAGTTTGTTACTGTAAAGCAGACGACTAGAGTTGTCGGTGGTATAGAAAGGACTCAGCAAAAACAAACTGATAGGCAGGCAAGTTTGCCTACAAAGTTTGTCCCTAAAGGAGATGCAAAATGGAGTGATGTTAGTAGTGAAGCAAAGCGGTTACAACGGGTTGAGGAGATGAGACGAAGATTTGGAGAGAAAGCTTCCCAGAGTATGATAGACTTGCGGCCAGGAGAACCTCCTCAATTTGACTATGCACCTCCATCAGCAACTAGTAAGATTTATTTTTAACTAAAATAAAGGAATGGGTAGTAAAGAAAAAAAAAATCATGTTTCAATTGAAATATTATTACTTTATTTTTAAAATAACATATTGCTTTTGATATTCTAATTACAAACCAATGTGGATGGATTTTTTAATTTTTTTGTAGTTTAAGATTGTCATTTTTAAGACAATTTAAGCATTCCCAGTTGTTCAACAAAGTTGTTGGTAATTATCCTGAAATAATGCATGAGCCTATTTACTTCACAAATTTTCCTGATAAATTTAATTATTTAGTTTTGTTTAAAACTTCTTCTTTAGTCATATCTTAAAATAACTAAAACTTAATATTATTCTGTTGTTTCATACTAACTAAAGAGAAGGGATGATAAGCCAACACATAGGAATGCAATGCGGTTAAACTATAAGTTTATTTATTATCTTCATTCTAAAAAATAGCAATATAGGTTGTGATTTTTACTAATTCATTTAGAATCACAAAAAGGCTCCCTAATTTGGTCCCGTCAGTGAAATATTGCCAAATTAATTTATATAGGTGTAACATTTACTTTTGGGCTTTTGTGAGATATTTTTAGATCTAGGTATTATTTTCTGTTCATATATGGTAATACATATATTACAAAATATATTGACTTTCTTTTTAAATATCTTTCTTATATAGTTAAAAAAAAGAAATATTGTATGGTTATATTTAATTTTTTGAACAAATGTGCAAAATAAATTATTATTATTATAATGTATAATACTTTTATCGGGATGATGACCAAAAAAATTCTGAAAAACATTCATTTAGTTTGTAATTTGCAAACAAGTTTAACATTAATGAAACTTAGTACCTGTTCTGTATTTGCCAAGGTATTGAACCCCTCTGGGAATCGAGGTGATGTACTATGCTATTTTTATTAATATAAAATATTTTAAATATTTGATTTCCAAGAAAACCCTTTCACTTTGTTTTTTCCTTATATTTTATAGCCATCGCAAGCAAACATTTAAGTGAAATGGGCTCTACATTCAAATCAAAGGCACAACAGTTTGTGTCAGATGTAGTCAGCGAAGTCAAGCTTAATGGAAAATCCGGGCCTATTTTGAAGCAGAAGGAGCACAAAGAACCTGAAGTTTATAGAGAGGAGTCTCGGGTGGCTGAACATGGTATGGATGATTTGTTTATTTTAAAATCTGTTAGTGGATTTATAAAAACTTATTTATATATAAATCAACATTTAATTGAACCGTAAAAATGAACTATTTGTGAACAAATGTTGAAAATATTTCCAATTACATACATTTAGTCTCATATTAGAGGAATCAGTTTATCAAGCTTGATATGTTCATGATAAATTAATTTGAATAACATTAATAAAGCATATAAACTTTGAACTTAGACATTACAACTGAATTTCATCTAATATTGATAGCTCTTTTCTCTTTACCTTTATAAATAAAGTTTTTTATTTCATTTAAAAAAGTTGTAAATCAAGTTTATTTTCATGAGTGTGTAATATGTTCTATTATTTAAATGGATGTTTGAATTATATTACTTAATTATATTCATACAGTTTAGTTTATTATTTCTTTCTTGAAGCATATATAATATTTATTAATTCCTGGTATTATTCACTAGATATTTATTTAATCACATTTATTTGTATAATTTTTCTTTATGAAAAAACAAAACAATCATAAACATTTGTAATTTATATTCTTTATTATAAGATACCTAAATTTATAAAGAGTTGTATATTTATTATATTAATAAAATAAAAATAAATGCAGTCTTACATAATATTCAAAATCAATGAAATTTTTCTGGCAAGTAAACAGAAAAATTTCATTTTTAAGGAAAAATAAATAGAAAAATAACTACAGGTACCAAGGAGATAGATCCAAACACTGGACTTATATACTTCAAGTATGACTTTGGGTATGAGTTTGGAATGGTGGTCCCAGGCGAAAAGGGTTGGGTTGCTGGGAAAAGGCCTCCTGGTGCTCAAGACGATGGTGTTCCATTTCCTGTGCTACATGAGAGTACCAAAAAGAAGTCCGTCAAATGGGACTCTGAGAGCGAGACAGAAGCTGAGGGCCTATTGCGAGTTAAGATTCCTGGAAGTCCTAGCACTGCTTCTCCTAACCTGTCCCCTTATCACCACTTAGCGCAGCATTCACCAGGTCCAATATTATATTTACAAGAACTTATTGTAGCATGTTAATCAAAGCTTTGCTATCACCACTTCTGTCCATTGTCATTGTTTATTGTTTATTGAAGCTTTGTAGTATTTAATATTTGGCGAAATTTTTATTTTTATAAGAATCCGCTAAGAATATAATTAAGTATATATTTTTTTATTTTGGCCATTTTATTTGAAACTGCTATTCCCCTCCCCTCCTCCCTCTTTATATATAATAAAAGGAATTTAATTTTGGCCATTAGATATTTGGATTTCTTAAAATAAAAAAAAAACTCTTAAATTGGAAATCTTTTCCCTATGATGTAATAATAACCTGTTTTAAATAAATTAATATTATTGTTATGTGATTTATGAAAACATAACTTTTTTATAATTGTTTATCTAAGAAGTAAGTATCAACCATGTTAAAGCTAGATGAAATAATAATTTAATGAAATAATATTGATAATATGGCATGATTGATGAAATTAATGATTAAGTGTACTTATCTTACTCGTCGGGCAAGATAAAGCCTCCATTAGTTTTTCAGTATTTTTATATTGGCAAAATATACAGTCTAATTTAGCATAATAGTTCTTCCGCCTTCTCTATTAGATAATTTATTCCAAAGCATTTCTCTCCAATAATGCTTTTCACTATATTAGGTTATATCACCAATTACTAACTTCATTATTTAAATTTATGTGTACCTGTGAGTGTGTTTGTGTTTGCCTGTATGCAGGTGCGAGTGCTTGCGTGCGTGTAAGTGTTTGTGTGTGTGTCTGTCTGTCTGCCTGTCTGTGTGTATGTGTATGTGTGTATATAATAACCAATAATTTGAAAACTATTTGCCTCCTATTATATTTTTATGGTACTATAAAATTGCTTATTAATTGTTCTCATAGGATTGATTAGAAAGTATTCTTTACTTATTTTTTATAATTAAAATTTTATTTTTCATCCATATTGCTCAAATGAAAGCATCCATTGTCTATTAATTGTTAATACTGTTATATTAATTATTCAATAATAATGTTTTAAAAGGATTATGCTCTAAAGCCAATATTTTTGTGATATATAACCAATTGTTGAAATGTTTGGTGGATTATAGTTTTGTAATCGCTAGAAGTAACTTTGTACTGCTACTGTAATGCAACTAATATCTATGTTAATTTTATGCAGTAACATGATCATACCTACTATTTTACTCTACAGACCGCACAGTTCATATATTCAGTTAATTTCTAGAGACAATTAAAATGGGTTCTAATTTACTGTTTATCTGCCACAGAAATTTTTTTCTTTAAACGATGTGTATATTTTATGATTCTGAATTAACAACTTCCCTTTCAAATTTAATTGAAAACGAAAGTTATACTAAAACAGTCTTCTCTTTTTAAACACTCATTATTTCATATGTTTTAATTAATATTTAATTTTAATCCAATTGATGAAAGATGCTTGTATGTACTAAATAATTTATTTCCTTAGGCGCTGCTGCTTGGACTAGTGGTGGTTCCAGCGCTGCCTCATCTCCAATTGTTGTCAACCAAATGCTCCATTGCCAGCAAC
The DNA here is from genome assembly GCA_948150685.1 of Rhaphigaster nebulosa. Taxonomy (NCBI): domain Eukaryota; kingdom Metazoa; phylum Arthropoda; class Insecta; order Hemiptera; family Pentatomidae; genus Rhaphigaster; species Rhaphigaster nebulosa. Next base: position 47,250,887 of record OX411308.1, on the reverse strand, counting down.
CTTCCAAACCTCCGGTTTTCATTACTGTAAGTAATGCTACCAGGTTGTTTAATGGATTGATACAAAAGTCATTGTTCCAAACAAGGGATTTATTAAATCTTTATTATAAAATACATGCATTAATTTTATTCCTCACAATATAATCCTTTAATTTTCACCAATATAAACCATCTTCATGCTAGTACACGAATTTTATGGCAATACTAAATCTCAATTTTTGAGGCATATGATGAATCATTAAAAAGCATATGAGCTTTTCAACCATAAAGGTCATTTGCTTCCCGATTGTCTGCTTCTGTAAAAGACATCTTAGGTCCTAACACACCAATGTGCTCTGGAATGTTCTTATGTTTATTTCTTGGATCCCATGCATTTAGAGTTGCAGATACCATTCAAATGTGTCATTTTGGAGCTGCTTGGTATTGAGGTTTAGCTAACTGAAGATAAAATATGCCGACTTTCTCAAAGCTGAAGTCCATTGTTGTTATCATATTACATGTTCAGTCCTATCTATTCTTTAACAATTGTTGTTTTACAATTGAGCTGTCGATATGACTACTTTATGAATAGTAACTGCTCTCTTTAACCTATCAAATTCACTTCGTTAAACATAGTAAGCTGATACACTAAAAGCATATACTATTATTCTTTGAAGAAATTTTGAGAAAGTTTTATATTTTAGCTAGAACACCTTTCTGTTGAAGAGTACTCATTTTTCTTGCTTCACTATATTGATTTTATCATCAAAATTACATTAGCTCTCTGATTTTGGTGTTTTCATTTATACTACTTAATATGCATGGCTTAAGATTTTGGCTAATCTGTTTCCCTTTTGATGTTAATCTGTTTCAGTATGTAACAATCTACTTTAATATTGAGTCTGTTAAAAGAAGAAGTATGATACTGATCATATCATTAGTCCAAGAAATGATGTTATGAATAACCCTCTTCTTTAACAAATAATCTGTATTCTTAAACAAATAATTTTTTTAAAAACATTTTCAGCCATTGAGAGACATAGCAGTGGTGAGTGGTGGCAGTGCCAGGTTTGAATGCATTGTCGAAGCCAATCCTCAACCAACTATAACATGGTCCAAAGCTGGTAGTGCTCATCTCGGTCCTGGAGCTGCTCCAGCTTATAGGAATGGTGTTTGTCGACTTGATATACCCAGGACTTATCAATGTTAGTAATTTACCTTTTTATATGAATACCAATAACTGTTTTTAAATTATATTTAAATATGTACAATTAATTTTTTAGTCTTCAACTTAGTGTTGAAAAATCTCAAAGTTTTTCTTTCATATTTTTAGGCATATTAATTAAAAATTATTTCAATAATTTATTAATGCTCATTAAGATAATTTATTTTACTTTATTAATTATTAAAATTAATATTACAAAAACGGTTACTTATTTTAGTAAATTAAAATAATAAATTTTGTTTGCTTTAGCTTTGTATGGCTGTAATGTATTATAGATTATCTTTAGCATTTATTTATGACTAGAAATAAGACTATGGATACATAACTGGCAAATATTTTTTTAGATGATGCAGGAAGATACACCTGCAGAGCGACTAACAGCTTTGGAACAGCTGAGACAAGTGGAACATTGTCTGTCACAGGTGAGGAGAGAACTTACATCTCCAGCTAGAGCCATCTGCATTTAATTATTTTTTTGTTTACCAAATTTCTATTTATAAATGATTAATATATAAAATGATGTACTATGTTTAGAACATCAAGAGTCTGAGCTTTTACAGTTACCAATAAGTACATTGCATCTGTCACCATCTTTTTTTTTTTTTTATCTCTTTGTATTTTTCTGTCCCACAAATAAGTTTAATAATGCTATATTTTAAGATAATATTGTTTTGGTAACGTGCCATATTTCTAAGGTTGCTGATGGTTGTGCAATGAGCTAAGTTTATTTTTACAATTTTCTCATAATAAGCCTGATAGAACTTCACTCAAATGCTTTAGCGAGACAGTCACAATTTCGTTCATCTGTATCGATTTCTTGATCTGTTGAGATATTGTTACTGGTTTCAACTGCTCTATTATTATGTTAATATTTTCCTGATTTTTAATGTTTCATTATGTCATTAATGGATGTATATCAAAATAAGCTTTATTTATTTAATAAAATCTCTAGTCACACAAATGCTTTGGTGGTGGTTATTTCTTTATTCTTAGTAAAATTAGCAATTCAGTTGGCAATAAATAATTTATAATTTCATATTATTAATTAAAGTCTTTCAAATATTTAAAATAGTTATATATTTTATTAAAAAAAGATACGAGCTAACTATTGCTAATTTTGCACATTAGTCACCTCTTCCCTTTAGTAATTAACTCTTCTATGTTTTAGCAGGTACGTATTACTTTCTATCTATCTATACCATTTTCTTTACTTTATTAACTTTGAGTACTCTAAACATTTTTCAATTTTTTCTTCTCTTTCTCTCTTTTATTATCTTCTTATTTCTCTTTACTTTCTGAACCTATTAATTGTCGTATTTTCTACTCTCTTGTACATAAAAAATTAAATTCTTATTTGTATTTTTTAAATAACTATTTTCCCTGTATGTGTAACTCTTAGCTCTCCTTTTCAATTAATCTCTATAAAAATTATTCTGGCTTTTCTTTCTTTGCATATTTATTTTCTTATTTTATTTATCTTTCTTTTGCATATTGTTTTACTTTTTTTTGTATGTGTGTTATTTTTTGTTCTTCTCTATAGTTCTTTCAACAATTAGTTCAATAGAAATGCGAGTAACAGCAACATGAGATGTTGTCAATGTATAGATTTTGTCAAAAAGGATGATCAATATTTTTATTGAGCTAATTGTTTAATCACTTATTTTCAATTATTGTAATTTGTGTGACTTATTGAATTGTCTCCCTCCCTTGAATCTGAATTAACTATTATCTTTCTCCAGGTTGCTTGAGCAGTAAACAGTTTCATTAATATTTGAATTTTAAAAATTGTATTTCTTGAAACAATTTAAGTTTCCTATTTATGGATATTTATTATAACTTTTTCGTGGGTGTATGGATGGTTTTTGTCTTACATATTAAGAAGAAAGTCTTACTTACGATTAATTTTATCTTTGTGATTTGAATTTAGTGGTTTTAGATTTTTTTCAAAATAAAATTTTAAGAAATTGAAAAGGAAGAATGTGTAAAGAGAGCCTGGCCAATCAAAATTGTGATGAAGTTACTAAAACATATTACACTCATGCAAAACTAGTGCAATTTTTGATTGACCACTTATTTTATTAGTTATTTAGTACTCCCCAATCTTTTAAATAAACAGTTGGATGGTGGGGAGGAGGATCGTAGTTCTTAAATCACATTTGTACAGTCTGAATTTCCAGAATTTATAGCAAAAGGATGAGTAATAGTTTTAACACCAGTATAACTAAACATCTTTTGAAATAAATAAAAATTTGATGTTAATTAGAGAAGCAAATGACCCTTTTTCCATCCTTCTAGTGGACCGCATGTGGTGAACGTAAAAATATATATATTTTAAATTTTATTATCATTTTAAGACTTTTTAAATCAAAATAAACAAAGTCAAAAATGGTCATTCCATGTCAAATCAATCAATGGTCTGGAACTTGATGCCTGAGAATTCACTGATTTTTTTGTACCTAAAACAGTTAAAATATAGAATACAAAATTTCAGTTTTTTCTTATTTTTAGTTTTCGAATTATAAATAAATAAAAAATTAAATACAGACTTCTTTTTGACACACTTTGAATCATTGAAAAGTTCCAAACATATTTACCCTAAAAAGCTAAAAATAATATCATTCTTTTCAGAATTACATGGGCTTTGATTTATTTGTATCTTAACTTTATCAAATGAAGCTTAAAATTTTAAACAAATTTCAAAATGTTATTTTTTTAAAAAGAAAAAATAATTTTTTTTTAAATAAATCTATGTTACATGTTATATGAATATATGGGCCAAATTTCATGATACTGTACATGTCATATTTTAAACAATTAAATTTACTTTGCTGAAAGTCACTATACAAACTGCATTATTATGTAATTTACTATATCCGACATTTTTCGTGAGCCATTAATTGGTGAATGAACTTCTGCAAATCTTTGTTTTTTTTTCGACATGATCCCATTGTAATGACATCATAAAATTTTTGGTATGTGCACTCTTACGTTAACATTAAATATATATATGATTGAGCCAAAGAGGTTTTTAACTCAATATCAAAATTTTGATTTAAAAATATATAAATATTTATTGTGTTAGTGTGTTAATTTATTGTGTTAATGCGCTCAATTCAAAACATATGTTTAATTAAGAAATGTATGTTTAATGCTAATATAAGGATGCACATACCAAATTTTATGATGGTATCTTAATTGGATCATCTCAAAAAAAAAAAAAGTTTTGTGGAAGCTCATTCACCAATTGAGTTGTGGAGATGCAGAAGTGGATGAATCCATTTTGTCATTTTGGATATTTTTAATGTTTTCTATTCTGTTAACCGTCATTTTTAAGGTGGTACATTCTTAACTCCCTAAAAAATACAAAATTCAATCTAATTTTAAGTTCAAAGTTTGGGTTGAGTTTCATAAGGAACTATGCCCATGTAAGAAAGTAACAATGAACTGTCGGAACAGTTTATGTTATGTTATTGTGTTAAATTTAGTTCATTGTCATAATTATTGAGAATTATCCTGAAGTAAATAGGAGGTCATTGAGAAAACATTCTCGGGGTGAAACAAATCTGAAGCAGAAATTGTTAAAACATCAGAGGTTTGTATTATCTCCATTTAACATTTTTTTAACGTTTTCACATAAATCAATTCTAATCAACTTAATAAATTTTAATATTGCTCAAATATATATATTACCCAACCCCTTCAGTTAGTTTGCTTCAATGAGTTTACATTTTAACTTGTTTTTCTCTTTATCTGATACAAGATGGTTTTATTATAAAGTACCTATACCTAAATCTCAAAAGTTAACATTAAAAATTAAAAACTAATAACAAAAAAAGTAATATCTGAGAAATTATACAGGAATACTTTTTTTTTTCTTTTCACATTATTGTTGGATATTAATGTTAAATTATTATCATAGTAAAATGTGTTAATTGTAGTGAGTTTTCTCCTTTTTTATTGACAAATTATTATTTTTGTTGCATTTTCGCTAGCAGAATGGGATAAATCCATTATTTAAATTTTTTATTAATTTATTTGGAAAAGCTAAACAATATTTTAGAAACAATATTCCTGATGTAACTTAAAAAATTCTAATCCAATAACAATTGTTTCAAAACAACAATTACACGAATTGTGTATATTTTTGTGTTGCTTGAAAAATTTTCAAATGTGGATTTATTCCCTTTCGCATATCCCAGGCCTCAATTCATGGCTTATGAATACTGTTAAGTATAACTTAATAACTAAAAAAAGCAGTTTGTACGATGGCTTCTATTGTTTTATTGCGACATAAATTTTATTATTTAAAATATGACATTTACAGTGTATCTCCATTTCAGTTTGGAAAAACTTAGTATACAAATAGAAGATTTAATTTTAATGTAATAGAACCAATAAAAATGCCATCATTAAATTTATCCCATAGATTCTTATAACATTTATATTTAACTTATATTTTTTCAAAAAATTTAAATTTTGGATTTTCAAAAAAATAACTTTGGAATTTTTTTAACATTTTAAGATTTGTTTGGTAAAGTCAAGATGCAAATAAAATTTCAAGGCCTGTATTTCTGAAAAGAATGACACCATTTTGAGCTTCCTATGTATTCACTGTGTTCAAAAACAGCCAATTTTTTTTTTTTTTTTTTAATTTATAACTCAACAACTTAAAATGGGAAAAATCTAAAACTTTTAATTTTCTAATTTCTAATTTTTTTTTATTAGTTTATTTGACTTGAAATGACCTAGAAGTGAAAAATCAGTTTGAAGTCTCAAAATGTCATTTGATTAGGGGCTATCTCAGTATTGAAGGATTTTGTTCTGTTTTTGAAAAATGGGTTTAATTTTAAAAAATCCTTAAATAAAACTTGCAGTAAAACTTTTAAAGCAAGCTTAGCTTATATTTGAAGATAGAAGTTAAGTAATAAAATGATATTTTATAACTGCTAATTGGGTAATTAGGAAGATCCATGAAAAATAGTTAAAAGTTCAATATAACAAGATTCTATACTTAGTGTGGAAGCCCCTTTATAAGATATTGTATTCATTGTTTAAAAGGTCAACAATGATGTGAGTTGATCTTGAATTCTCTCCTATAAAATTAGTATAACTCATTTTTCTGTAAATATTTAATTAACTCAAAAGGTATGTGGTATTAAATTAACTCAAATAGTATTAAAGGGAAAAATAAGAAAAGCTTTTTTATGCCACATAAATAAGAAAAAAGAAGCCGCAGTCTGTTAAAATTCTGATCTTAATATACCTCCTTAGTAAAGTTACATGCTGACTATTTTTGCACTCTGTTGGAATGCATTTGAGGTCTGATTCACTCTGTTTCTCTTGGCTGGCCAAAATATAATTCTCATACTTCCTTTGTTCCATTTAATATTCTAATAACATTTGATTTATTTATATAATTCTCTAATAATAATTAATATAATTCTCATGCTTCCCTTGTTCCATTAAATTTTCTAACATGGATTTTCAAAAATGTATATTCCTTTTATTTCGGTTCATAAAATTTTTGTTAATTTTTTTTTATTTTTAAGCAAAAACACTGCAATTTTATATATAGGCGGAACAGTTTTGAGGATTTTCAAATAAAATAAATATTAAACCACTTGCTGTTTAATCTATTTAAATGTCAAATCAATGGTCTGGTACTTATATTTACTTTCTATTTTAAAAATTTGTAAAATTCCATTTTTCACCTTAAAGAAATACTTTTTATAGATGCTCCTAATTTTGAGATCATTGACTACTAGACAGGAGTTGGCGCTATTTTTATGGATGACTGCCTATTACCATTTGGATAATAAAAAAATAATAGAAATTCTATTTGACAAATTTTTTAACTGACTCTTTGGTTCTTTAATTGATAACTAGATTAGAAAAAATATACAAGGCTACTAAATCAGCTATGAACCAACATGAATTAGCAAATAGATAAAATTAGAGTAAAGTGCGTGGTAGTTTGTCATAAGCTTGAATTTTACTTACAATTCTTTATTTTCATATGCTTAAGGGTTTGCCAAAGGCCATACCACATTGAACACACTGGTTCTCGTCCGATCACCGATGTTAAACAACGTCGGGCATGGTTAGTACTTGGATGGGTGACCGTCTGGGAAAACCGCGTGCTGTTGGCATCTCTTTTTGGGAACGGGGTAGCTCAGTGGGTAAGGTACTGCACTACTAATCTCGAGACCGGCTGAGGCAGATAATTATTTATTTTGTATTCAGCAGTGGATCGACCCTGTGGGATCGGGAGACCCTCCTGGGGCTCATCCAGCCTCTATAAAGTGGGTACCTTTAATTAGGGGAAAAACCTGGCGGTTGAGCGTGATCTTGGCCGAATCACCTCCTTGCACAACCATTGGCCTAGAAACAGTATGGTCCTTACCAAGTACTGAACCCAAGACCCATATCGGGTTGTAGAGGTACAGGTTTTTTTTTTTATTTTTTTTTTTTTAAGGGTTTGAAAATAAAGACTCACCTTAGCAGAGGCCAGCTCCGCATCTGTAAAAAGCAATAAGAATTATTGTAGTTTTATAGACTTCAGATATATGACCAAAAAATGCTCCTATTTAATTAAATGACAACAGCTTCTTGTACGAAACATTAGTGGATAATGGAAATTGAAAATGTTTTTCTTAAACTATAGTTTAATTCATAATTATAATCGACATTACAAAATAATCACTCCTCAGCCCGAAATATGACCTGATTCACTTCATCAGTGGGAAAGATGTATATACATTTTTATAACTAAGTATATTTGCTTGATCTCTCTCTCAATCATTTGCCTGTCTTATTGATCATGACAAAAAAATTTACTGTTATGAAATCAATTTAATACTTGGCTTGCAGGAATCTGTAAAAAGTAAAACTCGTGCTTTGTATACAGTCGTAAATAATTTAAGATTATTATCAATTATCAGATTTAAAACAATGGTAGTCTTTTCAAAATTGTTTGTTAAAATGTTATACAGAGGTTAGTTTTATCCTGAATTAATGGTCTCATAGCCCAATGTTATAAGGGGGGAAATTGAACTATGAAGTTAAAGCTGAACCTTTTTCCCCATATTTTAAATTTGTTTTTATTTCCTAATGATAATTCCCCCTTCTCACTACTTCTTCGTTAAAATGATAAGTTTTTCCTTCTCCACTTTACATATAATTTTAAAATTCCCCAAGAATGTCACCTTTTTACCTTCTCTGCCAACCCAGCAAGTAACACTATACAATTTATAGTGTAATCACATATTTTAATTTAATTTCTGTATTATTTTTCCCATAACATAGAAACTGAGCGATTTTAAGAAACAAAATAATAATAACATGCATTTTCTATCTTTAATCTTAATTTTATTTCCTCTTGAACTTCGTTTATTTTAGGTAATCAGTTGACATCCACATGATGGTAGAGAAGGATCAATCTAATTAGGGATTGATAAATTATTTGCCACTTCTATAATTTTATTTCATTGAAAACTAGTTTTGAATGTTATACATTCATCTTCAGTTCTAAAAACACACAAAAATTAAAAAATAAGCAATTCAAAATATAGTTTGGTATTATTATATATATTAAATTAGATGTAATATAAATCAGTATTATAAAACATTTATGAATTATGAATTTAATTAAGACAAGAAATCAAATACATGTTGGTACTCATCAAGGTTTAAATGGATTATATCAAACAGAAAAGTTTGTACTGGTTTCTTCTCGCACTGAAGTAACAATGAAAGAAAGATTGGGTGTTTATAGGTAAAGGTTTAAGAGTCTGGGTTTTTCCAGTAATGCAGGTGAGTAATTGGTTTTTTTTGTTATAGATGGGAATAAATTTTTAAGATTGGACTATTGGAGATATTTATGTGGTCATTTAAGCAAAAATCTGGATTTGATTTGAAGGATTTTATTATTTCAAGTGCTTCATGTATATTTTATTTGAGGCTGTTTTCAACCTGATGTATTAATTTAACCACTGAGTCTTTGATGAATTTATGTTTTTTTAATTTAAATGAAAAAATGAATTTGCAATTAAAACTATATTTTGAATCGCTTATTTTTGAATTTTTGTGCGTTTTTAGAACTGAAGATGAATATATAACATTCGAAACTAGTTTTCAACAAACAAACATAACGGGCCTAAAATTTCTCATTGATAAAATTTACTGATTCGAACGGGCATGCTCATCTTTACTAGAATGACTAATTTCTCTAATTATGAACTATCTCTTTCTATTAGCCATCCAGTGTTATTGTATTGTTGCAGTTGGTATTCTAAACGATACAGGATTAAAAACAATTATCATATATTTCGAAAGCATAATTAAAAAAACTGATCGGATTAATCCCTCCAAGTGCATTCGGTGGCGGTTCTTGAATAGTGGCAACGGGGGCCCACACAAATAATCTTCATAGAAACCAAATAAAAAATTCGACGTAAAATACCTATCGCTAGTAGAGAAACCAGTGACATATGCAGTGGCAGGGATTTACGACAAAATATAATTTCCATACCCACCAGCATAAGGTTTGCATTTTGAGTAATATTTTTGGTAATTTTTATCAATAATTTTTAATCCAATTTTCATGCTCATTCTTAAAACTTACGCCCGATTTGGAGATTATAGACATTTAGGTGATTCTTTGCCCTTTTCTTATTAAATCCTCCCCTCCCCCGAAAAAAATGTAAAACCCTCCCAAATAAAAAGTTGTGCGAACGTCCCTCGTAGACATGTCTTCAGTTTTTGTGATTTTACTACTTTGGTTAAGTTAGTGTAAAGCAGGAAGTTTCCGAGAAGGTAGTTAGAAGGCGTTAAAAGGGCTAATTGCAAACAGCATCGTTTTTCTTTGGGAAACAAAGAGTAATTTATTTATTTTTAACTAGTTTATTGATACAGTGAAAATTTATAACTGATACATGAAATAGAAATGAATTTTACTTTTGCAAGCCAAATTAGCTGGTGTATAAAATACTCTCGAGCGACGAGCTGGTGCACAAGAAATGTGTGCACACGAGGCGATCATTGGCAGACAGCGATCACAGCCCATTCTACGGAACCCACTGCACCAACTGTACGGGTAGCGTCTGGCAGAAAAGAGGCGTTTCGTTTCTGTTGATTTATTCAATCTGATATCAATATTTTCTTTTTCTTTTTACTACTACGTAGTAATTTTACCGTATTTTTCTTTTATAAATCTAAGAGGATCACGCGCACATAAGCACAAATGAAATTGCCGCCACTAAGTGTCTTGTTTTTTATACCTCCTTACTAGCTCAAAATGAACTTATTTACGAAATTTTTGGCCTTCAGCTCCTTTCAAAGTGATAACTGGCTCTATTTTAATTAAGGAGAGATTATTTGAAAATTTCTATGATCTGTGTAGATTGGTTTACATGAATGTTCTCAAATATTTTTCGTTCTGTAGCGAAGTAATATTTATATTATCGATTTTCAAATCATTTGTTGTTTATGTTTTTTAAATCTAAGGAGTTGGGTGTGATTATTGTAGCTGAGAGGAGTAAAGCACGTATGGCAAGGGTCTATTCTTGTGTTGAGCTGCCAAGCCAGCTGACTCTGTTCCAAGGCCTCTATCAACTGTTCTTGGTAAATACACCGCTAGGATCTGTGATTTTATGTATGAGGGCAGCTGACAGCATCTTCACTGCCCGTATAAACATCCACAGTTGTTTTCATAACTATTCCATTTTATGGCAAACCATCTGGTTCGGTTGTTCAGAGATATGTCGATTTAGAACTTAGATATTGGTTTTCTATTCATTTCCGAAATTCGGTATCGTATTATTCTGTTTATTTTGTTGTTTCATAATGTAATGAAAGTGATAAGATGTATGCTCTCACTGACGAGGGTTTCAACATCTGCCACCATATGATTTAGAAATGATAAATTTTATTTTCTTAGATTCTTTTGTAATCTTTTTGAGACGGCGATTAGGTTCTGTATGGGTTATGAAGGCGGGTCCTTGCTGAAGCTTCGGTAAACTATTAGAGCGCCAATACTATAAAAGTTAAGAAAACCTCCTTATGTTTATATTGGAGTAACGCTTTGATCCAGGACTAATGATCGACTAACGATAGGAGAGTCGGTAATCTCCTCACCCATTTTCTCAGCTTCTATTGAGTATGAACGTTGATGTGTTAATAAGCGAAATTTTTGTCAGGCCCCTCTTTATAGGACAAAAAAAAATTATGATGGGTCTATAACAACATTAAACCATTTTTCTGCAGTTTAGCCGATATTTTTTATAAGAATTTTTTACAATCTCCTTTTTTTTTCATTCTTAATTCAATTTTTCATTATTTCATATATTTTATTTCTTTCATGCATTTGAAGGTATTTTGCCCTAGAAGATTTTATTGATAGTTTTTCTATTATGCAAAATTGATCCTAGTGACGGGGCTGTTTTCCGGTCGTAAAACTCCTTATAATACTTCTGATTACTAACTTAATCCTATGGGGATACCACAGCATCCTGCCACCGTTTTGGGACTATTGGAGGTGATGGACTATCAAAACGCAGGTTGTTTAAATGCTGGTGTGTTCCAACATAGGTGTCATTAGAACGGCGTGGATTTCGCTATTTTTTACTTATTTGTACGAAGTAAAGGAAGTATTGTAATCGCGAAAATTTTCGGTTTTCAGATGTCAACGGAAATATCTATTTTGACCATCCCTGAATCCATTTTGACTAGTTTCGTCGTGGCGTCTGTACATACCGTTCGTATCTGGAATGACTCCATAACGGTTAGCCGTAGAAAGTTGAAATTTTGTATTTAGGATTGTTGTAAATCTAGTTGTGAACCTCCCTTTTTTGCCACTGCTTAATCAGCGGAAGTGGTACTTTACTTGAAGGTCATAATTGATTTCCATCAAATATTATATTAAAATACTTTTCAAAACTTCTCAAATTTGGTATTTATAACTTATATATTGATTTAAATAACATACTAGATTTTGGTTTAAATTAGAAAACCGGAAGCTGTACTTTACTTGAAGGTCATATTAGACTTTCATCAAAAATTATATTTAAATATAATGTAAAACATCTCAAATTTGGTAAATAGGACTTTTATATCGATATGAATGTATTTACTATATTTTGGTTAAAATTGGTGAGCCGAAAACGGTACTTTACTTGAAGGTCATAATAAGCTTACATCAAAAATTATATTTAAATTAAATACATAAACCACATGTTTCGGTAATAAAGGTTACAAACGCAATTTGGTTTCCAATCCAATTAAACATTTTTATTACTTGTTTTTAGTAAAATTGAGTGTAAAATACTGGTTTTCCTCCCTATTTGTGTGTGTGTGTCAATAGATGGATGTCGCGACGCCGAGTGTCGTTTTTGAGATACTGCAATCTTCGGAAACTAGTAACCAAATTCAGGATCACTTTTTGAACCACCGAGTTATAGTTTAATAGGCGTACAAGGAAGTCATGTGTTGTCCACATCAGATTTTTTTTTTATTTCCAGAGGGAAGCGTGTATACAAATTTTTATTATAGCTCCATTCTGAATTTATTTTTTTTGTTTTGTTTTTTATTTATTATTACCCATAGGATGTGACATTGATTTCAGGGGTTCGGATCTCTCTTGTACCTCCGTCCAACCCAAATCCCTAAAATTTCCATTAACGCAATCCTTCCACCTACATTTTGGTCTATCCCTCGGACGTTTACTAACTTTTTAGAGATTCGATCGTTACTAAGCCCCAAAACTTTACAAGCCCATTTCAACCGTCACGATGCTATCATTTCGATTATATTAACAGGGTGCATGCTCCGTAATTCCGCGTTATGTAACCTCCTAAATTCCCCAGTGAACTCATCCTTTTTTGGGCCAAATATTTTACGCAATACCTTATTCTCGGAGACCTCAAAGCTTTGTTCTTCGTTCAAAGTTAGCGGCCCCGTTTCACACCTGTACAGAACAGTATGAAGGATAATAGTTTTGTAAATTCTAGCTTTCAAGTTTCTGGACAAAAGGCGCGAAATAAGTAATGTCGAGACCGTGAAATAACAAATATTTACAGCCTTTATTTCCTCTTCGTTTCCTCGGATTTCGTTTTTTTGAGTCACCATAAACCCTAAATACTTCAATTTGTCAATGTACTCAAACGTATTCCCTTTTATATCTATATCACCAAAATCGTGACCGCTTTTGCTTCTAACAATGTATTCTCCGTATTTATTTCAAGCTCTACTTCTTTACCGACTTTCATCATCGTTGTTGTATTTAGTTTTATAGTTTCCTTGTCTTAACTTAACAGTATCAAATCATCTTAACAGCACTGATATTTTACCACCCAGAATTAAACATTTTTCGGTACGCGTCACTACGTGTATGATACACTCTAGTGCTGAATTAAATAAGACTGGTGAAAGGGAATCACCTTGTTTTACATTCGAGCGAATATCAAACTTTTCCAAAAAATAATTACCTATTCTAACTTTATTGAATGTTTCGGTCATGCTCATCCCTACTAGATTTACTAACTTCTTCGGGATTCCCATCTCAATCAAAATATTATTCATCCTCTGGCGGCCAATGGAATCATATTCCTTTTTGAAATTGACATAAAGCGTATGAACTGCCCCGTTGTATTCTAATTTTTTCTCTAATATTTGATCGTTAGTGTCGTCTAAAACCACATTTGTTGTCTACGATAATCTCCTATGCGTATTCCGTAATTCGACTGGTTAGGATTAATGAGAATATTTTTTAACTAGCCGAGGGGAGTGAAATTCCGCAATAGTTATTACAATCTGTCCTCGGTCTCTTTTTGTGAATCGGAATAAGTATTAATTCATTGTATTCTTCGGGAATTTTTTCATTTTCCCAGATCTTTTTAACCAAAAGATGTATTTTAGAAACTACAGCTTCATGAAAGTTTGTGAACTAAAGAATATGTGAGTAGGGCGTTTAAACCTACGCCACACCCTCCAGCAAGACTGGGGTTTCCCTCTTTTTGTTAATCAGCGAGCCCATCGGGCTTAGCCGAGAGGAACTTCCAAGGAATTTCGTCCGACCATCTCTATATCTGCCACCCATGGGATATCCCCCCTACGCAGTAACGTGTTCAATTAGTAACACTAATGTTTATTATTTATAGTAGAATATTAAAATAAACTAGAAGTATTAATTTTTACTGTTATTACCCAGTGTTTTAATTTTGTGGCACTAAGGTAGCTATAATATTTAGTAATAAGTTTTGTTTCGATCGTTGATTGGTCTCTGATCTGTTGTCAGCAATGCTTCATCGATACTGATTATTTGACTGGATATAAATGCATTACTATCATCTTACTTGAAAATTCAGAAGAATAATGAAATAAATTTGAAATAAATTATATTTATTTAAAATTCCTCTTGCCTCATACTGCAACTGTTATAACGCACAAGAACAAAATTAAATAATGATGCGTGCTACAATGTATGCATGATATGCATAGTTGGCCATTATTATTTTTTTTCTTAACAATCCCCGAATGTGATATTAAAATTTCAATGATTATTGACAAGATAAAGTATTATAAGGGAGGAATCAGTACCCAGCGTTACAATTTCCTGCTTATATTTTACTAGTTACGCTAAGAGTCCCTCATCCAACTCCTTTTTTGCCTTCGCTGGATTCAATGAAAAGAGGCCTGCATTAATTGATTGCATGAATTCCAATGTTTGCCATCACATGTTGTCAACTAACTTTATCGATCGCTTTATCGATTCTTAGTCTCCAAAAATGTCATTCATTATTCTGCTCTTACAAACAATTTAATTATTATAGATTTGTTTCATAATACGGCTAATTTTCCTTCTCGAGTATTAATTGGTCCACAGATTCCTTACATTATACTAAAGGTAATAAATTGAACTAGTTCATAAATACAAGAGTACAAATTACAAGAACTAATAATTTTGTTTTGATAATGAAGACAACCACAGTAATAGTATAAGTCATTTTATACAAGTTAGGAAGTACAAAAGTACAGGTTAGAATGTGGGAAGGTTTATTTTTAGAGGTTGCAGATCACTTGTCATTAGATAATAATAATAATTGTATTCATTTTTTTTTAATTTACAGTTTTGTAAATGCTTTTAACTTTTGGAAGGCCATAAATTGAATTTAGTTAAGATCTTCCTCCGCGCATTGGCCGAACGTTTCTTGCAATATAAAATATTGTGATTTTTAATTTTAAGGCCTCAAACCGAGGACCGAGGACCTAAAATCTTATCTTATAATTTATCTCAAGTTATGCCATACACATATTAATGTATATATGTATATATATATATATATATATATATATATATATATATATATATATATATATATATACAAAGCATACATACATTATATCTATAATAAAATAAAAGACTTATTCGTAAAATATTATTAACGAGTTTTAAAAAAAATCAGTTAATATTGCCAATGTTTGTTATTGTTTCCATGTAATATGTCGTGAAAGTGTTAATATATTGAATAAATGTGATTTATGAGTGTCGGTATACGTAAGTCTGTATGTAGGGTTCGGCACAAATCTAAGAAATTTCGATTGGAAAGTCTGTATTTTTTTAATGTACGTTTTTTTGGCGGGTCCATAAATTTGGAATGCGTAATGAGCTCGCCTCTAGGCTCTGATTAGATCCCTGACATATTTTGGGTAGAAAGGTAAGTTGATAGTTCCTCGGTGTTAACGACTTATGATGGCCACGCGGCCTCCTGTACTACCATTGTAAATAGTTCAACTGTCACTTCCAAGTCTTTTCGGTTTTGAATGATATATATATATATATAATCAGTCCTAAAAATGGTCTATTAATTTTTCCAATGTATGTTATCCTTTAGTATATAAGAAATTCGCATTCTTGAAAACCTGATATACGAACTATGTTCCGAAGAATTAAAAATTATAATTAATCGAATTCTTCGGTATTTAAAATTAATATCTTGGAAAACTTAATATATTATCCATATGTAATTGAAATTGCACCTCCTAGTGCAGAAGAGTAGGATAGAAGAGGCATCTAGGAGGATAAAAGAGTTACTCTTCCATCCTCCTAGCTTAATATCGCTTAATTTTCACAATTCAGATATCATCGATATCGAGGTCCATTATTAGGTTACCGAGGGTACTGATTATGAAACAAATTTTAATTTTAGATTTTAATGTAGCGAATTCACTTATCGATTGATTTTAACAATCGGATATCATCGATATTAAGGTCCATTATTAGGTTACCGATGGTGTTGTTTAGGAAACAACTATCGATTTTAACATAGCGCGCTCACTTATCAATTTATTTTAACATTTTTGATTTCCTTGATATTGATGTCCATCATTGGATTATCAAAGATGATGACTATGAAAAAAGTATCGATTTTAAAATTGTGCGATCACGCATTGATTTGTTCAATATTTCGGATTTCCTTGATATTGAAGTACTTTGTTCAGTTATGGGAGCTACAGTTTCAATTGCATTTGGAGAATATATTAGGTTTTCGAAGATATTAATTTTGAAATACCAAACAATTCAATTAATTATAACTTTTACATAATTCTTCGGAACAGGAGTCGTTTATCAGGTTTTCAAGGACGCAAATTTCTTGTTTACTACAGGATAATAGACGTTGGAAAAATTAATAGACAATTTTTAGGACTGATGTATATGTGTGTGTGTATATATATATATATATATATATATATATATATATATATGTATATATATGTATATATACACTTACCTTTTTACCCCAAATATGTCAGGAATCTAATCAGAGCCGAGATGCGAGTTTATTTCGCATTCCAAATTTATGGACCCGCCAAAAATACGAATATTAAAAAAATACAGGCATTCTAATCGAAATTTCTTAGATTGAACAGACTCACATCCAAATGTGTCAAACGAAACCCTGCATACAGATTTACATACGAGGGGTGTTTAAAAAATAAGGTGACTTTGTAATTTTCTCAAAAAATGTTTATTTATTCATCAATATTTATTTTGTCCCCTTCAAAGTAATCCCTCTCAGATATTATACATTTGTGCCAGCGCTTTTTCCAATCTTCAGAGCACTTCTGAAATGCACTTTTTGGTATGCCCTTTAGTACTTTCAGCGATGTGGTCTTTATTTCCTCAATCGTTGCAAACCTCCGTCCTTTCATGGGTCGTTTGAGTTTTGGGAACAGAAAGAAGTCGCAGGGGGCCAAGTCCGGTGAATATGGTGGTTGAGGCATGATTATGGTGCTGGTTTTGGCCAAAAAACTACTAACAAGCAACGATGTGTGAGCAGGTGCATTATCGTGATGCAAAAGCCACGAATTGTCTTTCCACAAATTAGGGCGTTTTTTTCGTATTGCATCACGCAAACGGCGAATAACTTCAAAGTAGTACTCCTTATTAACCGTACGACCTTGTGGTAAGATCTCGTGATGCACTACGCCGTTGTAATCGAAGAAAACGGTGAGCAAAACTTTCACATTTGACCGAACTTGGCGTGCTTTTTTCGGTCTTGGCTCGTCTGACTGCTTCTATTGGGATGATTGGGCTTTGATTTCGACGTCATAACCATACACCCATGTTTCGTCACCAGTTATGACCCTTTTGAGCAAGTCTGGATCGTCATTGACGTCAATAAACATCTCCTGAGAGATGGACATGCGACGACTTTTCTGGTCAAAATTCAGCAGTTTTGGAACAAACTTTGCTGACACACGTTTCATGTCCAATATAGTGATTCGACGATTATTCAGAACAATTTCCTTTACTTCTTTAACATTTGCATCTGTTGTTGACGTGCTGGGGCGTCCAGGGCGAGCTTCATCTTCAACATTTTCTCGGCCTTCTTGGAAGAGTGTGTACCACTTATAAACATTTTTTTTACTTAGAGTACAGTCACCATATGCCACTGTCAACATTTCAAGCGTTTCGGAGCACTTAATTTCATTTTTTACACAGAATTTGCTGCAAATTCTTTGATCCATTTTTTCGACAGCAACAGATGGCCGAACGCGCAAAACAGTTCTAACCTTTATGTCTCTCACATAAAAACAAAAAATGCTATATAGCTGAAACTGTGAACATATCTTCGGGACGAGTGTACCAACATAAGAAAAAAAAAATTAAAAAGCGAACGTACCTAACCCACGAAATTTGAAAAGTCACCTTATTTTTTGAACACACCTCGTATATCGACAGTTATAAATCACATTCATTCAATATATAAACACTTTCACGACAAATTACATGGAAACTATAACAGAGGACTAGGTAACATGGCAAACATTAGAACTCATGCAACCACTTTTGTATGCTAAATTAGTTCTTGTAAAAAATCCTTGCACCCAAGCGCTGAGCCAGTTGGTTCCACATTTTGTTTGCCCACGACGCAATTATACAAGAAATAAACCACCTCCAACGCGAAACCAAGCCCCTTCTCCACCTCCGAGTCTAATCCAAGGGAACACTGTTCAAGCTGGCCGGGTTGCCCCTATCAGAATGAAGGCGTTCCATTTCAGAGGATTTGCTCAATCTTAAATAAATATTTTATACATTTTTTACTACTATGAAGTAATTGTAATTTTCTTTGATAAAGCTAAGGGGATGACAAATGGAATAATAGCCAATGTTTCTACTGCATGAAAACAGCGGATTTGATTTTTTATTTTCTCATTAGATTTACAATATTTATTATGGTAATCCAACATATTGTAAGATATTTGTTTCTATACGAATTTCTAGTAAATGTTCTACGTATATTGTAGACAAAAGCTCCTAAATTAGTCTTTATTTTTAAGAAGTTAAGAAGTGATATGCTCGCGCGGATCTCATTACCGCGTAGGGGAGCGTCCCACGGGTGGCGGATGTGGGGATGGTCGGTGGAAATTCCTTGGAAGTTCCTAAGTCCGATGGACTCGCTGACCAACAATGAGAGCGCCCCTCCAGGCTTGCTGGAGGGTGTGACGTAGGTTTGAACGCCCTACTCACATATTTTTAGTTCACAAAATACCACAAAAAGTCATGGATCTCTCTGAGGTAAAACGCTCATTATCCGGAAGTAAACTAGTCCCCCGTTCGGGTCTCCGGGTGGGGACTGCTTCAGGGGATTCATGGCGCAAGTTGAAAATTAGAGATTTAGGTATAGGGACGTGGAATGTAAGAAGTTTGAATACAGCGGGTGGGTTAAAATCGGTGGCAAACGAGGTTAAGAGATACAATGTAGATATCGTGGCACTGCAAGAGATTCGGTGGCCAGGGGAGGGTTCGTTAACAGAAGGGAACTATTCTATTTGGTACGGTGGGAGCGGTAATTATTGTTTAGGTACTGGATTTCTAATAAGGAATAGATTGCTCTCCGCATTGAGGGACGTAAAATTTTTTAGTGATAGGATATCTGTGGCCATATTTCAGGGGCGGTGGTTTAAAATCGCGCTGATAAACATACATTCCCCTACCGAAGACAGTGATGATGAAGTTAAATGCGAATTTTATGATAAACTAGAGTGGGTATATGATAAACTACCTCGAAACTGCATGAAAATAATATTAGGGGACGCAAACGCAAAGGTGGGAAGGGAAGAAGTATACTATCCGACGATCGGTAAAGAAAGTTTGCACGAACATAGCAATGATAATGGGATGCGTCTAATAAACTTTGCTATCTCGAAAAACCTAACAATCAAAAGTACTACGTTTAAACATAGGGATATTCATAAGTATACGTGGACATCGCCGGATTCACAAACACGCAATCAAATTGATCATGTTTTGATACAACAAAGATGGCAAAATAGTATAATTAACGTGAGATCTTATCGTGGGGCAGAATGTGGGTCAGATCATGAATTAGTAATCGCGAAACTTCGACAAAAACTTAATATAAAAAAAAGGAAAGAAAGCCGTATTTGTTCCGAAAATTTTGATCTAGATAAATTGAAAAACCCTTCAATTAGAAATCAATTCGCGGTAGAAATCAAGAATAGGTTTGAAGCCTTGGAATCTTTAGATGAGGATCGCGAAGATGTAGACAAGCTATGGATCGGAATTAGGGATAATATTAAAGAGGTAAGTAATCTGTGTCTTGGAAAAAGGGACAATAAAAAGAAGAAACCGTGGTTCGATAATGATTGTCTAAACTTGTGCGAAAAAAGAAGAGCCGCGAAATTAAAAGCTTTGAATAATCCAAGCGATAACAATGTTGCTAATTTCCGGGCCTTGATGAATGAAACGTCCAAATTCCTCAAAAATAAAAAACGAGAATATCTTAAAAACAAAATAATAGAGATAGAAACTAATAGAATTGAAAACAACATAAGAGACATGTACAAGGGTATAAACAGATCGCGTAAACAGTTTGAACCAGCAATGAATGGAATTAGAGATGAAAATAACAATATCTTGGCCAATCCGGGGGACATTGTGAATAAATTTAAAAAACACTTTGAAAGTATTTTGAATTCGGGAAATAATAATCAATCTCCTCCTTCTGAATATCAGAGTGCTGAACCGTTAATTGAAGAACCGAGTAAGGAGGAAGTCGAAATAGCCATCGGAAAATTAAAATCTCATAAAGCAGCGGGAATCGACAACATTTCCAGTGAAATAATAAAAGCGTGCGGTGAAGCTGGAGTTTCTAAAATACATTTTTTGGTTAAAAAGATCTGGGAAAATGAAAAAATGCCCGAAGAATGGAAAGAATCTATACTTATTCCGATTCACAAAAAAGGTCCGAGGACGGAGTGTAATAACTATCGCGGAATATCACTCCTCCCGGTATGTTATAAAATATTCTCGTTGATCCTAACTAGTCGAATCACGGAATATGCCGAGGAAATTATCGGAGACTACCAATGTGGTTTTAGACGGAACCGATCAACTATCGATCAAATATTTTCCTTACGGCAAATATTAGAAAAAAAATTAGAATTCAACGGTGTAGTTCATCAGCTTTTTGTGGATTTCAAAAAGGCTTATGATTCCATTGATCGTCGGAGACTGTATAACATTTTGATTGAGCAGGGAATACCGAAGAAGTTAGTAAATCTAGTAGGGATGTGCATGACCGAAACATTCAATAAAGTTAGAATAGGTAATTATTTTTCGGAGAAATTTGAAGTTCGCTCGGGGTTAAAACAAGGCGATTCCCTTTCACCTGTCCTATTTAATTTAGCATTAGAGTATGTCATTAGAAAGGTAATGCTTACCGAAAGGGGTTTAGATTTGGGTGGTAGAATATCCGTGCTGGGGTTTGCGGATGATTTGGTATTATTAAGTGAGGACGCGGAAACTATAAAACTGAATACAGCAACGTTGATGACAGCTGGGAAAGAGGTTGGCCTCAAAATAAATACGGATAAGACGAAATATATGGTTAGCAATAGAAACAGAGGCGATTTTGAGGATATAGATATAGGAGAAAATAGGTTTGAACACGTTGAGAAATTTAAGTATTTGGGGTCTGTGATTACTAGAAAAAACGAAATTCAAGAGGAAATAAAGGCGCGGTTAAAGGCGGGAAATGCTTGTTATTTTTCCGTGTCAACATTACTTAGGTCGCGCATTTTGTCCAGAAACTTAAAACTTAGAATATACAAAACTATTATCTTGCCTACAGTTCTGTATGGGTGTGAAACGTGGCCGCTAACCTTGAAGGACGAACAAAGCCTTAAGGTGTTCGAGAATAAGGTACTGCGTAAAATATTTGGTCCGAAAAAGGATGAGTCAACTGGAGAGTTTAGGAGATTACACAACGCGGAATTACGGAGCATGCACCCTGTTAATATAATCGAAGTGATATCATCGCGACGGTTGAAATGAGCTTGCAAAGTTGTTGGGCTCAGTAACGAACGAATTCCTAAAAAGTTAATAAACGCTGAGCTGACTGGTAAACGTCCGAGGGGTAGACCGAAACGTAGGTGGGAGGATAGTATTAAGAGTGATCTAATGAATTTGGGTTTGGAAGGTAGTCTGTGGACCGAGATTTGGAGACAGCGATTAGTGGTATCGGCATCGAACCTCCGGGTTCGCTAAGCCTTTTATTATTATTATTATTAAGAAGTGATATGATTATTTTTTTTTAGATGACTTTGAAATGGAGTTCCTGGAGACCTCTCAAAGATCACGTGAGTACGCTTTTTTACATTCGGGAATATGGGAGTCACAAATGGTTTGTTACAGTTTTCATGCATGTTGATATTGATCAATCTATGTTTGTTATAGAATATTTTCATAAAATTGGTGGATGGTATAGTTTTGGAAATCAAAAAGTAATTACGATATTATTGATGAGGGCTGCAAGAGTAGTGAAGTTGACTATGATAAAGGCGATGCTTGACATTTTTAAAATGATTTTTTACCATTTTAATTTTGACACGGTTTTAAATTATTTGCAATAAAGATCTTATTTTAAACCTTCAAAATTAATTATATTTAGATTTTAAGTTTTGAAATGAATGGAAGAAAAAGTCGCAAATCGGAGCCCAGATGTAGAAGATTACAATTATTTATCTACAAAATAAAAATATAATTTTTGCAAGCCAGTCAGATTCAGTATTATTATTAATATTATTAATTTTAACGAAAAAAAGGAAGTGAAGTTTCGAATTTACAATTGAAAAATATAATTTCATAATTATGATAAAAACATCTACCCGTTTGCTCTGACATCATTTGGATCCTAAGCGGCTTACGCTATCTCATGTATAAATACTTTGACCTTACTAAACGAGGTCGAAGTAGTCTTACAAGAAATCTACTGCTTTACAATCAAGACTATCGCGCCACGTCTTAATATATGTATATAACGTTATCTGTGGCTCAAAGCAACAATTTTGATTGCCGATATTGATCAAAAACTGAAATTGGTTCTTCTTGCATTAAGCCTATTATATGCCTTATATATATATATATATATATATATATATATATATATATATATATATATATATATATATATATATATCATAATACTTATATATAAGGTACTTATATATCTTATGAGTAACTTAAAAAATAATCAATAAAGATTTTGGATTTAAAAAACACCATTTTAACGGATTAGTAGAAATTCCGAAGTAAACTGTCAATAAAATTATTTGAAATGGTTTGCTAAGTATAAAATGTATGTTTTCAACGTCAACGGCAAGTTGTTAATGACTCATTTGTAGTAAATGCGACGTGATCACATAATCAATAAATTTATATGGCTCAAATATGATTTGTACTTGAGGTTTGTAAAGGACCAAACATGATTATATGTTGTTAGGAAGATGGAACTACCGTAATGGACTACTTGGATTTTAAAATTGTATGTCATTCCTTTTCTCTTTCCTTTTGAAATGGAAGTTTCACGATATATTTCTTTTTATGGATGCTTTCTACTTACTCGCTTTCTTCTTTCCAAAGACTTAGATGTTCCAAACTACATAGCTTATAACTTCGTTTGCTTTCGCACATATAAAGTGTGCAAATGTGCGCAATTTTCACCAACTTTGCTTTTTCCAATTAGAATCCCTAATTTCTATTCTACGCTAAATTTCATTAAGAATCGCTTGATTTTTAATAATGAGTCTTGCATGCGCCAAGAATGTGCAATTTGTGTAAGTAAAATAATATTTTTATCGTAAAAGCATATTTTCTCTAATGTAACGTGTAGCACATGGTTTTCACTTATTTTTATGCGCTGAATCACGGAGTTATAGTACTTTTTCAAGATAACACATACCCTTGCAAAAAAATCAATGTTAAAATGGGAAAATATAGATAAATTTGATTATTCTGAAATGGAAGTGATTTATTGATAAACTAATATCTATATTATGAAGGAATGAGATGGTCTAAGGAAGCGGTCAAACAACTGGATCACAAATAGTAAAAACTATTTATTAGGAACCGACGTTTCGACACACTTTGTAGGTCTTCTTCAAGGCTGAATAAACAAGATACAAAACTAAAAATAAAACAATGGTATGCACAGTGAATGAATTAAAACAGTGATGAATTTGTAAAATGTTATAAGATGAAACTGATCGAGTAATTACAATAACTAAAAATAAATTAATTAATTTTATATTAAGCTGATTATTAATAAAGCTGGTTGTATAATAATAATAGATAAACTAAAAGAGAAATAACAATAACTAAAAAATTAATAACTATTAAATAAGTAAAAAAGGGAATACAAATAAATAATCAGACAAAATTTAGCACCTTGAAGCTCAAAGAGAGGTGGAGGAGTGACTTAGTGAAATATCAAAGTAATTAAGGAGGCGGTCTTGGAGTAGTAATTAAGAATGTCATTAATAGTTATATAGAGCAGTGGGGAGGGATTGTCATTATATATGTGGGTTGATCATAAAAATATATAAAAGAAGAATTGAAAATAGAAGAAAAGAAAAGGAACATTTGTAAATAATAAAATGGTCAGAGGAAAAAAAACATATATACATATATGTATATATATATATATATATATATATATATATATATATATATATATATATATATAACATAAACTTTTACATAATTCTTTGGAACAGGATTCGTTTGTCAGGTTTTCATGGACGCAAATTTCTTATTTACTATAGGATAATAGACATTGGAAAAATTAATATATATATATATATATATATATATATATATATATATATATATATATATATATATTAATGACAAAAATATGAGCCAAAGTGCCATCTGTGAGAAATGTAATGAACAAAAACAATACTTTGTATACACTATTTATTAAACTTTGTATATAGATAGTTTTTGTTCATTGTATATACCATTGTTTTATTTTTAGCCCTGAAGAAGACCTGCAAAGTGGTCGAAACGTTTTTTTTCGACCGCCTTCTGGACCATCTCATTCCTTCATAAAGTTCTATGGTCAACTACTGATTATTTAATATCTGTATTATTTTTATTTTTTTTTTTTTTTCACACCTTCTATTTTGTTTGTTTAATTAGCATTAGGTGATAAAGCACACCTTTTGTGTACGTAATAACCTTTAGTTTCCTTTTTATAAAAAAATCTAAATATTTCGAGTGCTGTCCGCTGCAAGCGGAAGAAATTCCAATTTCTTGCATAAACTGGGCAAATTCTGGTTATTCCTGATTACAAAGATATCTCTCCTTAAAAGTTTTTTTCTCTCCGGAAGTCAATAAAATATTTTCACATTAATAATAAAAAATAACTAAATATTAATACATTAATTTTAAAATTTAGAATTTCTTGAAAACTTATGATTTATCGAAACAAATAGATTTGCGTCTAAAACAATATCTTAAAGATCAGCGGATAATATTTTTGAGTTATTGACTAGATGCCTGGAACACTTAGTTAAAAAAAAAAAAAAAAACCTCGGGGACTCCGGGAAGTATAACAACAGCTTAATCGATTATTGAAATTTACAATAAAAATAGCAATAATAAACGGTCTGATTCCTTTCGCGCTATCTCATATTTTTAATAAGCAATTTTTTATGTTATTACAAACTTAAATACCTGATCTTTCAGCATTCATAATTCTTACATATCAGTAATAGTTTTGAACAGGAAAAATTGATACTAAAATATGCAATCCGTTATCACAACCTCAATTTTTATACTAAAGGTAATCAATTTACTGATTGAAGCAACTAAACACTGGTTCAACTCATCTAGAACTATCCACATGATATGGCGATATCTTGTGAATATTCCACATTTGTTTTAGCTCTGTTTTTCTCACCTCTACTGTGTTTAGGATAACAAACTTTTGGCCAGCTAAATCGGAAAAATACTCAAATACCCTTATGTGCGTAGCCATGGAAGTAATGCATAAATAATATGTGTAAACTCCTTTATTAAGTTGGAGATGGACCAGTTATTCAAATGATGTGACTGTTTTGTGGGAATTTAAATCTCTTACGATTATATATTCGGTATAGTTTCGAACTCAAAAATTCTTTCTTATTGATTCATGTTTCCACTAGTAACAATAAAATAATTAATAGATTTTACCCAAGAATCTATTTGCTAAATATCCAGACTTAAATTTCTATGACGGAAAGGTATTTACTCTGGATCTGCTAAACCGGATGATAGCCGCCAAGACTGTTTGATAAGTGACTTTAGCCCTTGGCGCTCTCTTCTGTCCAACTTACCTTGGACAAGCTATTGTTTGGAAAGATGGCAGAACTTCACCCTCTTTTTGTCTTCTTCGAGAAACTGTTTCCCTACAAATCAAAATCTTACTGTGTTCCTAAAATATTCAAAGGCTTTCAATGCTATTTGGTCGCAGAACAGAGCCATTCTCTAGACAGAATATGGAAAATTACAAAACCTTGACTTTGACTGCAGTAACTGAAACTACATTATGAAATTTAAACATTAAAATGTATCATATGATAATAAGATGATAATGATATTGTATCAATTATTTTTAAACATTTTATTTTTATTTTACAGTGTAGTAATTTAAATGATTTAATAGAGCTGTACAGATCATAGAGGCTGTTTTTTATTGTATTTTATTTAAGTTGCTACTTTTTTTTTTTTTCAATTACTAAATTACATAGGCAAATCCTTCGAAATTAAAAAAAAAATTATCTTATTACATTGGAATCCAAAACAAAATAGTTAAAGGTAATATATCCATTCAATTATAATCGCGCGCAAAGTATTTTTTAAAGATTTCTTAATCATTAAAATCGTCACCACCTCTTATAACTAACGAATGTGAATAAAGCTACTTCTCAGAAGACCAAAAAGATCTTTGCGTTTTACCTTTAGCTTCCCCTTGGCGAATAATTATTTTATCTCTCGTCCTATCAAGCTCTCTGAGTCCTAGAATTGCCTGTATAAGACTTTATTTTGCAAATATGCTTCTCCTAAATTAATAGAACTAAGGTATTCCAAAAATGCGATTTTATGCATTCGTTTGTTATTACGTTATAGCTACGATAGGCTCATATTTCATAGGTGCAGGTCTGACGAGAGGGGGGAGGAGGGTAGCCGGTGCCCGGCCGATCAAGTTTTATATTTTTTTCTTCTACATTTACTTTAAGTAATAACATTAGATATATATTACGTAATAATTACGTAATATCTTTCTATAATGTTTTTGTTGCATCCATTATAAAGGACGAGGTCGGATTTCAGTGGCGATAATAATATTTGACGGGTCTCGGGAAAATTTGTCCACGGGACCATTGGTTTCTCTCCATGGCCCTGCTTGAGTGCCGAAATACTAATTGGCATGTCAGAACAATCAAACGAAGGGATCTTCCATTGAGAATTCCACATCACTGATACAAAAAGACTTAAAAAAATAACTTATAAAGAATGCCGACGTAGCTATTTTCGTCCGCTTGTTCTAAAATAGAAAGTGTTGCTCCTGTTGCCAGAAATTTCACCTTTATCATATATCTTCATTCGATCCTGAAACTCAGCTTATCTATTTAAACTATTAAGGTATGTTTCTATTATTAAAACTTAGAAAGAGAAAAATTCTTACTGAAGTTAAAAAAATAAAATCTAATTTTAAAATAAGGTTTAAAATAGTCGTACGTTTTTGGTCAATGATCATCCAACCAGCGGTATATTTTTGTTGCGTCACTTTTATTTAAATAAATGCCAAAATTAATTGCAAAATACCATAAGTAAGTTAACATCCTCACTATGAAAAATCGGAATCACATTTTCTAAAAAATGATGAAGGTACAATTTGTTGGTACTATATTATTGAATTTTAGAAAATAAATTAAAAACGTTTAGCACACAACTCATTATGATTACAAAAAAAAGGATAATAAAAAAAAAAAATGATATCCTGGATCAGGGCCGGAATTAGAGGGAGAGATGGGGGCAAACGATGCAATTGTCCCGAGCGGCAGAATTCAGAGGACAGGCAATTTCGGGCGAAATATTATTTTTAGGATAAATAAAAAATATTTGTTACTGCTTTTATATTTTTTTGACCTTGATTAAATCAATAAAGTGAGTTAATGTTATGAGATGATGATATTTATTTATATATATATATATATGCTAAAATACTGTTATAGAACTGTTGATTTTTATTGGGGAGGAAGGAGGTGAAAGAAGGGGCAGCAAAATTGAGCTTGCCATCCCTGACAAAAATCCTAGTTTCAGCCCTGGCTAGAATTATGTGGTTCTAGTATAATATGATAAAATTAGTCTAACTAAATATTTAGATTATTTATTCTAAATAAGTAGATAAGAGCCAAAAACAGCAATCTAAACGCCTTACCGTTCACTGATAATCAACCATTTAAAATAGATCTAGAAGGTTAGGTTCAGTATCGTGCTCAGGGAGGAATCAGAGAGATATATTCCTCCCTCCTCCCCTCTCCCTCCCCGAAATATTTATAAGTTTTGTATTTTGAGTATCTTATAATTTTTGATCCAATTTTCATTCTTATACTTAAAATTTACGGCGTATTTGGCGATTATAGAGACCTAATGATTACTTCCATTCTCATGAAATCACTCCCCCGAAAAAAAATTTAAATCTTCCTCTGAAAAAAAAATCTGCGTACACGCCTGGTTATTTTTTTTTATCTTTATACGCTTCTCTAGATTTGCCTGCTGTCGTAATATTCCGTAAGTGATTTTGCTGTTCATTTCTGGAAGATTTGTCAACCAGCAATAGCTCCGGCAGCAAAATATTATAATAAATAAAGTAACTGAAACATTTTTATAAATAAAACGTTGACTTTCTGTTTATCAATGAAGGATTTTAGGGTATGGCTTATTTGTCAGAATAGTCAGGGCGGGAGCCATATTGGAGAGTGTTAAAGATACATCTTCAAATGTTTATTTCATTCAATCCTTTTTTTTTTTTTTTTTGTATAAGTATCTATTTGTTGTATCTGAAGATTTAAGTTCTTTTTCGATTACTTTATTCATGCAAAGATAGATTATAGTAAAGATAGGTATGGATTATAGCTACCGTTGATCATGTAAAAGTTTTCTTTTCTATCCGTTCTAAGGATTTTGTAATATTAAAACGATGGCAATAGTTATAAAAAGAAGTGATTGCTAAACCCCACAATGCACTCACACTTCATAAACAGGTTCTAAAAAACAACATAAGAAATTGGCTGGCACATTTAACTTTGGCACAATGTTTTTGGATCATAATAGGTCTTGAGGCGATGTTTACTGACTGATTTCATTGCTGTTTAGAAAAACGTAGAATACTTACAGAAAGAAAAGAAAATCACCACTAATACTTCTTAGTATTTAATTAAGAAATTGACGATAAATATCTCTAATATATTTATAATTATTAAATTTACTTTTTCTATATTTTTTAAAAAAGGCGTGAAAACGTTTAGGTTTAGTTCCTTTCAATTTCATCAGCAATTTCTCTTCGGTTTTGCATTCTGTTCTTCTCCGCTATTAGTTTTTGCAGCAAAGTCTTCATTCATTACTCATTCATTCATTCATAACTGAACCTGTTTTCAAATAATTCTTTGAGCGCTCAGAAAATTTCGTGTCCGATTATCGCTTCTTATTATAAAGAAAAGGTATTTATTGAAGTCAGAAATAAATAGGACAGTTAATTTTTTTACAAAACCAAGTTGATATCCTATAATCGTTCCCTCTAACGAGACACAGTTCAAGAAGCGTTTTATCATCCTCGTCATCCTACATAGTTTAGTTTACTTATTTATTTTTTTAAACTTTATTTATATATCTGCACTTGTCTAATTTAACATTG
This sequence comes from Rhaphigaster nebulosa, assembly GCA_948150685.1. Classification (NCBI taxonomy): domain Eukaryota; kingdom Metazoa; phylum Arthropoda; class Insecta; order Hemiptera; family Pentatomidae; genus Rhaphigaster; species Rhaphigaster nebulosa. The sequence goes on along the minus strand of OX411308.1, from coordinate 47,220,918 downwards.
GCAAGATGCCTAATTTGCGTAGATTGCCTAAATTGAGTAGATTGCCTGTCAAATATCAGCAATAAAGTAATTGCGTGTCGAAGAAGAATAAATATCCAGGCTGTATCTCTTTCGTGATATTATTTTAGGTAAAAGAAAATTACAGAAGTCTCTTATCCGCCCCTTTTCAGCTTTCCTTTGATTTTGTCAGGCATGCTGGTAGGGGCCATAGCCATAGGGGGCTGGTAGGGGCCATAGCCATAGGGGGCTGGTAGGAGCCATTCTTACTATTTGTGCCTGGTTATGCTCGTGTAATTTGTCATGAAATCGATTGTAGCAAGTCCGTACATATTCTCTGACAGTTGGCATTTGCAAGGCAGTACCTATGTAAAATTGTGTTTGGATCATACAAAGGTGCTTGCGTAATAAGTCTGAATATTTTCGATTGGAATGTTTGGATTCTTTGTTAGACTAAACTAGGTTAAGGTTGTTGGTATAAATATTACATATACATTATAAATTTACCTTCAATCAGTCGCAGCTAAAAGTTAAAAGGTAATATCTCAATTTTTAATATGTAGTGCTACAAACATTAAATATATGACTCTTCTTTTGTCAAAATTAGCGAAGCGGACTATTACACCTGACATTCACCTCAAGAGACAACGATCGCCAATATGCTGGAGGAGGAGCTGCCAATCCTGCAGGATTTTCCCAACCCTTCCTACATTATAATAATTCAGATATAGAGGAATAGAGCAGATATCCGACAATGCTTCTGGATCACAACATATCCCGTTATACCGGCAGTTCTCAAAAAGATCAATCTTAACGAGGGCAGAGGTATTCCTGGGTAGACATTTATTTATGACCGTTTCCATCAGTAAAAGAGTCAAAACAGGGCATGGTGTCTTTTATCCGCACTAAAAATATAACGCTGGGTGGGTCAACTGGTCATTAAGGTATTAGATGTAATGAGAAACCCTGTGGGCATAGTGCAGAATCTTGTAGTACCAGAAGCTTCAATTAATATTTCCAAACAACATGGTGGACATTAAAAAGAGTAGTCAAGGAACGGAGCCATAGCCTCGATATTGTAGGAGCTGAGCAACTTGTTTAGGAACTGACTTGAATTCGAACCAGGTAACTATCACTATTGAAAACAGAAGAATTCTTGAGTTATGACTAGGGTTTTAACGTGTCTATTCAACTGAAAAGACGTCTGTCTATTGTATCGTTGAAACTAAATCTGTCATTTGCCGATTTTGCCGACTGCGATCTCTGTGCGGCCATTGGTATAATATATTTGTCTCTCGGAATCCAGCTGCATGATATACTCTTCTTTCAGTGTCCGAAAGGAGAATATAAGGAGAATTCGTCATGAAATCCGTAAGGTTCATGACAGGAATAATAAGACTCCAGTTGGCGGCCCTAGCTCTCGCCTACAGTACCTATGTAATTATCATCGCTAATTTTAAATTTTGTTCCGGATTCAACGTTGACACCTCCTAGCATCCTTCTTACTCCATAAGCAGTGGCTGTTCCTGGCTAATAAAAATTGGGAATCACATAAGTAATTTTTCTAGTTACCAATTCAAAAATACGACATAAAATACCCTTCACAACTAAAGCCGCCTTCAGTTTCTGTGGTTATACTACACCGGCTGACAGTGTAAAGCAGGCCGTTTCCAAATAATTAGAAGGCGTTAAAAGGGCTAATTGTATGTTGCGTCATTTTTATTTGAGATATTAAGATTAATTTGTTAATTTTTAACAAGTTTATTTATACAGTGATAATAAGTGACTTATACATGAATTGGAAATTAAATTGATATTTTCCATTCAGTTATCTGTTGTAAAAAAGTCCTTGCACCTGAGTGCCGAGCTGGTTGGTGCATAAATTTTGTGTGAATACGACGGGATCATAGGAAAAAGTTCCCCCTCCACTCCGAAACCCAACCCCCTCTTCATCTCCAAGCCTAACCTAGGGCGATCACTGCTCAAGTTGTGCGCGTTGCTTCTATCAAAATGAACGCGTACTGCTTCTGTTGATTTAGATACTTAACCTTAAACAAATATTTTCTATTTTTTTTTTTTGTATTACTAAGTAATTGAATTTATCTTCCTAAAGCTAGAAGGGATCACGTGCTCATATGCACAAATGAAATAACCGCCACTGTCCCTAATTATATTTCCTATTAATGAAACTTCAAGCATTTACCCGTTGGATATAAATGAACTTTGCACTATAAAAGTTTAAATAATACTAAATATATTTGCTTAGATAAATAATCCATGGTTATGATCACGCACAATGGCGTCGTAGATAGATAATTATATTGTTCTGCATTTAATTTGGATCGTAGCCCAATGATTGCTATTCATAAATGTCTTCTGCCTCTTAATTTGATTTGATTTAATAGAGAACCAGAACTTTCTTTATTAGTGTTTAATGTTTTAAAAAAATGTATGTGCTCAGTAACAACAGTTAAGTCTCAATCTCAACTCGTCATGAAAATAAGACTTCAGACCCTGGTGGCTTAGCGTGTTGGGGCTGCACTTGTGCATACTTGAGTCAGAACTGGCGCCGGTTCGAATCCAGACTGTGAGGGTTGACTTTCACTCCAATGCGAATCCACGGATTTTAAATCTTGACTCCGCACTTTGGCTGGAATAGTTCGGTAACCTGTAGGACAACCTGTTCTTCCTGCCTTAGTTGGTTTACAGATCGATGTTAAAACAAACAAAATTGGTATTTATTTGTCAAACATTTGTTTAGTTCTATTTCTTCTAAACTTCTTTGTTTATTTATATTTTACTAAATACCTTTTTGACGTAGATATACCAATGAGGTAGGTATTTTTATATATCATGAATGTTAGGTCGCTTTTGGTGTTCCGTTATTGATCCATACCATGGAATCTTTTCTGTCTTCTTTGCCTTTTACTTATTCTCAATCAGGCACTCGAATTAAATTGTGAAATAGATTTGAACATAAAGATTCACATGTTTTTCCACATTGGAAAACAGGGAGAATTCTATATATACTGGAAAGCACTCAGCTCCTAAAATATAAATCTTTATGTTTGTTCGCAGTTGGCTATTTCGGGACGACGAAGACCCCGGATAAATTGTTCATATAAATAAATGCCGCAGCGGACGGTCTGGACGTGTCATTTTTCAAATGTGCCATTCAGTGCGGCCCTCTTCATTTTATTTAACCTGTTCCGTAATTACATTAAACACATTTTTGAAACTAATGGAAGTGGAAGTATTCATTTAGATCAAATTATAAATATCTATCATTTATGACAATACGATATCTTCATTGGAAAATACTTATTATTAAAACCTGTGTGCTTGGCGTATTAAAACGAGTCTTTATAGTTATTGTAAGATTATAAAGTATTTGATTAGTTTGGAAAAAACGGTGAATTTATGGAATGGAGGTTCGAGTCCGGAATTTATTTTCTGTTAAATCATTCGTGGGCCGACTCTGGGGTTGGTAGACCCTGCTGGAGCACTCTCAGGCACCATCAAGAAGGCACTTGATATTTCAATTGGTTAGGATAATAACCTGGCTGACCTTTCATTCGGTTGGGGAAAAGCTGTTGATTGAGCGTTGATATTGACCACATCACTTGATGCGTGTGCTATTTCATAAAATATTTATTGTACTGTAGAGCATTTTCGATCATTAATTATAATTAGCGTTGTGATTCTTTGATAGTTTGTTAGCATTCTTTATTTTTACCTCTTGCATTTTACAATATAGATCTAATCCTTCAGGAATCTTTCTTATTCTTCCTTCTCATTACTTGATAATATGTGTTGGGAGATAATTGATAGTTAACATAGAATCGATAGGTAACAATTATCGGTAACACTATTGAAAGTGTACAAATTGTTCTTCTTGACCAGGCTCTTTTCAATAAAATTTAAAATTTCATTTCATTTAGTTAATTTGAAATTGAATAACTTTCTTTAATCTTTATATTTTAAATTTATTTTATTTTAATTTATTAACCAAACAAAAAAAAATTATTTAATATCTGATTGATATAATTTAACTATCTTTTAATAAATGCCAATGAAACAAAGTTTTTTTTTGGTTATTAATAATAAAGCAATTTTATATTTTTCATTACTCATTAAGAAAATTTCCATTTTACTACATTGTATTGACCAATTTATCCTTAAGCCTAGTATAAGTGGTCATATGATTTTTTCTAGGTGGCTATTCGGAGAACGCTTCACCTCTTTATCCAATTATGCTGTTGGATTTTACAGTAGAGTTTTGTAATATTTAATGAAATAAAATACATTTGTTTGAAAGGTATGAACTTTTATTAGGAAATTCATTACATATATTATTATTATGGCAACAGATTATTTTTTAATTCCATCGTACCCTGCCTTTTGAGCATAAGATGAAAACCATGCATTTTTTGGGAACATCAGTTTATACTAAATTAAATAAGAATAAATGCCTTACATATTTAGATTAAATCATTTTTTCGTCTGGGACATAATTTAGGAGTATCCACCCTTAGTCTAATGAGGTCCAGTTAAATGGGGACCTAAAAAGGATCCCGGTGGAAAGTTTTAGAGAAGTTCTGAAAATTTGCTCATTTGTGGTGTTGTGTGGTGATTACGAATTTAAACTTTGTAATCTCGAATTTTTCCCGGAAGTAATTATTAAAAAAAAAAAACATTTATTTGCAGTGTGAACTAATGGCTTTTAATATAAACTTGGTCTGTTGTAAATATAATTTATGGGGTTTTGTCCATTAAAAAACGTTTAAAATATAGCGTTTTTAATATTTCGCCTTTTTTGCTAAATATTATATCATAATATTATCTTTATCATTATCAGTCAGAGTATCCAAGTATTAAATCATGTTCTCAAAACATTAATTCTCCTATAATTAAGATCTTCACTTTCCTACATTTATCTGAATGTCTTTACAACGGTTGCATGTAGTTTCGACGATTTTCTCATAGCACTTTTCTGCACAATTCATCTATTATAGTGTCGCACTGTTTTCTAAATTTGAAACACTAAAAAAAATTTCTGACGATCACAATGACAATAAAATGAAAAATAGAAGAAGAAAAAATCCGTGACCAGTAGAACTCCGTCACTAAGGTCGTATTTTCCCGTTAAAAAAAGATAAACACAGAGGAGTTAGAAAAAAATTGAGACCCACAAAAGACAGTCTCCTAACATACCGAAATTTACATATGAAATAACAATTTACCAAAAAATATATATATATATATATATTTTTTTTTTTGGGCTCACCGCCGACTCACTGCAATAGTCTATTTTTTTCGGGGAAAAAACGACTAATAAGGCATTGAAACAGTTGAAATAGCCATATCTTTGCTAATAGCCGTCCGATTTCGATGAAACCTCTTTTGTTTTATAGGTAATTTAATTTCCTTTCGAATGCAACAGGTGTTGAGCTCCCTCAACTTGGAGGGGTTTTAAAGGTGCGCAAATGTTTTAAAAAATCGGAAAATCCAGGGGATTGGGGGGACCAAATCGAGGCCCCCAAAGGATACTTCCCCGACACCAACTCAATTCACATACAAATTTTCAGCCCTATAAACTAATATGGTGGAACTGTAGGGATGCGCAAAACTTAAAAAAACGCCGAAATTTCAGGTAAACATACCGAAATTTTGACTGGAATTTATCCATTGTTTAATGGTATCGTTCTGCCTTGAAGAAAGCCCTACATACCGAATATATGTATGCGGGAAAAAAATATATGTATAAATATATATCAGACATCTCCAAATTTTCCATAATCGTGCTCTAGGGGTTATGAAACGGATAGAAATCGCAGTCCTGCCGCTCACCGCCGACCTTCGACCCACTGCAATAGTCTATTTTTTTCGGAGAAAAACGACTAAAAATGTGATACGAAAATTCGTGGACATTCGTGCATAAGTCCGTTAGTGAATTTTTATGATAAATGATTTCCGCCTGGTTAAGAAACAGCATACATGGACTGAATGAATTTATCCATCAAATTACAGCCATATCATCAGGCATTGAATGAGTGATGTTTGTCAAGTGAAAATATATATGGTTTGCAAAGTGAAGAAATGATTTGTGAATATGAAATGTGGATTTTTTATAATTTTAGATTTATGTAGTGGGTTTTTCTTAACGCCCACTATATTTGATAAATAATTCAACGTACCGAGCGAGGAGGGGAATCCCTCAGTGTTTTTTTAATGCGAATTAACCTAAATAATGAAGCTGGATAGAGTTAATTTGAAATGCGTTCTTAAATTATATTGTAACATTGAAGAGCGGATCAAGACAAGCTCTAGCGGGCCACTTATTCCGCTTAAGGCCAGACCACACATCACCGCACCGTGCCCGGGCCGCACGCTGGAGGTATGTAGGCCGTTTCTCGGCTCGTTCTCAATAAATTCACACTTATTCGTTGCACGTCCGTATAGATCAATATCTAACCTAACCTTAGCTTTACAACGTTTAATTTGAAATTTAAAAAAAAATACCCTCTAATTAACTTTTATCCTTTCTAAATATTACCTTCAAAATTTAAGTCCGTCCATCCTTCAAGTTTAGTACATCTGAAAAAATTTTGATTACAAAACTGAGTTCAGTTTAAGTTCAGTTGATTACAAATCTGAATTCAGATTCCGTGATCAACTGGTTAGAAACTATGCAATACCTAATTTGAGCCGTTTAAAAGGAATAAAATAGCAGATTTTGTTAAAATTAAATGGTTCAAAACAAGTGAAAGTTAAATGAAGAAACAACATTGTATCAATGAAGTTTTAAGAAAACTGATAGCTTCCAGCGTTTTTCGCTGGGATTGTTTTCTATATTTTTGCGTGTAATATAGTCAATTACAATAAAAATGTCGCAGAAAGAAAATATTCAAACAATTCTTTTATGTAATGGTTGTTGGAAAAGTTCAAATTGAGAAAGTAGTATAGGAATTTAACATTGATAAATCCACTACTTGAAACATTAAAAAAACTTGCAAACTTTTGAGTAAAAATCTAAGTAAATTCGAATGCATTATAATTAAAACTGTAATAATTTTGTGAATTCTTCTCAAGTAGAACCTACTAAATAGTAACAAGTTTTAAATGAGAAATTTGATATAGATTTTAATTTGCAAATTTGTGGACATAATCTTCCAAATTTGTTCTTTATGGCCAATATTTCTATATTTTTAATTTTTCTGGTCATATACTCGTAGGCCTTCGATGGTCATAAAACTTCTTCGACTAGTTTTTCCATTTCCATCTTGAAGACGACCCGAGACTAAGATTAGAACATCAAAAGGAAAATATCGATAATTGATATTTCGTAATATCGCAAAATCATATTTCGATACCCACCGATAATTTCTAGGAAAATATCGAAAGAAAATGGATGAAAAAGCAAAGATAAGAGCAAATGAGTTTAATGTTAAACTGCGAAGAAGGTTATGAAATAATATAATTATTATTTACTAAACAACATTCTTATTAACCATGAATCGTTACAAATTAAAAAGATAGAATAGAATTATAATTTGGCAAAAAAAACAACGTTATAACTCATTTTTATTTTGTAGACTTTTAGCCATATTTCATATATTATGTTCTTCTACAAGTTTTTTAATAATAAAATCTTCAAACTTCTGAAAAATTTATTTCTCTTATAACGTTTCCGACTACACTCTGCATTCTCAAAACATAAATCTAAAAGCATGTAATTAATATAGTATACATCTCAATACAATCACCATTTATATTATTAACTGCTTGTCATTACATAGGGGTAATTATCATTATTTATATATAAATCATATCTACTAATTAATTTTTAATAATTAAATATTGCTTATTATAATATTTATTGGCAAAACTCCAGAATCGTCACTCCAACATGACGAACATCTAGATTTTTAAGACGACTACACTTCGAGCTGCGCATGCCCACAACAAATACAATCAAACTCACGAATCCTTATCAGTAATTTAAATTATTGCTACGTTAATTAGATTGCAGCTTCCACTCGCTACACTCGCTCAAGCCACTCCCCGCCCCCAATGAAAGTCTATTAAAAAATCTTAACAGAATTAAAATAAAAAAATAACCCACAATAAATATAACCATGCTGACTTATAGACAAAAATCCTATAACACAAATCGCGAAACGAATTTTTTGAGTAAATATTTATTTGAGTTTAGTCATGAGTATAGCGCACCTTGAAGTATAGTCAGAGCTTAAAAATCTAGACCTCCGCCATATTGGGGTTACGAGTTTTATCGAATAAAGAAAATTGTTAATTAAAATTAAAACCCACGTTGTAGGTGTATTATTTCGCCATTTTAGAACCAATCGTTGGCACATCAATTTCTCCTTCATCTCCTTTTCAAAAAATTTTACTTATATTGTAACGTTCTAAAAATAATACTAGCTTTTATGAGGATAGAGGTCCTTCATAAGGTCTTTTTTTATTAAGAGAGAAGAATAGGAAAAAACCAACCGAAATTCATAGAAGCAATACTTCTCTCAGTTACTCTCTTATACTCTAAAGAAGATTAAGAGTTAACCAGATTTTGTATTTGGAAATTCCTAATTATAAGATGTTTACAGTACTTTGAAGACGATAATAAATACGAATTATCAAAAAGACCGGATTGCATTGGTTTTATACGAATTAAAGGGAGATTTTCAAGGGACCAGATAATACTTACGAATTATCGAGATTCTACTGTAAATATAATTTAAAATGTCGGTATGATTGATATATCGTTATAAAATATCGATATCATCGATAAAGCGGGTGTTAAGATCTCGATAGAAAATATCGGTATATCGCGTTTCGATATCACTGCCCTACCCGAGACCGCACCGTCACCGTCAAAAAGTAAACCAAACTAGTATTCGGGTACGGTGTGCCCACGGTGTAATGGTGTTAGCACTGTTCTATTCTTTTTCAGGAGACAATTTCCGCACTCATCCGCCCCTGCTAGCTGTAAAAATTCCGGAGCGACCAAAAATAGTTTCAACTTAAGGCCATAAATTTGACATTTCGTTTTTAGATTTGTTTGAATTTTTTTTTTTTTTAACTTTTCGATTATTTTCAAAATCTTAAGATATTTTATTCTTGCTTTGCGGAGCGCTTATCGCTTAATGCACCTCAGAAAATATTGCCGTGTAATGCTAACGGAGATAGCATCAGGACAGTAGCCTGTGCTTGTCAGTGTATCTGAGTTTTATTTTATAAATATTTAGGAAATATTTATGTACCTTATAAGCTTATTTTGTGAAATTGTTTGTTCTTCAAAAAATAAACCTAAAGTATTTTTATTTGTAGCTGCCTGGATTGCCTATATGGTTAATCCGGCAGTGCTCAGCCCTAGTTCCTCTCAGTAGGCCTGAGTTTTTTTTAATGGGTTTTACATCGTCTTATCAGGTTGGTACACCGTTCCGCTTCTCGCATTTTCTGCTTAAGCCGACTAAATTTCTGAGAATTTTTTTGTTTTATAGATTCAAAATCTATCTTTGAATTCCTACTTTGTCCATTTGTTCCTAATTCTTAGTCAATTTCATGTCCATAACGGTTAGTTTAGTATCTTTCCAGCTTAAAAGTCTCTTAACTTTTGCTGTAAACTCATTATTAGCTTTAGTAAGATTCAACGGAAATATTTTAAAGGATTTCAAAGCTTCCGTTAAACGGGTCTTAAACCTATTTCACAAGGTTAATGTAGCTCTATCCAAGGATTTTCAAAATTTTAATGGTACTGTTTTTTAGTCCTAGATAGTCTTGGATCTTGGTAGAATGTTAGCAGGTTGTAAACAAAACTGTGCGTTTTTTACTTTTATTTCGAAAAGTAAATAGGTTATTCACACATTAAGCTCAATATCTTCTTTTTCTTTTATAGCGCGATAGCCTGTCGCCGGGTCTGAGTCTCCTCCATTAGCTTCCGCCAGTTGGCTCGGTCCTGAGCTGCAGTCTTCCAGGGTGGGATATTGAGTTGTGTCCTCGAATCCGCGGTTACGCTGTCCAGACATCTCTCTCTCTCTCTTGGTCTTCCGACTCTTTTTTTTCCTTGGAACTCCCCATTCAAGGCTCTTGCAGGAATTTCATCAGGGTTCATCCTAGCAACGTGGCCTATCCGTCGAAGTCGGCCAATTTTTATATGTTTCAAGGCGTTTGCGTCTTTGTACAGAACCGACAACTCCTGTTTTTTTTGCGGCGCCTCCAGTGCTCTCCGTCTTTAGTAGACCCACATATTGGGCGGAGCACGTAGTTTCTCTATAACCTTGCTTGGAAATTCAGAGCAGTTATTCTGCTACTAGTTGCCCATAGCACTAAGTCATCTGCAAACAATAGCATTTTAATTCCAGGGAATTTATTGCAAAAATTCAGTCGTCATTGATAATGAAGCATAAACGAAGAGGACTAAGCATTGAGCACTGGGGAAGACACTGCTTTGTTTGTTTAAATTGTGAGTACCCAGTTTTGTACTTAACCCTAATGAATCGTGGAGACAAATAGGACTTCAGAAACCTGTATAGATATCCACGTATTCCCATTCTGATAAGCTTGTGGTGGAGTTTTTTCCCGCCAGACTTTGTCCTTCATCTCTTGTGAAAACTGAACTATCTACTCGGCTGTGCTCCTATTTATTCTGAACCATGCTTGTAATGGCAATTATATTTCATTTTTTTCTACAAATGTCTGCAATTGGCTTATTGCCATTATTTCCAATAACTTGCAAAAGTAGCTTGTCAATTTTCTGGTTTGTCGGGTTTTTGGCAACCTTTAGTATGGTTATTACTTTTTCTTTTCTTCACTCATGGGGTAGTTGGTGTGTCCAGACTGGATTGGGAAGGAGAGGATGACATCCTTGGCTTTTGTTCCTAACATTCTAAGGAATTCAGGAAGTATTTTATCAAGCCCGAGATCTTTTCACCGAAAACTTCTGTGTAGCAACTTCCATTTCTTCTAATGTAAATGATTCGTCAAAAAGCCTCGATTGTTCCTCAGTCAAGCAGTTTAATAGAACTCTGGTTTCATGACCTTTTGTTTTAGCTTGAAATTTCTAATTGCGCAAAATGCCATGCTATGGCCTTCTCATTTGTGAGCAACTTTGATTCTGTCTGAGTTGGATTATTTGGGTGGAATGTAATATTATTCAATTTTGACAGACACCAGTGAGCTTTAATGGCATGGTTCCTGAAATAATGTTTCTCGAGAAAGGATCTGTATCCCAACCTTTTTATTAAAAGGTCATGCATTGTCACAGCAGGTGTCAAAGGTTCCTCCCTCCTATCGGAGAGGAGTTTCAATCGTTCAAAACAGATTTGAATTTCCTGAAAGTACTCTCTGAGAGGAAGGAGAGAGCGTTAACTGCTGTTGTAACATGGAATAATTCTTGTAGAGCTCACCTTCCAACTCGCAAGACGCCTTTACACAGGCGGGTTTTACTCCGATGGTTGTAATTGATCCAAAAAATGACATACACAAATTATGTTTTATTATAATTATTTAATAATAATGGTATATAAATTTTGCCTTTGCCTTAATTTTAAGGTGAAAAAACTGTTTATAGGTGCGATTTTATGGTCGAAGATTGAAATTTCATTTTTGTCTAAAATACTTCGGCATATATTATGGTGGATATAACAATTATTTCTTGAAGATATACATCTGACTCTAGGAACTATGAATAAATGACATGTTGAATGTGGGCTGGAGACATTTATTAATCTTCAGTTAAGGAGCTCTGTCCAGGATCCAGATTACTAAGAAATGCAGAGAAGCCGGTGCCAATGGAAACATTCTAAAAATACTTAGGAATGAACAAATAGGTCACCTTCTAGTGCGTATTTTAGTTTTCTTTTGATTTTTGTAGTCACACCAAGAAGTAGCTATTTAGCTTCAAATAATGTATCAATCAAATGTTTATGATTAGCCAAATGGTGTGAATTCATGGTTTCCTCATAGGACATTTACTATCATAGTTTTCAGTCTGTTTCTTGAATATATTTCGAAAGATTAGAATGAGAAGTCTTCGAATGTATATTTATATTACTAGTTATGGTAGATGGTCATCAAGTCTTGGGGCATCTCATCATCCTCGACTGCCTGTTAAATACCGGTGGCACTTTAAATACGGTTGAGAGAGAAATGTTGGAATCTCTTGGAGTACGGTATAATATATTATTATTTACTTATTTGCTGAATGTATTCAACAAAAAAAAACAAAGATATTTTGCCTTGAATCACGTTTGTTTTGCCAAAAAACTGAAACTTGTTTTTTTATTTCGCATGCATCTCGGAAATTATTAGTTTTTTTCCAGAAGAATCAAAATTAAAGAAGATCCTTGGATGCTATAATTGGCTGTGATACAACCTTAGCTTTCTTTTCAATCAAGGTATATTGACGTTTGTGAAAAAACGTCCATAAACTCAGTTGAGCAGCTTTCATTTTAATGTACAGAAAAATTTCGGGCCACTTAACAGAACATTTCACAAGCAGGGGAACGTTTCTTGGTTTCATCACATGGATACAGTGGGAGGACTAAATCTTTGAACCACTCCAGATTTGTATCATACAAGAGTGAACTGAACCTTTTCCAGAGTATTAGAACTACCACTCTTAGCCGCTGTTGCCACACAGTTTTAGGGTGTACCATCGGGTTCAGCAATGGATAGATGTGAGGGACAAAGTTGGGTTGGAAGAGAATCAGAAATGGTCTTGCACCAATCTTATAGCCCCTACTCGCTCTGCATTGCTGAAACTGACGTGCAGGTTCATATAAACCTGCTATAAACTGCAGAAAGGCAGACCTCTGTTTTTTTGCACAAATGTGTTGATGAACAGAGATGAAGCCAGTATCGTCGACACGGACCTTCAGGCGGAACTCGGTTTCAAGAGTCTTTAGCCTGATCCTCGAGATTAAGAACCCTTGGACGAGGAAGAAATTGAACTAACCATTAAAGGAATGAAACATAAAATTTTCCAAAAGTAATTCCTTACTATCAGTACCGATAAATAACCCACTCATGCCATCATTATTTTTACCTTCTGTTCTATATAGATTACTGAGCAGTAGCCAAGTATGATGGACAAGCCAGAGAATTTCAAAAGACTGCTCGGACTGACATTTTTACTTTTTACAAAAACCTGTAATTGTAGGTAATTATAAGTGTATTTTCATTTTTATATTTCCTTCGAAATGCTATTCCTGCTATTAGCACTATGTACATAGGTAAAATGTAGTTTTCATGTGTATATCTTTTGCTCTAATATAATCCGTATTAACAGTAACATAACACCGATAATTCCAATGTCAATCGGACGTAAAGAACCGTAAATCATGGATTCACCACATTGTGGGAATTTGATTCCTTTTTCAGCGCGCTCAAGCAGCTTGACAGTTGATTGTCGAGAAATATTTTATGAACAAAAATGTAGTAAATTGTGTCTGCTTTAAGTTTGTATACAAGAGTACTCTCGAAAAATTTAATAGTTTCCGATATACAATCAAAATCGATACACAAAGAAATGCCAACATTTTGATGTTTTTGCTGAAATATCACATCCGTGTTCAGCGACCCTAAAAATTGTATTGTACCAGAATTTACGGCTACAACAAAACTCCCCTATTTTTCCCTTATTGAGTAGACTAACAGGTGAGTTGAGTTTGTTATTAGCTGATTGCCATGGACTAACACGAGTTTGAGGTTGGTTTATTCTCTAAGATGCCGATTCGGGTAATACGGAATACCGAATATTACAAAATGTAATTATAAATGTTGCCAAAAATGAGTTAAATAAAATATATTTTTTCAAAAAAATCAAAAATTTCGATTTTGAGTTTTCATAAAAAATATAAAAAAAATATTTAAAAAAGTAACTTAGGCATGTTATATGTTTTATAAAATACCATTAAAACTGTACAAAATGAAAAAAATTCAGGTCTATATGTCAAATAGTTCTTGAGTTACAGTTGTTTAAAGATTATAAAACTACGCAAAATGTGTGAATTTTTCAAATATTCAAAAAATCATAACTCTGGAACAAATTGTCGAAAAAAAATTAAGTTTAATTTTTTTTTAACTGTAAAATCCATGTTTAAATATTTTAGTTTCTTCTGATTTTGGCGAATAGATAGATATGTTATTCTATACTTTTATCCGCTCCTATATATAGTAATCCATTTTATTTCTTCTAAAAGAAAACAACAGTTTACTGGTTTGTTGATGAAGCAGCAGGGAATCAGAGCGTACGAGAGCTACTAAATAAACAATTATTACTTGGATGTAGGTGTTAGCTTCCTGTGGAGGTATCACAACAATAGGCCAGTCAAGTCCGTTTCCTGCTTCCGTGATCCCTTACTACAGATTAACAAACCTAGGAAGGGTTTTGTTAACTAATGCAGTGATCATATTTAGCCATAGTAGGCCGTGCATTATAAATCACGGATATGGTTGTCCCGTTTCGGTTCGAAGTGTTTAATAAAACATACATTTCATTATGTTGCTTTATTTTTTCTTCAATCAATCCACTTTGTAATTCATTATTCATTCATTTGATCATTAGGAATAAAAACCAATTAGTGAAACCGAATATAGTAAAAACTGAAGACAAGTAGGTAAGTACTCATACGAGGACAGGCACTATATCATCTACCATCTGAAGTTCTTGCGAAGCATAAAGCAAATTTACAATCAACACATAAGTGTCGGAAAAACCTGGAACTGACTTATAAAATGTGCTCAAATATTATCAAATATTAGTGATAAAATATTAAAAATCTTATTTCTTGATGCTGCTTCAATAATAACAATGCATTATTATATTTTCAGTTCAATTCTGTTTTCTGGCAAACTTTGAAAGTTACTATGAAAATTGGCATGGAAATAATAAAAACGTATATATTTATATTTCAGTATCACTGTCCTAACCGAACTGTAGCCAATTATAAATATTTTATCAAGCTTGAGCCCCTTTTTTTCTCACTGTTATATGTTATATGTTAGTTAAACTGTTATGCGATTTTCGGTTCATCGATCCTCAATATATCGGTTTGAAACAAATCGCTTCGAATTTAGCGTTCTATTTTGAGGCATTGAAAAATGAGAGAAAATGTTTTTCGCGAGTAGCCGAGGTGGGGATAGGGACAGTGTGAGAATAGATTATGTATCCGAAATAGCCAGGAGATGTATTAGGGGGAATCCCGGGGTTCTCGTGGCACCGAATGTATTCCCTGGCGTATACAATACAACCTGTGCTATAGAACAGCTCCTCATCCGGTCTTGGTAACTGGATCGAGGCGTTCATTTATTAGAATGTGGCGATAAGCATTCCATTTAGAGTTGACCAACAGACATCGATGTTTTTCATTAAAACCTTTCATGTTTTAAACCGGTGTTTTATAACCATCGATATTCAATAACCAACCATCGATGTTTTGCTATATATGCTAATAATAATAATAATGGGTCACCTTAAAACAATGTGTAATCATTGTAAACTCAGTGTCACGTAATTGGATTATGGTATATCGAACCATATGGTTTCCGTTCATGATAATATCGGTACTACTTTATTACATTACTACAATGGCGGTCATCGACACTGCCTGCCGGGGTCGACAGAATGCTAGTTCTGAAATGTTGGCAAAAAGCCTTGGAGTCCTTTAAGCCTCTTAATTAATAATTAGAAGGACCAAGAACACTCACAGCTATTTATTCTAAGCTTCAGTACCTCTCCCTAGGCTCTCTCTCAAAGGCTCTTTTCTTGAGTTGCTGAGTTAACAGTGAAGTCCTGAGGGTTATCGGTCGGTGTGTTCCCATTCGCCTCTTGACTTCCAGGTTCTATAGACAATTAACTGAAAGAGTTCCCAACTTTATAGACTTTGATGTCTTGGATTCCCATTGCCTCCTGAATAAAAGAACAATCCAGAATTATTTTCTCAACGGCTATTATTAGTGGTCATTCATTATCATAAATTCTCCATGCTACCTTATTCATACGCATATAGCTGACCGGAATATCGCAAAGTTTGTATTTTCATTATGTAAATTATAATATCCCCTAATAATAATTAATGCAAAAACTTTAATGACCCTGAAACCTTTCGAGTCAGATCCTCCGATCAAAAAAATTGACAAACATGTTAAATTAGTAGAATAATCATGCTTAGTGAACTCTATGGTTCGATACCGACACAATGATCGTTACCTAATATTTCTCTCCGACGAACCCCCCTCCCTCCCCCCCAAACCCAAATCAAATCTACCCAAATTAAAGCCAAACGCTGTATTCTCACTTGCGTTTCGGTCTATCCTTTGGACGTTAACCCTTCTAAGTATGTTAAAACTTGGTTCATTTTCCAACCTAGCAGCTTTTCATGCGCATTTCAACCATCGCGATGTCATTACTTCTAGAAAATTTAGTAGTCTCCGTCTACTTCACATTGTGTAGCCTTCTAATTTCTCTTTACTTTCTTTGAGACAAATATGAATTTCTAAAAGAAAAATTTAGATGTTATCTAACGATTTTCCATACTATTCTGTACATCTAATAATAGTTCCACTTAAAATTTAACAAAGTAGGAAATCTAAACTTGCAGGCATACTTGAATTATTGCTTAAATGCTAGTTTTGATTTAATATTTTCAGTAATAAAAGTTTGTAATCGACAAAGAAAAAAAAAGAAGTTTTTATCCTCCGCCATTAACTTTTAAGATGGCAGATTACAAGTTGATATTGTTTAAAACCTTCTTAAGACTCTGTAAAGGATGCTCTGCAAGTCACGGGAAATATCTAAAGAGATAATAATAGATCTCGAGATCAACAAAAATGTACATCTGGATCTACGGTCATTGCACATAAAAAAGCAGGAAATTTAAGTTTGTATTTTTTTTTTTTAAATCTTGGTTTATTAATGTTTTTTTTTATGATTTATACCTAAGTTGTATCTTTGAATTAATCATTGTAAGACACTTTTATAATTAAATAAAGACCTTTGCAAAATGGTTAGGCATTTTAATACGACTATTATAAGACTTACTAAAATAAAAAGTATTTCTGTGAAAGTGGGTGGAGTGCCAGACCGGAAAGCATCTTAAAAAGTCAGATAAATTATGGTGTGTCATATTTAATGAACAGTGTGTTAAATATTGCAAAACATGATATGTGTGTGGCTCCAACAATGAAATAGTCTGCACTTTACGGGGCGCATTTTTTAAATTAATTTTTTCTGGCATCTGTTTTTTAAAGGCATTAAAAAAGAATTTGTGATTTAGTATTTATTTAAAATCATAAAATTATTGATTCTGCGATGTTTTATTACAATTAAATATCTCCTATGATTATCGAAGATCATACTCTTTTTAAATAATTCTGATCGCAACATTACAAAACATTTCCTCTTAAAAAATATTTTCATTTATGCCTTTATAACAAATAGTTTTTTTCTATGCGATTTAGTTAGAAACATAATTGAATTAGATTGAAGTGAAAAGTTAAAATTAAATAACTTTTAATTCATCGTCGTCGCGATTTGAATGGGAGGTTATAGCTTTTGGAGTTGGTGACGAACGAATGGGAAAAAGGGTAATCAGCAATGGAGCGAAGTACAAACGTCCGTGGGTAGACCAAAATGTAGACGGGAGAATTGCCTTTGATCTGGCCTTTTGGATTTAGGTTTTAATGGAGTGGAATAAAGGTAGACATGCAGGCAATAATTGTTGGTAGCATCGGCATGGAACCACCGAGCTTGCTTAGCAATATCATTATTAAACAGAAAAAAGGTATAATTTAATAAATATACTAAAGTAAAGGAACACTCGGCCTGCTCCTAAAAACAAATATTTTTTCAAACAACTGTAAGGAATCGGACACTTAAAGATGTATTATCATCTGAAATAAACAAAGATAAAAAAACTGTGATGAAGTTATTTAACTTTGCCCTTGGAAAAGTAGTAAGAAGCTCTGGCATCCAAATGACAGGGACCATCTACGACAGACTCGTCCAACTGCTTGACTTCGCGGATAATATCAGCATAGTCGCTCGCTCGCTCAACGCACTCAAGGGCGCATTCCAGAATCTTATAGAAGCCGCTTCAGACATGGGCCTGACTATCAATAAAGAAAAGACAAAGTACTTGAGAATTGGCCAGAGTGATAGAAATGGGGCAAAAGAACTCTTAGTAATTGGTCCGTTCAGCTTCCAGAGCGTAGACCAGTTTAAGTACTTAGGATCAGTTGTTTGCTCTACAAATAAGATTCTGATGGAAACAAGCCGGAGACTGATGGCCAACAGACGCTATTTTGGCTTAACGAAGCATCTCAGTAAGCCCATAATCTCTCAACGAACCAAGTGCCTAATTTACAAAACGCTCATCAGGCCGGTCCTTATTTATGGATCCGAAACATGAACTCTAACAGGCAAAGAAGAAAAATAAATCATTATTTTCGAAAGAAAAATATTACGAACGATTTTTGGGCCCATTAGACATGTGGACCAGTGGAGAAGACTGCACAACAATGAAGTTTACGAGCTCTACGGTGAAGCAAACTTATTACGGACCATCAAGTTGGGAAGATTGGGGTGGGCCGGCCTTGTCAGCAGAATGAGGGATGTCCAGATTCCCAAGAAGTTATTGGAGGGGAGGCTGGACTGCTCCAGAGGTAGAGGCAGACAAGACTCAGATGGGAGGACGCTGTTGCTGAGGACACTTTGATCCTACTGAATGTACAAAACTGGAAAACAGCCGCACAAGATCGAGCTACCTATTACTCATTGAGGAGGCCAGGGACCACACGGTCTGTAGCGTCTCGGAAGAAGAAGACGTAATGAACTAGTTACCTAAAGATGCATAATCATCTGAAATAGACAAATATATAAAACTATAGATGAAGCAGGACCGGAAATGGGGCAGTTGCTCCGGAATTTAGAGGGCGGCATGTTTCTAGAAAAATTTTATTTTTAGGTTAAGTAAAAAATATTTATTTTTATTTGATTGTTTTGACCTTAATTTAGTCAACAAAATGAGTTAAAGTTATGAGATGATATTTATTACAAAATATATTTTATACGAACTTTTACCTAATTTCTCTCTTTTTAATTCATTTTGTTTCAATTAATTTTATTTTATTTTATATATGTTATTTTAATTCATATCCACAGCCATCAAGTATTAGTCTGGCTTCCATAGAACTTGTGAAATTATATTATACACGACCTTCCCAAGAATATTCTGGATTGAAAAAAAGTTAGATTTTAAATATATTTAAATAGTTGATTTAGGTAAAGAACAATTTCTAGGGAAGACGGTTGGTGTGATTATAAAAGGAATAAATAATTAAATTATAAAAAACATCCTGAATCGCTTGCCAAGATCTGGCAGGTCGTCGCCCACTCTGTTTGGTCCCGCTTACAAAAAATGCGATTGATATTGGTTTTTATAGGAATTTCATAAGATTATAAATAAATGTATCTTAATTCTGTAGAAATGTTTATTTGAACAAATAAAATTGAATTTTAAACTTTCACTTAATGTTAGTCGACATAATACCTATGTTATGAATGTTAAGATGTTCTGAATATGTTTACGATTATCTGATGTGAACTGAAGCGATAGTCGGATGATAAAAATAATTCCTGTCGTAAAAACGGATTGGACAATTTGTGATGCTAGTGTACAACTATGGCCAACAATTATTATCTCAGTCGTTGCGGTTCGTTTTGAACATCAGTAATAAAATAAAAAATTAGTAAGTTTCAAAATAGCGTATGAATGAGCGTACGAGCATTCGGTCTCAGAATAGCGTTAATGTTAATGTTACTAAAAACTTTTTTTAAGGCTTTTAAAAATAAATAACAGCAAGTTTGTTGGTTTTACTGTTTTTTTATTAAAAACAGACAAAATATCTGAAAAGTTTATGATCCTCCGCCATTAAGTTTTATGGTTGATATTGCTTAGAACTGTCTTAAACTATACGGGATACCGTTAGTCACGGGAAATATTTAAAGAGATGGTTGTACATCTCAAGAGCAACAAAAAGTTTATCTGAACCCATAGTCCGATTCCACACAGAAATCAGGAAATTTAAGTTTTGTGTTGTGTTTTTTTTTAATAAGTCGTTTTTTGTTGAATATAAAGTAATCACTCAAAAACTGTTCAAGACAATTGAGTTCCAATTGCACCATCGTAATGAAGACAAAATTCCCCTTTTATCCAGTTTAGCTTAGTAAGAGAGCTTTGGAGGTGGGGAACCAACCAATTGCGATAAGTGTTTTTTTTTTGTTTTTTTAAATCGCTCTCTAATTGTGAATGTTTTCCTCAGCATCTTGCTGGGCTACAGTAACATTACTAGGCCACTTCTAGAAAAACTTCTACTTTTATCAAGTTTTAATTTCTTATAAACGAAGTCGTGGTTTCGCTTGGAATTGTTCTAGTATTAGCAACTGCCAAAAAGTGTGGTGTGGAACTAGATTTCCATGACAAAGAAGAATTTGGTTTTAGTTAATAAAATAACACGGAAATATAGAATCAAAAACTTCTTTTTGAAATAAAACAAAAATGAAATATACCAGTGTATATATATATATATATATATATATATATATATATATATATATATATATATATATATATATATATATATATATATATGTAAAATTATCTAAAACAATTCTGAAATCAACTATGAAATGAGACTGTCACAGAAAATAAAAATATAATAAACATTGGCAAATTAAAATGAATAATGCTTAAATATTTTAAAGAATATAATAATTTGAACACAGTATTGATAAAAAAAAACATACAAAACATACTTAAATAAAAATATCTTTATATAAAAAAATTTCAAAAAGGCCAGAGAGGACTCTGAACTTTCTTGCCCTCTTTAGAATTGCATCTTTCGCTGTTTTATTCTCCTGCTCGTGATATTTTTATTTTAAGTATGTTTTGTAATTTTAGTACTTTATATATAAGCCATATCAAAGATTAAAGTTCATATTTAATGAAATAAACCATATATGTCCGTTTTGGTGTAATGGGTTACATGGATCCATTCATAAGAATCAATCAATTTAGATGCTTTATCAAGAGACAATAAAAAAAATATATGAACGACGAAAATTTTCTTTTATGCTAACATTCATTGTGAAAAAATATATCTTATGAAGGAACATGGATCTTAATTATTAATTTGAAATAATAACTCGGAATTTCTTACAGAGGTGGAAGGTGGTCTATCATACTGAACTGAGAGCTGAATGTATCGTTTGGATATATAGGAAGTTTTAAGAAAATATATTTATTTTATATATTGAAATTTTAGTTCTCTAAGAAATGGGACTGTGCTTGGGGACTCCAAGGGAGCTCTCCGATTTCACCCATTGCCCAACAGTAGTCAGGAACGGCCTGAACCAAAAATACGGATGAGTCAAGGAATGTCCTCTCTAGCACACCTTCTTCAGCTGCATGGTTTTGGAGATTGTTGCATCGGGTGTTGAAGCCATGATATTCTCTATAATTAAATGCTTAAATAATAAAACTAGTCGTGAGTTCACGACCATATGGAAAATGGTTTTTAATTACTATAAATCAAACAATGCAAAATTAAAAATCTGATCTCATTTTCTCAGTAATTATATATTTTAAAGCCAATTATATTGGTTGTACATCGTCGCCATCATGTTTAAGTCTTCATGTTCATAAGACTTTATTTTGAAAATATGCCTCTGGTAAATTAATAAAACTGAGGAATTCGAAAAATGCGATTTATCACATTCGTTAGTTAAACGTAGTGGTGACGACATATTTTGCCATATTTTATTAACTTTATAATAATATTATTATGATTAACAGATTATTCATCCAAAAACCTCAAACAGTTTTTTTTTTTTTAAATAATAAAGTAGATACTTGATTTGAATTAGAGCTTTTTCAGAAATGCCGATACATCTCAATTTTTTACTAATGCCGCTCATTCAGCCTCATTCAATTTTTCTAGATCTGTTCATTCACCCACCGGTTGCCAACAAGTATGCGGTCAATGCCCCGATGAGGAAGATTCCGCTTTTAATTTTTGGATTTCTTACCTTTGCATATAATTATATAATCCTTTATTTTTTCAATTTTTGCACTTGACTTACTGATTCGATAATAATTATTTAAATGATACAGTTTCTCGTTCTATTTTTAAATTGCATCCAACGTCTATACCCCGTACTGTCAAATAAAGGAACCCAAATATTTCCAAACAGGAATTCTTGTTCAAAGCCCTCATAAATGTATCGCAATTAGAAACTATATTTTGATCTATCTCTCCCACCTCTTATTATTCGTTTCTCACTATCAGCTATCTTGATATTCTCATATAATAACCACAAATATAAAATATTATCTTTATAATAGCACCATTGAATAATGTTTACCAATTTTATAGATTTATTTTTGGTACCAACAAAAAAAATATACAAACCTTAACTATTTAGTCCTGTAATTTCAGTGCATATAAGTAATCTTAATGAAATATAAAATAAATAAATCAGTCGTGTTGGGGCACATTAAGGGCCAATGAGGCAGGTACTTGTTGAGTTATCTGATTTTCGATCTTCGTATTCGATGGACAATGTGGACAGAACTATGCTCCAACTGCTTGATTCGTCACCTGATTAATATCAGATACTTATTTAAGTATTTAATAGACCTCAGTAATAATGCAACATAGATATAATCTAATAATGAAACATAAATATAATAATTAAATATAAATTTATGCTTATTTATAGTCCTAATGTTTTTTTTATCACAGTCATATCAATGGCCCCTGTTGTCTTGGAATATTGTTTCACCATTGGGTAAGTTTCTAAACTCAAGACTTGAAAGACCATCAGGTATGGACAGCATACGTTGAGATCAATGTACGTTCAAGATCAGAAACAACCTGCTTTATTTAACCGAAAAATTACCACTCAGAAAGCAACAAGCCACATAGATAAATTTTATAGATCATTTTATTCAGCAATATAGTTTACATTTTTTTTTTTCCTTTTTGCGCTATTACAGCTAAATATGGCATCCAATAATTGATCGTTACCTCTGCCAAAGAACGGCTAATGCAAACATATGATTTAAAATCGCAGTCTGAGTAGGCCGGTGAAACATTTGCCAAGTAGTTTTTAATTTTTATGTGCACTTAATCCTTCTTCAAATGTCCCTCTTCTCCACTATTATTCTGGCACTCGACGTAACAAGAATCACTGCTTGTACTTTCTTCCGCACTAAAGATTCCATTTCGAGACGAAATACTGTCCGAGATCAGTTGTTGTTGATTTTAAAAACAGAAATCACAACATGGTGGCTGTAATGAGGATGCATTCATCGGCCCATCGAACCAAACAGCCGATGGGTCATCAGTGATTAAATCGGCGAATAAAGAGATTGTCAGACGGTTTCCATCAATGAATTTAGATACAGTATAATGTATTCACGATGCCATCGATGAGTCCATCGGCAAGTTTATAAAATTAGCCATTGCTAACACCTATTTTTGCATTTAAGACAGCTGTTAGTATTTTTTAATGTAGATAGCACTTAGCCTATCTTTTAAAAAATCTGTGAATATTATATTTCTTTTTAATGGCAGTGGATATATTAATTAAATATATCTTTCTTTAATATGAATGCTATTTTCGAAACCCTCATTAAGAGCTTGTGACTTTGACCCAGTTATATATTTAACTGAATACGCCAACTGAGCCACACTGAAACTATGATTCATTATTTTATACCATCTTACCGCCTCTTTTTCTATCTCTCTTTGGAACATTCTTATTTTCTTATTAAATTACAAGGCAACTGATCTTCATTATTAAAGTGAAATTTTGATTTTTTAAAAATTTTGTACATGTTAACGATCTAACTAGAAAAGCCCTAAAGAATGAAAAGACCTAATTATAGTCATGTAAGTGAGCCTTTAGTATATATTTATCGGAAGCATAGAGCATTTTTCTAGGTAGTGTTCAAGTAGCCGCAAGCGAGGAGAGGTTTCTTGTCGTTTCAATCTTGTATGAGGATTCTAAGTTTGTCCTGATGGAGTCCTGAGCAGTGGATCTGTTCAGCAAGTATATATGGAATATTATTGAAGGATTCTGTAGGACAGTAGGTCATAAGTTTATGAAAATGGGTTAAGGTGATTTGATGGGATTTATTTCAATCCCCCAGTTTTGACACCATTGTTCAAGGTTTATTATATGTGATTGAAGAGTTTGAGATGCAATTAATGGGTCTTTATTCATTGATAGAACTTACGTGGAGAGGCCAGTGTTAGGATGTGGTAGGATTTCAACTATATAAACTTTATCAAGAACGGGACCGAGAACACTCTTGAGGTCTTGAGGAACACTAGCAGACACAGAAATAAGGAATGTATGTCTACTACTGTGATATGCCTGGAATAATCTTTCAGTGAGGTTGGAACGGATGATGATAAAGTCTGTAAAGGATTGGAATTCACACTTTTTTCAAAGCAATCTCCAATGCCAGACTTGGTCAAAAGCCTGTTTTACGTCGAGAAAGACTCCCGTGCAGTACAATTCGCAAAGCAATCCACAGGGGATTCAATGTCCACCACGCAATAGCATTGGTGGATAGTGGAGTGGGATGTTTGGAATCCAAACAAGTGATCTGGGATTATGTCATTAAAATATAGGATGGAATATAAGCATTTCAGAATGATTTTTGCAGAATTTTGCCCATAACAGGTAAAAGAGAGATAGACCGGTAGGAGGATGGGTAATTCTGGTGGCTTTCTGGCTATCATTTTGAATATAGATAATTTCCAAGGGTCAGAAATATATGTCGAGCAGAGTATAGCATTCTACAAGGTGTCCTGGGACTAAATGCCAGTAATTGGGATAGTGGTAGTTTATCAAAAATGTTGTTCAAGACCGCTAACTGCACCTTTTCATCTCAATTTGTTTTCGAGATATGATTTTTAAAGGGTTTTCCTAGAAAACTGCGGTTTTTCAATAAAAGTTCAAATTTCTCTACTGTTTTCTAACTAACCGTCTTCACCCTCTTAAAAGAAAATATTAAAAATAAGTAAAAATGGAAAATTGGATTTGAACAAAAAATGGACCATTTAAAACGAAAAACTTCGTGTTTGTAGTAGTAACCCATTCCAGAAAAACTTTTGGAGTAAAAAAACTAAAGTACGAGATAACATTCTCAGAGAAAAAAAATTTTATTATAGATATCTAACGTTTTTTGCCCTCAAAACCTCAATATCTCTTCGGAATTGGACTAGCTTCGCAAATTTGGGAATATTGTTGAAAAGATGTTGAACTAGTTCGTAGCAGGAAAATTCATTCCGTGAGATTCATCAGAGTTTTTCTGAATATTATTTGTTTTTACTTGTTTACTTTGCTTTGGCTGCTAAGAAAGCCTAGAATAGCAATATTTTCCCACAAATTGGTTGCTACCTTATAGAAAATTCATTGTAGATTCCAAAAATTATGATATAAGTAGAGAAATGTTCATTTACAGTGGGTAAATTTGGACTTTGGTAAAACCTGATTTTCTTGGAAAACCCATTAAAAAATCATACCTCGAAAACGGATTGTCGAAAATATGTATATATTTAATTTTGAATGGTTTGTCACAAACATCACCTTAAAATATCGAGTTTTTTTTTTCTTTAATTACATTACTGAATTCGACAGAAATTTCTGGGGTCATGATTATTGAATCAGGAATATAAAAATAATAAAAACGTGATAGACGAAATATTGCATGATAAAAATATTCATTTTTATTATTTTCTTATACAGAAACTTTGAAATAGAACTTTTTATATATTTTTAACAGATTCCTTTGGTGGTATTTAAAATTTAAATACATTTGTTTCATATGATTTTGGTTATTTCTTTTCCTTATTTCTTTTTATTTTACTGTACTTACTACAATATATTCTAAAGTTTTGTTTATTTTATTGTTGTTTTAATATATTTATATATTTTAAATTTTACTTTAAAATAAAGGAATAAATAAATAAATAAAATAAAAGGAAACGGTATCAATGTTTTTGATTTGGTTGATTTTTTTTATTGAAAACTATCCTCCACACTCAATTTTAATAATTTTAACAGTTGAATAAAATAATTATACCTACTTTTATTTTACTTGAAATAACCTAGAGGCCGAGTGGAAATATATTACCAATTAATCATGGAATTAGTTTATTTTATCGTTATTCATCTACCCAATATATACCACCCTCATGCAATAGATGTGGCCGAACGGATGCATGACGTATAATTCTAAATAGAAAAACAGATTCAGTTTACAAAGATAGATGACGAGGCATTGAAACTTTATTTATAGATATGTTTATAATAACATTTGCAATTATAAATAAATTTGGATTGATTCTAATTACGAAATTTTGAATTTAACATTAAAATGGAAATACTCGAACAATATATATAACATCTAAATATTATCGATATTTTTACTTACATTTTTACACTCTTCTGGTTGAAATGCAGCCAGTATACTGATTGGCGAATTCTGATATTATTTCCAATTAAGATATGAAATTAATTACGTGTCTTGACTCCACATTGATTCATTATCGGCTAAATTGTTTTCAAAATCAACGATTAGTATTATACTTATATTCAATCTCATAGTCATGTGTAGAATAATTATTAAAATTACATAATCCTTTTTTTTTTGTCCAATCATTTTCATTGTTTTAATTACGTTAATTACTAGTTGATGTTTGCTTAATGGATTGCTTTACCTTAATTTTGTGGGCCCTCTATTTCCTCTGTTTATATGATATATAGTTTATTCATTAATGATCAGGAGTAATTATAACAGGTATAGAATATAAATATTTAATTTTTTTTGTTAATGTATGTAAATGCATAGCATATGTATTACATACCATAAATTTATTTTTAAAAACCAACACTGTCTTATGCATTTAGATATTACTCAAAGGATGTTCAATTCTCTTACGGAAATATAAAACTACAGCCTGTATCGATAAACATTTATGTAAACTGACTTGCCTATAAAGAGATGGACTGACCTATAAGCCTGTTAGATCTGTCTATTTCTGGAGCACTTCAGACCTCCTCTAGCAGTCAGCTCCTCATGCGTTCACTGGCTCTGGTATTTCTATGATAGTGAGTAACAGTTGTGAGGAATAAACTATTTCTGACTGGAGATAATTTTGGATGACAGTTCCATAAAGTACTTAAGACCATTTTTCCAAAATTACGAATTAAGCATTAAATAGGTTTTGGAGGCAGGTAATATTTATTTATTTTTTCGTGTTAGTTCAAACCAAAACGTCTCAACAAAAGAAATATCAAATTGTGTTTGTGAAAATCATAGCCAACTTGGACTATTTTCCCAAAATCACAATATCGATTACAGTAAGTACCTTTGGGAACTGATATGTCCAATTATTTGATAAAGAAAGTTCGAATTTATCAGTTAACAATATAAATCATTGATTATATTTTTAACAAAATTATCTTTAATATTTATATTATCCTTGGTTTTCCTTAATTTTATTTAATTTGAAAAAATTATATTGAAAAAGCCAAAATTTCGAAATTCTAAAAGTGCAACTAATTTGTAATAACTTATCTATAAATAATATTCTTATGGAAATTATACGTACTTGTTTTATTGTAATAATTTTTAAAGTTTCAGTTTTAACTTAAATTGCAAAGATAAATATTATATTCCTTTTGAACTTTGGTTTTAGGATCTGATTATATTAAATATTTGTTACTTTAGAAAAAAAAATAAGAAAAAAAAAGCGTAATTTTAAGTTATGAAATAGTATTCATCGAAAGAGAGAAATAAGGAATAGATTAAAGAGTGATAAAAGGTTTATGGCAAACAAAACGAAAAGAACAATAATGGACCAGGTATGATGTGATAATTAAAATTATAATAATTCTAATGTGTTTAGAGCCAAAATTAAACGAAAAAATTGTATATATTATGTCTATAGATTGATAAGTATGCTGTGTATGTAGCAACCCAAGGTATTTGGGCAGCATTGCTGTAAATAATTTCTCCATAGGATCTAAATGTAATTAAAGCTATACTAGATTATTTTTCCTTGTTTGTCATCTCTATTTCTGTAACAATGGACATAATTAGAAAGATTTATATCATTTGAATAATTTGTATTTAAGTAATGAACATGTTATCATCAAAAGATGATACTAAAATTAGTGTGCTAGAACGAATCGGGCACAATTCAAAAAAATGTCTGGTGTCAGCAATTTTGAGTTGTGCCTCTTTCATTCTTGATGTGCGATATGTTTTCAATGAATGAATAAATTAAATTCTTCCATGAGGATGATTATTTCATTCATATTAATGTTATGTTGTTATAATTAATATTGCTTGAACATAACTGTATAAAATTTCGTTATTCCATCTTTATCATTGATTACATTACAAGAGCCATTGGTGACAAATCATTTGCGCTACAAATGTTAAGATAGGGGAGAATAGCCTTAAGTGAAGACCTATGCATAATCTCGTTTATATATCAGTTTCTTTTTTGACGCTTGAATTAACTTTCACAAACATCACTTGTGTTTATAAATATAGCTTATAGTATTGTTTTTCAAAATATATCACGGTCAAATAGGGTTCCGTGAGAATTATAAGGAGGCAAAACCATTCTTTTCTCGAATTAGATAAGAATTATTTATTCAGTGCAAGGAAAAGTTCTTTCTTTCTCATTTTTCATCTCCGTTATTTCATCATTATTAAAAAGAAAAAAAAGTACCTGCCTGACTCAGCAAAAAGTAATAATAATAATAACAACAGCGAACTCGGCTTAGGTTCACCACCAATCGCTTTTACACGCCTATGTTCCTATATTGACAGGGCGCATGCTCACCAATTCCGGGTTGTGTAACCTAAGTCCAGTGGAATCATCCTTCTTCTGACAAAATTTTCTATCCAATACCTTATTCTTGAAGACCTTAAGACGTTCTTCCTTCAAAGTAACAAGCATTTCCTGTTTTTAACCTCGCCTTCATTTACTTTTGAATATCGTTTTTGTTTTTCTAGTTTTGGTTTTTATCATAGACCCGATTCATAAAAATTCCTCTACGCTTTCAAACATATTCTCTTCCCTCTCCCCCCATATCCCTTTCTATATTGTTGGAGACAGCTTCACCTACTTCACCTGATTGTTATACTCTGAGGATATATTGATAAAATATTTAATTCAGTATTTTTAATAATGTCGATGATGGGGTTCGTCATCCGGTTGGATGACCATTCTCTTAAAACTAAAAATTAACTTAATCTAACTAAACATCGTATCCTGTCAATGCTGGTAGATTGGAAGAGATAATGAATATTGGAGAGTGTATTGGAGACATTTCGTTGAGTCAAAAAGAACATTATATGGCTTATTTTATTTAATTCCTCGGCAATGGATAAACAAAAGAATTGATGCTAATTTGTTGATTTATACTTCCGGTATGTGCTATGGCAAACTGTCTAGAAATTATTATTTTACTGGAATTGCTGTGATCATCGTATGGTATAATGCAAAAACAATGGAACGCCATAGAAGAGAGTTGAGGAAGCTTTTATTGATAAGTAATTTGAGCATCAGGGTTAAAGTAGGCGTGATAAATAAGTTTGATGATCTTCTAAATCGCTCTAATTTTCTCTATTATTTTCGATATTCCATGGTATTAATGAATATAGAATTATTAATAATTTAACTCCCGCTATAAAAAGAACCACCTTCACCTTTGCGTGGCCTATTTAATGAGGAAGGAGCTCGAGTATCCTTGAAATGTATTCACTGTCTAGGGTAGGATATTCAGCGAAAGGGTGAATCCCAGGGTGACTAACTCCTCGCAGAGACGCCCTCAAACCCTCTGACCAATAGGACGACAAAGCCAACCCTATATGCGCCATATACAGGCACCCACTGACGCGGGGGATGGTGGGCCCGGCTAAATCCGTCCGGAGGGCGGTGGGGGTTCCTGGCCGCCGACGGGGAGGGAGGGCGGCAGAGGTTGACGGGGGTCCGGACCGTGAGGATCAAGCAGCCTCATCGAGTATTTATATAGATATCTGTATCTAAAGGAGAAGAAAAGAGCCTGTACTGCGAGGCTTCGCAAGTTTTTGGGCGGTAGTTGTTCGCTGTTAGCACCTGGCCAGGATGCGGCGAGGCCAGGAGTACTCTTCCCAGAGGGAGGAGACCTCGAGCCGCACCACCGAGCGACATGTCACTACGAGACAGGTCACTAGTCAAGGTAAGTCTTCCAGAAAGTGATTAGTTGGTCAATTACCAATATCTGTTGGGCATTGTTCTTCCACTTTGTTATAAAACGTTTCAAAGTGTTGCTATAAGAACGTGTAATTCAATAGCATCATGCTAAAAAGGAGTTTTTCAGCTGTTAGCCAAAGTTGACTTTCTTGAAAATTTAAGCGTTGTTAAATATTTCATGTAATTTTTATGCGCTATTTAAAAATCTTTGGTAGGATCTTTCTTCATTTTATAGATACCAATAGTTAAGCTTGAAAAAGAAAAGTTTAATTGTGACCATTTTTTCACCATAATTGTCCCAAATTCGATTCAATACTCCTTTTAGCACCAAGTAATTCAATTGTAAAGTGTGATTGTATTTACAATCTATTTTTTCAAAAGCTGTGGATACAAGTCTTATCATTCTTAAATTTTTGTGTAATCAATTTGCGAATGGCTATCATAGTAAAACTATCATAGAAACAATCGGTACTGTATCATCCTTAAATGAAGACTTGAAACCCAAGAATAGCCGAAACAGATTTGATATATCTGTTCCTCTGAGGTAAAATGTTATTAATCCAATTTTGCTGATTTTAAATTTTATATGCTATCTGCATTATTTTGGCCATATTTATAAGTATAAGTATCTATGATATACTAATATAAAATCCTAAATAGTCAATTAGTAAATATTGCACACATATATTTCTATATCCGGAACTGCTAAATGTTTCTTGACAATTTAATAATAATTAACTTAGATTACCTTTCTACTGTGAGAAATTTCATTAAAATATAAATATCCCTAATTATTTTATTTTGAAAGTAAGTCCGGAACAGTGTATATTTTCGGAAAGTTGCTAAGTTGATAGAACAACAATCATGTGGCTGTTATGTACTACAGGTTTCCAAATTCAGTATTTTACTTGAGTATTGAATATTTATATTTTTTTCATAATAAATGAATTTTTTCATTAATAACCTAATAATTAACAAATTTATATTATGATATTTGTTTTAATTTCTGCAATTTTCGATTCAATGTATTTTTTATTTTCGTTAATTCATTTTTATATTGATGATTAAATAATGGTTATTCTTAATAATCGCTAAGTGGAATAACTTTAAAGAGTTTCAATTATGAATCTTTTTTTTTAATTAACTGAAATATTACAAATATTTTCTCAGAATTATTTTTATTATTACTTATCTATAATATGATAAATTAAAAACTATATGTATTTATACATTTACTGTTACGGATTACGTGAAAAAATATTTAGATAAAATCTTTATATAAAATGGACATTTAATTTAAATTATAATAAATAAAAATATCCCTCTTCTGCTTTCCGACCTTCAGAGATCTTTTTACTTCGAAAATTTATAAATTAATTAATCAAGCTCGCTCCTGGGATCAGCACCATCTCAATCCTATTCAATTATCTCAGAAGGACCCTTTTTTTTTTTTAGGAATAAATTTTTATCATTTTTAGGAATAAATTTAACAAATGATAATATGTTAATGGCGAGAGTATGATTGACCATGGAAAAGGTACGCATGAGAATCTTGGGGATGCGGTCAATAAATAAACATTAAAATAAGAAAAAAACTTATTATAAAATGTGCCAACGTTTCAGCCTAAGTTTTAGGCCATCATCAGGGAAAAACAAGATAACAATAGATGTAACAACAGTGGAATTATCAGTAATAATAAAAAAGTAAACAAACAGCAAGATAAAAAAAATATAAATTATATGGAAAAATATGCTGATTACATCTATAGTAATCTTGTTTTTTCTTAGCCCTTATGATAGCCTAAAACTTAGGCCGAAACGTCGGCACACATTATAATAAGTTTTTTCTTATTTTTGTGTTTATTTATTGACCGCACTCCTAACCAATATTCTCCTACGATTATATGTCAAAGTTGTAAAATAACATGGAGATGCATGTTTATGAAAATTTCCCTTTGTTATTCTTTGTATTTTTCATTTGTTGTGATGGTATTACCAATTAGTTTAGTAAGTAGCATGTTCATAATTCTTGTATTTTAGATCAACAGAAAACTTGTTTATTTTGTGTTTGTGTTGAAATCATATGAATCATATGTTGAAATCATATGTTAGGCTAATAATCTTATAGTGCTGAAGGTTGTTAGTAAAAGATAGGGAATCCATAGATTTCACTAAATTTGTATACACAGCGATTAAAGAATTGATCAACTATTATCATTTTTAATTTATAAAAAAATAACATAAATCGTGTTGTTTATTTGTCGACAATAGGACACTAGAACCATATCGTTTTGGGAATGGTTTGCCTCGCAAATGTGTTAATCGCAAAATACTGATTTTCAATTGGCATAATCTGTAACATCAGAATAACGTTTAGAGGAACATCGATTCGATGAACTATTTACTACATCACATTAATTGTAGCAGAAAATATTGTTCAAATTCAACTCAGAATTCGATAATGCAATAATTTGGGTGTAAATAGTTCTCAGGACAATAAGAGTCGACCTCCGGACGAGAGTGAAAGACAAAAACGCTCGCTGTTAAAAATTCAAAATACTGGGCCAACTATTAAAGTTAGGCTCGAAAATGGGGGTTGCAAGTGGGATTATATGGTGGTCAATAAATCACCTCGAATTTTGTTTGCTACATTCATTCCTTAACTGTACTAGATGGTAACCACTTCTTATGGTAAGTCACTTCTTTGCGAAGCACATATCTCGATGTCTACAAGGAATCACGTCTATAAACTTGTGTGTTAGTGTGCCCCTGTAGGAAAAGGGGCATAAAGTCCTTAGGTTTCACTTTATTTTTAACATTTTAAATTTTATAGATAAAGGGAAAGTAATCATAACAAATTAGGTAGAAAAATTCTAACATTCAAGGTTAAAGTAAAAAAAAAAGTTTCTTGAAGGTATATTTTTTCAGTTCTTAATCATGCTGTAACATCTTTAATTACTTCTATATATATATATAAATCAATTTAGCTATAGAACATTATTGTAATAATATGATATTAGGAGAACTAGTTAAATAGGATAATGCTGGATATGCCATAAACATTTTCATGGCCAAGTTAAATTTTAGAGAAAGAAAATTTTGAAAACTTGAATCCATGGTTAATATTTTAGTTTATTTTCATGAGTTACTCTTATAATTTACTTTAAATGTAATCTTGTGGGCATTCATTCAATTTTGTTTTCAAGTCCGTGGTGTTCTTACTCAGATAGGATAATCTCAAAATGGCAAATCACATTGTTAACCATTATATAATGTGTAATTCGAATTTGTCAGGAATGTTACTGGTCATGTGTATTACCTTTAATTAAGAAAATCTAAATGAACCTTAGGAAGCATTAGGGTGTTGAAATTAAGATATTTTAATTAAATCAGAACCCTAGAAGCATTCTGAAATGCAATTTGCATTAATAAAATATTAGAAATAAAATAAACATGAGCTTACTTATTTTTTCCTTGAAAATAAATCCCGCTTGCGCAATGATCTCACAAGCTCGATTTCGCTTTAGTGTATATAAATTTTTGGGCCCTATCCATTTCCGAAACCTCTATAATATACCTATTTATCAATCTTTTCACGAAATACTCACGAATTTTTTAAGATAATTTTTTATTTTTGAATCCTGGCGTAAAAAATCAATTTAATACGGAGATGAAACTAAAATGTGACAATTCGATATTATCACAATGCGTTCTTAATGATTTAAGACAATTTGTAGTATTTAGTAAAGCTTAATTATGAATTGTTTAAAATTGAATTTATTTTTAAAATAAATTCAGGTCCCATACAACACAAAATTTTATTGAAATGACATAAAAAGAAAATAAATAAATAAAGAGAAAAGAAAATATAATAAATACAAAAGAAAAGAGAAAGTGTCTTAAGGTATTATATATCGTCGGTTTGAAAGAGGACTATGATATCTTAAAAACTTTGATTTAAGTTTTGACGTAAATCAACGTCATAATACGTCCGTCAAGATTTTCGAGAAAATGTGTTGCAACGATAGTGCAAATGGTAGACACTAGAGGGCCATACGACCAACTATAACATTTCCCATTTCATCTAAGGAGAAGACTGTGACATTTCAATTAAAAAGTGAAGTTGGCAATGGTATCATGCTGAAATCTGTGTAATACCGTAATGTATACTATTGCCTGTTGAAGATTTTATGGAAGGTCATCTTATTTTATTCTGTCTTCAATTTTGTCTTTCAATGTTTATTTTATTGTTTATTGTTGTGTAAGAAATATTTGTATAATATGCAGATCAAAAATAGTTTTTCATTTGTTTTGTTGTTTATTAAATAGATTTTAATAATTTTTTTATTTATTAAATTTTAACGTTTTAATTATTGCATTTGTTTTGAAGTTTTAATTTGCCATTCTGAATATATCTATTAATTATTTTGTGAATTTTCGAAAGAGAGAGAGCTTTACTAAACACCAATGCTGCCTAAATATATTGGGTTGCTACAATACACAATAGCGTACTGAACAATCCTTAGTTGTACATAATATATATATATATATATATATATATATATATATATATATATATATATATATATATATATATATATATATATATATATATATATATATATGTATATATATATGTATGTATATATATATATATATATATATATATATATATATATATATATATATATATATATATGTATACATTCGTCTTTTTTTCTTCTTTTTTCCAACCTTCTCATAATATATATGTACACACTTAACTTTTTTTTTTCTACCTTCTCATTTCTCCACAATTTTCCTTTCCAGTTATCAATAAACCATTTCCTAGCCTAGTACACAACTTCCTAATAGTTGGAAAACTTATAGAACTAATCCAATATTGAAATTCGATCGCACACATATCCAGAACAAAAGATAGTAACTGATCAAGATACCAAAATGATAAACAAACCAACACACATTGGTTTATAACACATTTATGGTTTAGTTTTTTTTTCATGTTGTTTCTCTTGCCAGAAACTGTTCCTATTACATTATCTATGTATAAGTAATATCATTATTGTTATTTATTTTTGTTGTAATATCATTATAAAAGTTCAAGTGAGTCCAAGTTATTTGTATCAGTTATCTGATACGTTTATTCAAAGATCTTAATTTTTGATTTAATGGAAATTTGCCTTCAATAAACTGTAATTGTTTCTATTTTCATTCTATTTTCCAAAGCCTAAGTGGGAAATTCGTTTAATCTTTTGATGAAAACTATCATAACTATAGAAAAATTATAGGAGGGGAGGGTATATCAATTTGAATAAAAGTGATTGAAAACATTTTACTGAGTGCCTTTAAAATGTGTAAGTAATACAAGGATCCTGTGATTAGGCTTCGTATTGAAGTAGATATGAAAAGTAGACAGT
The DNA here is from genome assembly GCA_948150685.1 of Rhaphigaster nebulosa. Taxonomy (NCBI): domain Eukaryota; kingdom Metazoa; phylum Arthropoda; class Insecta; order Hemiptera; family Pentatomidae; genus Rhaphigaster; species Rhaphigaster nebulosa. Next base: position 47,185,153 of record OX411308.1, on the reverse strand, counting down.
TTTGCAAAACTTCAATGGCTCCCCTGCGAAGTAGTCATTTTTCGAATTAATTAGGGATTGATAAATCCTTCTATACCATCTATGCGGATGTCAACTGATTTTTCGAGTTATCATAGTCTTGTTCCAAACCGACGATATAGCATCCATACCAAAAAACATTGGATAATAAATCCACTAAATGTAAATATAAAAGAGCAAAGATTCCAAAAGAGACATAAATTAATTGTAAGGATGTAATTTTAAGATAGAAATTTCAATGTGGTCCATTTCAGACATCTTTCCATTAATTATATGAAGCATGCCAAATCCTTCAATGAACATGCAACTACCAAACATGAACGTTCCGCTTCTATACCTACCAGTTTTGTGTTTCATCGTGTTTTATAAAATGTAACGAAAAGGAAAATTATACCGTTTCAATGAAAATATTTAAAATACTACACTCACTTAAATTCAAGTGGCAAAAATCAAACATTTGTATAATTCCTAAACGAAAAAGATTTTTAAAACAAGTTACCAAATTGATCAAGTAATGAATGAATAATAAGAATCGATTCTAGATAGACATTATAATACGTATATGTTTTGGGAGTGTAAACCGTTTCATTTCGTTCCTTTAAGATTATGATAAAGATCCCTAAAACATTTTAAAATACAAGTTTTGAAAAATACTATACAAGAATAGTGTGTGTTTAAAGAACTTGAATTAAATAAGGATTCTTTCCGACTTTTGCTTAAAATAGTGCCTTATAATTTATGTGTTGGTAAGCTTATACTTAATTTTTTTTCTGTGAATCATAGGCTATCTAGTAATTTAAACCAACTGGCACTGTTCTTTATAACTCATTCGTCAGAAGAAAAGCTCTTGGAACATTTTCCTAATGTATTTTTATTCATGGTGAATCAGAGACTGTGAGTTGCCACCACTCCGTGAAACCTCTGCACGTAAATAGAACATGGAATCAGAACATTTTTAAAATTTGACCGTGGAATCAGCGTCATCGAATTATCGGTCCTTTGCCAATTAAACATGAAGTCATTACTTCTAAACATATAATGCTTAACCAACGAAATCGAGCTTATCCTAAGAATAATTTTAATATAAAAAAATAAAAATGAAATTAAGAAATATCACTATTCTTTGGGAAATTCTGGAGGCTTTTTTGTTGGTCTCCATGTCTCCACTTTTTGTCGATGGTTTTCCCTTCTAACAAGTCATACGTTTGCGCAGGTTCAAAAACAAAACATCTTCGAGCCGCTTTGATGTCACTTTAAAAAAAATCTATCGATTCTGGTAGAATTGATAGATACTAGGCTTGTCCTTTTTTTCTAAACAATAAATTAAATAATTAAAAATAATAATATGCAATGCAGAATTCAAAATTATAGTAATGAGGAGTTAATGAACAGCAGCGATTGGTCGTTCTGCTACTGCGCTTATTTCCCTCTCCGCAATTCCGATAAATTTCTAGAAGGAAATATCCGAGGAGCAGGATTTTTGTCTCTCATACCGATCCAGTGTGTGTCTCTTGTTGTGAATGGCTCGAATTACGACAACTGCATTGGCAAACAACTTAAGGAAGAACCTTGTGGGCGGAGCTTAGGCCAGAATGTTACGCTGGAGGAGAGCCTTTTACATAACTTCGGGCTACCTTGTCAAATATACCATGTTTATTTTTTTGTTTAGCATTTTGATTTGTTTTACTTACATTCTTTCAATCGCGTGCACTAGTTCCTAAGTTTATTATTATTTCTATAAGAATACGTTATTATTAGTCGCAATTTCTTTCAACTGCAGTTTTTCCTTAAGTAGTATACCTATATATATAATATATATATCTGTCTCCTTCATACCTATCTGCGTTAGAATCTATCATGAGCCTAGTCCACTAGTTGCGGGTCTTCATTGTGGAGCTATTCCAATTCAATGTCCTTCGTTTGTTCTGAGCCATCCCCACAACAATGAGTCCCGTCCAAACTGCAAAGAGCAACCTCTGCTCGAAATGTCTCTAGAGATAGCCAACGTTGGTCTCCCTGTTTCGCTGTTAATTCTATTTAAAAATTTAAATAAAAAAAATGGGAAAGATTTTGGATATGGAAGCTATTCAGTGCTACCAACGAGCCATAGCATGACCTCCTAGATATATGAAAATTTGAAGATGGTAGAGGATTTGTCATTTTTTTAAGGATGACACCCCAGTGATTTTGAATACCTTCTATAAATGGTTGGATTCATGATCAGTAAAAAAAAATACGCATATTTGAGTTTCGATTTCACCGATCATGAGGCTTGCAACCTCCCTCCAGAGCTTTGATAATGGATTCCTTTAAGTCTCATATATACTTTCAAGATTTCTAAACAAAGTATATCTATTTTTATTCGGAGGGAAAAAAATACACTCCACCTTACACTTTTGACAAGGAAAATTCTAACGGAAACTTCATACCTGGCGAGTGGAGATTTGAAATACGAAAATCGCTACAGACTGTACCGAAGAGATCATCTCCAAGTGAAGTGTAGAAAGTCTGAATTTAATGTCAAGATTACTTCGTATCATCTGAAGGTTCCTGAAGGATGCCTTGGCAGAGTGAAATGATATGGAAATATATATAAGCATAACATGAGAGGTTCATTACTTTTCCGGCAAAATTCTTAATGGCTGTTCTCTTTTGTCACGGTTTCTGCAGCGGATGTGCTTGATATCCCAGTAGCAGTTGTTATTTTGAATATCTTCAATTTGTTTTAAAATAACTTCAGTCACCCACATAATGAAAAATATAAATTACTACAAAAACCACGTCAGACGACAATAACACTATGACAACTAGCGCAAAATCTCCACCGAACACATCTAACTTGCAATGTTGCTCAACATTGTTTCAGAGAATCCTATTTCGATGGAACTCGACATCTTTTATCAAGTAGACCCGCATTACATACTCTTCTATGTAATATGCACCAATGTCTATTCAGTTTCACGCGTAACATTGAGTCCTGGTGTGGACTAAGCTTAAAAGAAAGTGGAATTGTGGCACGAAGTACAAAATCTATAACTAACACTCTACTTACTGCTAACTTTAATTATTTTATTTTTTATCATTATTGTGTTTTCAAAACTGTTATTATTTATCACAAACTATATATGAGCAACAACCTAATTTTTTTTAAAAACCTAAAGTATATCTCCGGCACTAACTAGATAATTTTAACTTTTGTTTTAAACAATAAAATGGTAATTATTTGTTTTATATTGTAAATATTTGTTCTGAACCTCTTCTAGAAAAAACTGCTATAATTTTTTTCCGAATCCTTGATCAGTCAGTCAATAAAAAGATTTGCCTTTTAATCAGTTTATGAAGAGATCGTCCATCTATAGGAGATCTATTTCATTTCAGAGCATGAAGGGATTTTTAGCTACTATAAATCAAATGTAAATTAGATTCCTCTTTTACCTTTCCTTTAATATTGTAGGTCATTTCCTCTATTTTTAAAACTAATTAGTGGGTGGACATGCATTTTATAACAGTTTCATAACTCCTAGAGCTGGATTTTTGGGGTTTCGGGGATGTCTGATACATACAGACACAAATATATATATATATATATATATATATATATATATATATATATATATATATATATATATATATATATATACTTCTCCTTAAAAACTATGGAATTGTTCTGCCTAGAAAACATACCGAATTTCAGCTTATTTGGGGCCGCGGAGAAGTATATATATATATATATATATATATATATATATATATATATATATATATATATATATATATATATATATATATATATATATATATATACTTCTCCGCGGCCCCAAATAAGCTGAAATTCGATATGTTTTCTAGGCAGAACAATTCCATAGTTTTTAAGATTTTTCGCATTTCTGAAGACCCTCCAAATTGAGTTAAAGGGTTGAAAATGTGCATTTGAGTTGGTATGGAAGTGTCTTTTGGGGTCTCAACGTTTTTCTCTCATTCCACCATTTTGTATTTTTGTTTGTAGTTTGGTTTAGTTCAGTTAAGATTGTATTACGACCTTAGTGAAGGAGTTCTGCTGCTCAAGATATTTTGTTTCTAAATATTGTTTTGCTATTTTTGACTTGTATATCTTCACTGCAACCGTTTGGAAGTTTTTCATCATTATATATTATATTGTATTTGATTATTAAATATTGAAAAGCAATAAATTTATTTGCATGTTCGAGCGTGGCAGACATTATACTCGTATTGGGCCAGCCAACCTTGTTTCAGCTGAGCCCCTGAGGATGTGGCCAGATTTGGTCTAGCACGCAGGCCGCCGTCTAACTTTAGTACAGTCGGACATTCTATCTTCTCTTATATATCATGCTTTTCTTTCCTATCTCTTTTATCTTGTATTTTATATTTTTGTAGTAAAAGTCCAATTTATTAATGTAAAAATATTTTGAAATCTAATTTGCTCTATTGAGCGCAGTATTAAACGAAATTTAATTTTTCGTCCTTAATCCTGCTATGATATTTTAGTATTCTTTGCTTTTGTTGCTAGCATATATACAATTATATCTTTAGTTTCTTAATCGTTTAGTATACTGCTTTGACAGAAATTATTGACAAGTGAATTCAACCTGTATTTGAGGGTTTTGAATAATATTGTGGTTAAAAAATCAGTTATAAATAAAATATGCATATTAAAACGATAATTTAGAAGGTGAAGCAAAGCCAGTATTGTTCTTTTTTTTTTAAACCTAATAGTTAAATAATTTTGTCTCTTTTTTTAAAATAATTTAAAAAAATAGTTAAATAAGTTCAGTATGATCTTAGGGTATAACATCCAATTTGAAAAAGAGTTCCAGCATGGATCACCACACCATCTATCACTTATTAATCATGTGATGAAAATCAATCAATATGTTGCACTGTTTATTTTTTATTGTATTACTTGCATATTAAAAAAAATAATAATAATAATTTTATCTTACATTATTCTTGTATAATAAATTTTAAAATCTATTCTGGATAAAGATAATTTTACAAACCGGAATAACTGTAGCCTTTTAATACTGCTAAATTCCATAATAACTTTACAAATTACTTGCAAACTAGCTGAATTCTTGAATTATTTTGTGATAATCACTTCAGGAGTGAAAATGAAACAATAGAGGAAAATTAAAGTTAATGAACCCCACTCTCCCCCAAAAAATGAGAAAAAAAATAATACCTAAATAAAATAAAAAAATAAATCACTGGAATAAATATAAATAATGGTAAAAAAAATGCTATTGAAATACTGATATGTCCATAGATATATCTTAAACAAATATACTATTTACATATTATTGGCACATTTAAATCTAAATAGTGAATAATACACCATGTCTGGGAAACGGAGTTTTTAGTTCTGGTGTTGTGTGCTCTTTATCTGTTACTTTTGATCATCTTCTTCATACTCAGTTGTTTAATATTTTACAATAAAGGATACTGTAATATATAGTTGGTTTGCAAGCTCCATTTTTGAAATAATGGCTTATGCTACTCAAAAGATTGGTTTTGGTTAGTTTAGTATTAATTAATTTTAAGATTAATTAATTAATCTGTCAAGATATTGTAACAATTACTTTTCTGGCCCTTAGAAGTGTTTATTCTTCACTTTATGGTTTAAATAGGTTTAAAATAGTTAAGAGAACTTTTATTAAATGTCAGAATACTTAAGTTAATTATTATTTATTTTATACCTACTTATTTTACGAAAGGATAGGAATTACTCGTAAACATATCTTTTTTTTTTTTAATATATGTACATAAATAAAAAAAAAAAGAAAGTTTTTTGGCCAGATTGTTAAATCCAATAGATACATATCCCAGCTAGCGCTATCTGTTGTAAAATTAAAAAACTACCTGGTCTTTGGGAAGGTTAGTTAGTGCTGCTCCCTTACGTTCATTCTTGGCAAACCTGGCACTCCTCAAGCTATTTAATTTTCGCTGTTTTTAAAATATTTTAACTATGATATAATTTGTGTCTCAGGCAAAATTTTCGATATGTTGAACTATGAAATTCTTTGTTTTAAGGGAAAGGAATACATGACAAGACAATTTATCAAATAATGGATTAGTATTTTCTTTATTTTCTGGGCTCACAGCACATGTAAACATTGTTCATTTAAAACACTCATATCAGTATATTGTAGATTCTTAATTGAAAATAATGTCACTATGGAATCACCAAGTTGATTAACTTAACACTAACTTGGTGGGCATTTTATAACAATTAAATTGATTAAGAGGCTTCAATATAGATTAGTGCTCACTAATCAGTTATAATATTGCACCATTTGTTTACTAAATGCTGAATGAAACTTTTAATTGCTTGAAAATTACTAATCTTATTACCTTAAAGACAAGGTAGATTTGATAAAAAATAAATAAATAAGCTTAATAATCACCAATTCTATTTCAGAAATATTTTTTATTTAATACATAGTTCTAATTTATATTTTTTAAATTGTTAAATAAAATCTGATTTTTTTTTTAAATGTTAAATAAAATAACACCTCAGAATTTCCAGTTTAATATTGTAACATAAAAAAAGGATTCAATAAATTAAGATATAATATTTTGTATTATTTAATTTCAAGTTCTGTCTCATTTCATTAGTGACTATCTTATTTCTTATGGTACTGGAATGTATACTCTCTCGTTCATTTTATTCTGTTCTATATTTTTATAGGTTGTTACTCCTATAAGGCTAACAAGATAAACTAAACCTACCGACACCTTTGACAGCTGCTTCAAAAAATATTTTTAAAAAACTGTATCAAACTTAATTTTATTTCTGAAAAAAAAATTAAATTCATTTTCAAGAAAAATATCTATGAAAACAGGGGTTAATTGCTTTCATTATTTATCAAATAATAAATAAATAATGTAATAAGAAATTTATAATGAATGTAATTATTTAATATTAGTGAATGTAATAGAAACTAATATTTAGTTTCATCCGGTTAATTTTGGAGTACAATTTTTTTTTTTTTTTAATTGATCAAACAATAATCAAATTCTTACAATCTGTCTCAGAATAAGTTCGCATTCGGGGCCAAAACTAGGGTTTTTATCAGAAAAGGACATTCTAATTTTTACCACCCCTTCTTTCATCCCCATCCAATAAAAGCAAACTGTTTCAGAACAGTAGTTTAGGTAATATATTCCGAAATAAATATCATCATTTCATAACATTACCTTTTATTGACTGAATTATGGTCAAAACAATAAAAAAGCCAAAAAAAAATGTATTTTTCTTTACATAAAAATAAACATTGCTATAAATTTGCCATCCTCTGGGGCATGTTCCCCCTTTGCCCTTCTCCCTAGTTCGGTCCAGTTCTGATTCATACTATGTTTAAGTATTCCTGTTACAATTTATAGCAGGTTGCCAACAGAAACATTTTTCTGTGTTCAAAAAGAATTAACTTTTTTTTCATAAGTAACAGTTTCGATACCAAATCAATAGCCAAATTCGTTGGTTTCTTAATTTCTACATGATCAGGACCAGATAAGCTCTTAGTTTCAAACACAGACATTGTCTAGAAAGTATCGTCAATTGTTTCTTAATTGATATAAAGCAAGATTGACAGGGGCTGTGAGAAATTGAACCTTCGGTAATGTAAAGTTATTGTGCGGCAGGCGATGTCCGTCCCCGTGAAAACGGGGTGAAGGAAAACCCGATTATTTCCGGTTTTCAAAGGAAGGGACCTTCTATGAAAACATGTGACGGGCCTTTAGTTTTGCAAGTCTTAGCACAAAAGCGTTATTCCATTCAAATAATGGTACCATAAAGTGAATGTAATTTTTGTGTGGGGTCGCAGCTTTGTAATAGAAAATATACTTTTTTCTTGCCATTTTTCTCTTCTCTCTAATATCGGATTGTCTTAAAACAAATCTTGTATAATTTGGCAAAGCTCTCATCAAATATAACATCGCATCTAAGTATTTTTATTGTAACTTTCTGTTGAAAGTTTTCATCATAATTTAAAATATTGTTTTATGATAATAATTTTTAAATTTTCATAGGATTTATTACAGTTTTTGCCATTTCTGTCAACATGCAAACATATATAATAGAACCCATTAAAACATTATATCTGTCATAAAACATTTAGTCAAGAAAAAAAAATGAGAAGTAAATAATAAGCGAATAAAGAAGGTACAGAAAATATAATCATAAATTATGAACTACATATTAATGAGGAGAAATGAAGTAAAAAAAAAAATTATAACAATATACCAGAAATTAAAATATATAAACTAGTTACAACAGAAATTTTGTTTTTAATAAAAATTTATAGTTTCATTGTTATTGAATTAATTTATGTTTTAATTTAGATGTACTATATTCCAAAAGTCTGTTCATACTTTTTTATTTAAATGAAGATTCTGTTACTTTTTTTTCTTTCCGAGTTTTCCATGCCAGATCGTAAGAAAACCCTGTCAAATTAAAAAATAAATTTTAAATATTTGAGATTGTAAAAAAAAAGATAAATAAATAATTTACGTAGTTACTTCTTAATATCATATTCAGGTTTCCTCTCTTGAACCGATTTAAGCTTCAAGGGCGTTTGCGTTATTTTGATCTGCTGGTAACGTGATAGTCTGGTTATACGTTAGTATTTTAGTATTATATATTGCTGATATTTTGCAGGACCATTATAACATTTTACTAGACATCTCCTGCTGTAAAATATAGATGAACAATTTTTGCATGATCTTAATTATTTTATAATACTTATTATACAAAATATGTAAATCTTACCTGAAGTGAAGGTCAGAGTTAATATTACAGTTATTTAATATTCAGTTTTCATATTTGTTCATTATCATATTTTAGTCATTATATCGGCACTGAATGAATTTTATATGAATTTTACTATCGAAAGTGATGTTTTACTTGATCTTAATTTCAAATTTATTTTCCGCCGCATTGCTAAAGTATGATCCTTGAGTTGTAAAAATCCTTATTACATTTTAATTTAATTATGATGTATTTTTTTAAGTGAGTGAAATATATTTTAAAAAATTTACATCTTAAAATAATCTGTAATTTTCTTTTTGTTTCAGGTAAGCTCACATTATTTGTTAGAATCTTAACAAAAATATTTAAGGTAAGGTGCATGTTCTACTTTTGTATCTTTTTAATTGTTCTCTACAAAATGAGTTTAAAATGGGCTGAATGCCGTTCACCGCCTCTTTCTCAAACAAAAGCCATTAATGCTAAGTATTATTCAGTTCTGACATCGACTGAGAAAGTTCTCTTGTGTTTTGCACGTTAGGATATACCTGGGAGATGACCGGAAGTTCTCTTTCTCACAATACTGCGAAACGCCACGGCCTTATGCATTTTAATACACCGTGATAACTGGATTAACTAACCCAACTATATATTTGTTCATTAACTTTTCCCATTTATTAATTATTTCTGGTTTTATTGCTTGGAAGCCCCATAGCTTTTATTAAATTTCTAAATAATTACTAGAAAACAGATAATTATTTTTTAAATTATCTAAGTGGACATTTCTTAAGAAAATGAAGATATCTGTTTAATACAAAAATAAATTTGACTAAATTAAAAAAAATTCTTTCTTCACATTTTGATGAGATTAGTTAATTATAAAAATGATAAAATACGTTTTTATTATCATTTTTCAAATTGTAATATCCCATACCTAATTAAGCGCGGTTAAGTAAAGATTATAAATAATAAATTATCAAATAAAATGTATAAGAATTTTTCCACATTTTCATTATTTTTCTCACTAAATGTATATGTTTAAAATAAATTTAGAAAATGAGGAAATATGATCGAACAACCAGTTTTCGTTTATTTGGTTAAGCGCCCTTATGTATTGTACGCCAGTAGTCCATCCTTCAAAGGATACGACCTATAACAATTATAAATAATATATACAAAATTGTGTATATTGTATAATTTTAGCCTAATCGAATCATCATTTATAGAACAATCTTCCCGAAAACATTTTCATCAGATTTATCATTTGATGGGTTTTGACAGTAGTAAACTTAGTCATTTTTCTAGAAAAATATATTGTCAGTGTTACGGCTGATTCCTTGAGGATGATAGTCTCGCGTGAATGTGGGCCAGCAACTTCTCAGAAGTGAGTGACCAGCTGTGTATGCTTCCTCTTGTAGAATGTGCTAATTTTAGATCTTATCTTTCAATTCTATTGTGAACTCCATATTCCGAAATCCGTATATTGTTGTGCTAACCTTTTGCATAAAAAATTAAAAACCTCTTTACTGTCTAAACATCCTGATGATTTCTTGCAAAAAATATTATAAAAGATAATACTAAAGTCGTTCTGGTTATTTGAACCATCATTTGTGATAAAAGGTTTCCAAGCCATGTATACATAAAATGACTTTAAAACAAGCTCTTACTAATAAAATAAGTTCTAGTTAGAACTACGACATTTTTATTGTATTGAAAATATAACGTATTCTGTTAATAAGTAATAGGCATTGGGCGTGCTCTTATAGTTGTTTAATTAGGTGAGTGTATATAAATATTTCATATAAGTGGGATCAAATAAATAATAATATTTGTCCAGATGAAGATGTTATGTATGTATGGAATCATAAAACTTGGTCGTAGTTAATATTTATTTTTTAAATAAGGAATTGATTGGTTAATATATGTACAAATAAATTGTAAAGTGTGTTATAATAATAATGAGCCTGAAGTGAATAACTGACTAGAGTTGGACAGAGCGTATTGTGGAGAAAAGTAGTAAATAGGTGGGGAAAGGCGCGGTTCGATCACATCCGTCTGGTCAGCTCTAAGCTGTTGTAGTTCAATACGCTGTATTTTGCATAATAATGGTCCGATTTATATAATTTTTTTAAAGGATTTAATTACCTTTCATATGATGATATGCATAATTTACCGTAAAATGCATACTTTTTGAGTAATGCGCAAATAAAATTTTCTTTTCGTCATAATTTTTTTCCTACCATTTTCTCGGTGATGTACTGCCCATATAAAACTTAAAGAGCTTAAAGGAGAAGACTTCAGGCAACCTTCATAAAAATTGTTAGAACCGTTTTCGAGAAAATTGTGAAAAAGTGTTAAATCGATGATATAAAGTGGCACTTCCGATTAGTCGATTTTAGCTAAAAAGTTACTGTAGCATCCCAGTCACATACCTATTTTAAATAAGTAATTTCAGTTTCAGCTTTTAGTTTTTGAGCTAGGCTGTTCACATACGCACAGACCATTTTGTACTCAGGGGAGCTTAAAACGTGTATTTCCATTGAAAGCTCGGATTCAAAATTTTAACGAGCGCAATACTTCCTTTACTTTAAATATCATAATTAGGTTAGGGAAAGTAAAAAGCTCGTTGATTTTGGAATGGGTAATACAATTTATTTATTTGTTAAAAACGTTATACCATGGCAACGTAACTGGCACTAATAAATTATATGAAAATTTCGGTTTCACCATTTTAGTACTTCGCTTCGGTTTCACCATTTTAGTACTTCGCTGGATGTTCCTTGTCAGTTGTCTGTCTAATTTTAGATTTAAAAGAATCTACCGCTGGATATCGATCAGTGCACGCATCTGCTCTTCTTAAACATTTTTCTTGAATGAATGTAGTTTTCTTCTTGACGCTTTAAAATGAAATACCCCATTGTTAATGGTTTTAGTTTACTATAACTTTACATATCCATTGTAATTGACCTGCTTTCCCATCATGGCCCTAATGCTGGTCTTATCTCCTTGTCAGCGAAGAGTACGTTATCAACAGAAAATCGACTTCCCATTCCACCATTAGCTTTCCGGCCATTAGAAAAAAGCTATTTTCCTTGATGAACTTTTAGACATGAAAACTGAAGATACGCGTTAAGAACGCATTTGTCTGTTATAATTAATGTTAGTAAAAAGAATACGAAAGGTTTTTTACCTTCGCTAATTTTTTTTATTTTATTGTTTTAATAATTTTATTTTTAAACCTAATTAATATTAGTTTTATCGCTTTTCTGTTAAAATTTATAAAATGCCAGTTTACCTATTAAAACGAATGATATGAGTAACTATTGTCTTTTAACTGTAGATCTTGACTTTAATTTTATAAACCTATCTGGGTTCAACCAAAAAGTCAAAAACAAATCAAAAATTTTTAACAATTTCCCCACACAGATTTGGCAATGATGAGAAATCAGTTTACCAGTTAACAGAATTCATTTTCGACTTTAATGATCATCATGTTCGCCTAAAAGATTTCGACATAGCAATAAAATCCGATGCAAACCTTCATGGGTGTTGCAGTACTCCTTTATGGGCTCTTGGTTGGCTGTTGACGCCGTGCGACTTTAGAAAGTGACACAGTTGAGGAGTGGAGAAGGCTGGGGTTGCCATGACCGGACCGAGGTCTGGCTGTCGTCTGCTTAGTGGACTAAGCATACTGTCACGGTGCTTAGCAATAGTAGGGAGAATCCGGCATGCTTTAATGAATGATCCAGAAATCTTTGGAATTTGTGACAAAGTTGGTTTTATACTGGCTTTGTTGATGTCTACAAAACTGAAGGTGTCTCTACTTTTGGCTGATGTTTTGTCGTATTTTTGAGTTAGTTGTAACAAAGATCATTCGTGCGCTGGGGTTTACACTAACTAGGAACCGCCTCTGCATTTATTGCATTCCAAAATCTTCAATTCTTGATGAATTATGTCAAAATTAGAGGATTAAAAAGAAATCCTATCAAACCACTATCACCATGTGTCGTAAACTTACGACTTTCTGTCGTACATTATCCTTTAATAATGTTCAGCTTATCCCCGTTGAAGGGATCCGCTAACTAGAACTTTATCTGGACAAAAAATTAACTTTGAATTATCATATAAGACAGAAACGATAAGAAACTGCTCGTCGTTTCCGATTACTACTTGATAAGCGTTCTAAGACTCCAAATTATTACTTAATACTCATTTCCATGACCATAATGATGCCTAATTTGATGCACGGAGTTGAGCTTTGGGGCACCACTAAACCATCTAATTCCTCCGTATTCAATCCTTCGAAAAAATCACCCATAGTTCAGTAATGACATAAGTAATGTGTTATAGATTAGCGCGAAAAAGATAGATATCCTTCGATTATAAACTCTAATCCACTCCAGCCTTGCTCCAAAAGTTTGCCTTGGGTCTAAAAAGATCTGAAGAAAAGGAGGCCACGGAAGATTCTAACATATACTCGTAACTGTCATTGAAGTCTGCTAATGGATAGTTAATTGAATAAGTTCATTTTAATCCCACAAAACATTTCCTTATGTATCTTTGTTACTTTTGTAAAGCTCAGTATTTTTTATTTTATTTTTTTATTCTTCTTCTAAAGCTTAGTGGATAATAGCTATGGGTAATTATGATTGGAGGATAATGGATATTAGTACAGCATTTTCAAGAATGACAAAACTTCCATAGAAAACAACTTGCAAACAGGACCAATACACAAGTTTTTGTATATGATCGTTGAGCATTGCGTTCTTACGGCTACAATTGTTATGAAGTAAAATAAGAAATAAAAGGCAAATCTTACATTCAATCAAACCACTGGAGCGTTTAAGATTCTCGTTCAATGTATATAGGACATCCTTGGTATGGTGGCTGATAGCGAAGATGAATCACAAAGTCTGTGACAGGTGGAGAGGGCTCAGGAGCGGTATCAAGAGAATATTCTAGATAACTAATGGCCCCGAATGGAGAGTCGAACCGAATTCAGGACGGCTTCGACCGATTTTATTCCTTATTTGTCCAACGGCGGCTAGGTGTTGCCACATGACACAAGGTTTATCAGAGCCATCTGGTCGTTATAAAGTAAATATCCTCCTCCATTGTTGCACTTCCATTGCCAATTTATAGAAATAATTGTATGTAATTTCTAACATCGACTCTGCTTTTATTTTATGTTCATTTAGAACAGAAAATACTGAATAATAGGATAAAACGATATGGTGATAGTAGGTCATGCAAAGCCAGAATTAGAAATATTGAGTCATATGTGTGGTAAGCAATTTTTATGTTATATTATTTATTCTGTATCAGTCAATCTCTGTATCAGTCAATACTCTTTCGTGATCAATAATCATTTATTATATTAAGATTAATTTTAAAAAAATACTGGTTTTGTAACATTTTTCTTTTTTTTCTTTCGTAAAAAAAAAAAATTGGTCTATATTGTTGTTAAAAAATATTTTTTAAGAGCCTTTATTTTAACTTTTTTAATATAAAAATATATAGTATACATCCGATAGCTCCATGATAATTCGAGGTTCCACATATTGCCCTACTCAACGAACAAATTGTAAAGATTGGTCTTAATTTGATTCTCCAACCGACCCCTCTCACGGAAACTCTCTTGTCGGCAGGGCAATCCTGAGATTTGTTGTGATAAACATGTCATTGGGGCTGAAATAAGAAAAAAATTAAGTTTATATTCAAATATATTTTAATTTAAATAAAAGATTCGTTTAAAGAAGAAATAGAAAGCCTAAATCCACCCGTTATCCTTTTTTGCTCTTCTTCAAAAAATTATTCATATTTTGTTCTGTAAAACAATTATTAAGAAAATGATATTAGAGTAAGATGTTCGAAATCCGTCTCGTCGCCTACATTCGTCCAGTTATCTAATGTTGATATTGCTGCTAACAGTTAAAAAAAATTCTTGAAATACAGTTGACTGTTCATAGTAAAATAGTTGTGACGGTGTTTGACTCAGTATTTTGCAACTGTAGAACGATGAGAATGTGGTTATAGTTTTCGTTGAATTTCAGGACGCTTAAATTAGGTAGCGAAAGCAACCATTGATTTCATAGTTCGAGTCCTAAATTCGTCCCCCTCTAGCTTTTTCAATTTATTCCGAGAATCGGGAGAGAGATCACGGATTGAGATGATTATAAAGATTCTGAAATTCGCCCTCCTTTGTTTTTGTCATTCCTCTTATTATTTTCAATTATAAATTTAATTTTAATCTACTCATATTATGAATTGTCACTCT
Source organism: Rhaphigaster nebulosa (assembly GCA_948150685.1). Lineage (NCBI taxonomy): Eukaryota > Metazoa > Arthropoda > Insecta > Hemiptera > Pentatomidae > Rhaphigaster > Rhaphigaster nebulosa. The sequence goes on along the minus strand of OX411308.1, from coordinate 47,170,097 downwards.
TTTGAATAAAATAATCAATAACTAAATTTTTAAGTCTCTTAATGTAAATAAATTTCGTTTTGTAAAGTTTTTTGCCTGCGATATTGGGGCCACTCTTTTAAAATTCTGACACTTAAGTAAAGTTTGTTATTTTTTACTCAGAGGAAAGATTGTTCAGCTCTGTCGAATAACCATACCACCATTTGTAAGTGTAGAATAGAGTTGCTTGTATTAATTTTTTGGTCATTTTAAATTTTAGTTTAATATTTGAAATATCGAACTTTACTTAAGGGATCGATATTCGGGCACCTGCCCTTGATGTCCACTTACACTTTAGGTCGGGTATAAATATTAGATGCCATTGATATTACTATAAATTGTTGATGAAGTCGAAGAAAAACGGCCAGTCTAATAAATCACACACACACACACACACACACACACACACACACACACACACACACACACACACACACATCCGCGTATGTTTGTGTGATTTATTAGAGTGGCCTTTTTTCTATCATATATATATATATATATATATGATTAAAACCATTGTTACAAGTATCAGAATTCGAATGGACTTCCTACGAAGTAATTAATAAATAATTATGAACAAACAATCACAACAGTTATTATTTTCTTATGGAAGATATTTTCAAACCATCTCTTAATATAATGTTAAATGATGTAATGGAAGCAATTATTGAAAGAAGTTAATGAACTCGAAGGCCGACTGGTGTAGCAAGGCCTTCGCCAGGTGGACTTCATTGAATGTGAAACATATGGTAAATACCTAGCTGATTTGACTTTATTGATTGATGAACATGTTTTCGCATATATTTTTATTTAATACATTGTTAATTATATCTTTATTGTTTGGGTAAAGGGATTCAAGTCAATTGTTTGCCACAATGGGCTTAGGTTATAATTTGTTCTTTATAATGAACTTTACCTTCAAGAAAAAGCCAATAAAACAGTGTCCATATTTCCATGTGAATTGGCTTATATCCTTTTTCTCGAAAGTAAAGTGCGTTCTAAAGAACAAAATATAACATAAACCCATAGTCGCGAAAAAGAACTTGTACCCATTTACCCAAACACCGCAGATATATTTATATGTAAAGTATTTATATAGCAATTCGTAAGGGTCGATTATTTTAACGTTACTATTCTGAGTTTTAACTTTTATCAATACCAATAAATCTCACCATTTTATTTATTTATTTTGCATGAGCTGGACTCATTTAATGTGTAGTTACAGATTGTGGAGTGTACGATAATATAAATGTTGAAGTGAAATTACTATAAATTAAAATTATAAATCGGGTCATTGTTTATTTACACATAAAATATAAAAGGAAAGGAAAAAAAAACAATGATATCTGCACTGCTTAGTAGTGAGAATTAACGCAATTAAACATTTATTCATCATAATCCAAAGGATTTACAGAAAAGTTGTTGATTTCAAAACGGTAATTTTTATTTTTCAAACTTGGGAAATTTCTTTAATTATATTTTCATACGGATTATGTTTAAATAAATATTTGTTTCTATATTGTGAGTAACCTGGGTGGTCTATAAAGACCGAAATTAATATTTCTTTTCCATAAATAGATTCTGAGCAGTTTTTACCACGATTAATTTAGTATATTTTATCTTCGTTTTACATTAAAACATCTACCGTCAGGTGTTATTCTGATTCTAATACATATCCCTTAATCCCTTAATTTTGTGTTATTGTTATCATTACTCAAAGTTGAGTGAATCGGTCGAAGTAAAAATATCCTCAACGTTAAATGTTATTTCTGTTTGGTCGAAGAATCTCTGTAAATAAATGTTGGGAGAGTGGAATTTAGTTTGCTTGTACTAGAGACGTTATCTTGATAGTTCGTGACTACAAACCTAGAGCTCTGCGCGAATATGATCCTCGAGAATGCTTATGCTGAATAACAGGCTAGCATGTCGATTAGAAATTTTTTTTTCATCGATTATACTATAAATGCAGAGGTGGCGACTTATTTATAGTAAAACGAAGACCAAGGAATATCCACTGTAAATTCCAGCTTCCAGCGAAGTACATAACTTTTTTAGATTTCGTATCTAAGAAGTGTTATAAAAGTATAAAATATAACTAATTATAAATTGATATGCCAAAAGCTTATGAGTCTATTACGCTATATGTATTTTTTTGAAAGACTTCTTCTTTACATCCTGTATAGACTACCTACTTTCATTTGTGTTAATTTTACCCTTTTTTTTCTTGTAACCCTTTGAAAGAAGAGTTTATTTACAAGATGTACATAATCCATGCGAAAAATATACGTATGGGCTGTATGGTTTAATTTTTTAAATATGATTTTAATTTATAGACAAGTGAAAAATTTACACAATTTCTTTTATTTATTTATTGTTTTATATTGTATTTACAACTGCGTTGTACCGCATCTGGCAAATTTTATGTTGTTCTTTTATTTTGTACCTTGTATCTTGTATTATGGGTGAACCAGGAGGTCTCTTGACCATTGACTCTATAACCTCCGTTTAGGTAGACCGGGTAGCAAAGGGGAGGAAAGAGATAGAAATAATGGATTGGGGTGATTTTGAGATGAAAAGTGAAATGTGGTGTACTTGTCGCGAATGTAAGATTTTATTTTAGGAATGTCCATGTCATTGTGTATAGTGTGATTCAAAATAAACCATAGGGCATTTACAATTTTTCTAAGAATTTTGGATTGTGTTGTATGTATTTTGTGTGTGTGGATGTGTTTTGCTGAACCCCAAATGAACGTACGGAGCAAAATGTATGTCCAAATAGGTCTTAGTACTGTATTGTAGATTAGTCGTTTCCTCCTTCTTTCCTCAACATGTGTGAGTTCCACAAGGTAATGTTTTAAGCCCTCTACTCCCTTTACACCTCTGACATCAGCAAGCACCCTTGCACCACCATGTATACCTTCGCTGACGACACTGCCATTCTTTTTTCTCTCACAAATCTTGTGATGTTGCATCTGTTGCTCTCCAAAATCATTTATTCGACATATAAAAATGGTTCCAAAACAAATGGAAAGTCAAGATCAACCCCACAAAATCGAGTCACGTTAGCTTCTTCCTTTGTAGAGCTGCATGCCCAGCTGTGACAATAGGCAACTCTGTACCTACGTAACACTATGTACGGTAAGACGATACAAGCAGCTACCACATCTTCTGGACTACAGATTCTCACTAAAATTACGAAACATAATAAAATAAAAAAGAAACAAATGTTCAAAAAGCAGAACACTCTAGGGTCTTTATAAATATAATATAAAATTGTGAAGATATAAAAATTGATGTTGATATAAAACTAAAGCTATAAAAAAGAATTATGTATATAATAGAAAATTGATTAACAATTTTCAGTTCATGAAAATACTGAATTCAGAAGTATAGCTATTAATCAAGTATGACCATCAATAGAAACGCCATATCACCGATGAAAAAGAACTTTGACCAACAGGACACAGTTAAAATTTAAAAGTAAATACTGCTTTTAAGTATGTTCATAATATTTTATAATTAGACATAGATGATAAAATAGTATACAGTTTGAAAATGGTCAACAAATTGTTAAATAAGACCGAAACGTTAAATAAATATATAGTAATATGGTTATGTAAATAAGTTTTTATTAATATATATATGTGGGATTAATATGGCCTCATATGAAACACTAAATTTCAGTTCAATAGAAATTGAAGTGAAAACGGAAGATTACCACGTGAGTTTATCTCTAAATCTGAATTAATTAATAAATTCAGACTGGAAATAAGCCTGCATTACAGTAAACATTAAATAACTCGTGTTAAAAAAAAAAATGAAATAAGCCAATGATTAACGAGTATCATTTATCACATAGAATTGATTTTTGAGAGATCTTAACATTGAGAACCGTTTATACTACAAGATGGCGGAGAGAAATGGGACGTATTTGAAACACTTGTCAAATTGTCAATTTTGAAGCTACAGGTTCAAATTAGGCGGAATTTGTAAATTAATTAAGGAAAATATTTATTTAAAAAAAAAGTTGAATCATGGACAATTCTGTGGTGTTTGGGTAAAGGGGTATAGGACTTTTCTTTTTTTTTTGTGATCTTCGGTTTAATTTATATTTTGTTTTTTTTAATGGGTTTCTCGAATACAACTTTTTCTACCAACATACTATTATTATGATTATGATAATGATATTATTATTATTTTTGATAACCATCCATACAAAATATCGTTGAGTATCATACTGATTCATAAATATATTTTGAATTGGACCTAAATCTAACCATGCTTTTTCTTTTGTTTTTTATGGCAAGCAAGTAATAAAGACTTATTGTAAATTAAAACATCTTGACAAAAAAAATGCAAATTGGCTATCGGAAGGAATATATTAGATAATGGCGAAAAATAAATTGCGGTTTCTGGATTAAATCATTGATTTAGTTACAATGATGGTATACATGTATGGTATGGTATACAACGAACGAGTTCCTGTGAAATTTGATAAGACCATGGAAGGGCTGGATTCGCCTCTTCATTTCCGAACTCAATATCTTCTCCGTGCTAATTGGAATTACCTTGCTTTATTTCTTTGTAAATAAAACATATTTAATATAACTTTAACAAAATGTGTATATATGTTTAATAATATATATGTTGCATCTCTTAACTAAATTTCTATCCTCTATTACTTATTTCAAAGGTCTTATACTTTAATTTGATGTTTCGATGATATATTATTCGACTTTGAAAATATAAATACGTTTTTTAATAAATATCAAAGCTTTCCAAACTTTAACCAAGTATCCAATTGAAGATGGTGTTCTCTATGGTGAAGATGGTGGCTCTAGTTTGTGAAATTAGAGGACCGTTGATTTGTATTAATATGTTGGTCATTAATTAATAAACCTGTCCCTGGCTTTATAAAAGAAAAATACAATAATTTTATAGTAGTAAAAAGAATTAGAAAATATTTATTTGAGATTGATTAATGGGAACACCTGAGAAACGGAACGCCTTCATTGTTACACATGCAACTCGCACCGCTTGAGCAGTGAATCTACAAGACTGAGCCAAAAGCTAGAGAGGGGGCTGGTTGCGCTTGGTGGGAGTAAAGCCTGCCTATCTTTTTAACTTGAGCAGACTTTTCTTGTGAACATACTTGTCGCTCGGATGGAAAGACTTTATACAACAGCTAATTTAGCGTACAATTGTTAATTTCATTATGAATTCATGTATGAGTTATTTATTTTCACTGTATTAATAAACTTGTTAAAAAATTAAATAAATTAATCTTTATTTCCCGAATAAAAAGGTTAATGTATACAATTAGCCAGTTTAACGCTTTCTAGTTGTTCAGAAACAACCTGTTTTATACTGACTTAGCCGATGTAATATAGCCACAAAAACTGAAGATGTCTCCACTTGTGACGGGTATTTTATGCCATATTTTGAGTTGATTGCTTTAAACATTATTTATTTTAACTCCTGTTGCCACTATCCAGGAACCCCCACTGATATGAAGTATTACAAATTACGATCAGGCTACAATTTTACTTATTTTATTTAATTTACAGTATTTAATACCTAGAGCACTTAACAATAGCCATATCGAATATCAATAAAAAAAAAAAAATACCATTAGTGAGGACTGTATTTCAATATTATAAATAAAAACGAATGAAAATGAAAAATAAAATAAAATAAAAAATAAAAATATTTTTGAGATTTCTCAAATATCGTAACCTATTTTATTTGCAGGCTTAAATAAGCGTCTTGGATTTTCTTGTACACTAAACCACCGCCCACCCTCCAACTCTAGCTCGCAAGAACATGAAATATTTTATATTCCCCTTACTGTATTATTTTATTTGCTTTCTTTTTCCTTTTTTTTTTTTCGAAAATTGCTCAATTTTGGCCTTAGAAAGATATTTTAAAAGTCGGATTCTAAGAAGAAAGTCGGGTTAGTAATGCAGTCTCCTGGCCAGCCCGGTTTCGAGAAAGGAGATATAAAACGTACTTGGCAGTTCTAGCTGAAGCACCTTGAGCCACATCGTAAACCATGAACCAGAATGCTCGCCTCTTTGCTAACTCGTCATCATGATATCTTATAATAGGCATGGGTTTATTATTCCACCATTTTTTCATTGTTAGTGGAATATCTTAAGGAGCTAACATCAAAGAATATTTAATAAATAAAAAAATATATTTAAAAAAAAAAATGGAATCCAAATTTTATATAAAAAATAAAGTTTTTCACTAAATCTTTGTGTCTAACAACCGTTTTTCCTTGTAATAGTTCCTTGTAAACGTTTTTCTTCTTGAAAAATCATTTGATTTTTTTTTTTTTTATTTCCGTACAGTACTGTTATATAGCTTTAACTAAATCATTAACTCAGAGTATGACTATACTGAAACAATTGATTTCATCTGTTATACACGAAAAGCTAATTTAAAAAAATAATTCAGTTATGAATGACTGCAATAATGAATGAATTACGAATATTCAAAATATTTTTTATTTTTTTGCGTATATAGATAATTATGAAATAAGTCAATGGAACAGTATTCACATTCCATGTTTCAATGACTGATAGCCTTTTCTCTCAGGTAAAGTTCAGTAGAAAGAACAAAATATAACATAAGCCCTTTGACACAAAAAAATGACTTACACCACTCAATTTACTTAACCACCACTGAATTGTCCGTTAGCAAAAATAATCTCCTTTTGTTCTATATATACTTTTAAATTTCCAGATTCGTGTTCTGCCACTTAAAATTTTGTGGCAATTCCTAACGGAATTAAGGTTCACAATTTTTAGATATAATTGCAAATTGTAAAGTAACAAGAATAGTGACCCATGAATACATGAAAAGCTACGAACCAATCTTTTACTTAAAATTTAATCACGGACATATCAACATACTGATTAGAGATATGGCTACGCCCAACATGCCCAATGCTACGAGGAGACTAAAAAGGTGCTGGATAAGAGATCTTCTTTCACTATCACTATCAAAGGTGAGACATTCAAGCCTAGAATGGTTGATGGGTACTATCCTTCTTTATGCCTCACATGTTATTTATATTGGTATTTATATTATTAGCTCATTTGCTGATTGACGACATACTATTGACAGGTGCAAATTAATATTTCAAGAGATAGAAAAAAAAAATTAAAAGTCAACAAGTTTTAAAGAGTGTGTCCACTTTCCAACCGCCCATAAATAAATATAAAAACTGATTAACAAAGATGAATGACTGAGGAAAAGTGGTATATTTGCTGCCAACATGACAATATTCGAGAAGGTAATTTGTGATGCCAGTTGTGGGTGAATCGAAAAGAAATTTCGTTGTCTCCTATGAATTCTCTCTTTGTTAAAACTTTTCGATAGGCTCTGCGACGAGAGGTTGGTGATTTGTTTTGAGCAGTTCTTTGCTTCCTCGTCCAAAGTAATATTATCTCACTTTATTAAGACAAAGGAAATCTGTCTTTGGAAACAAGGATCAACTTGAATTAGCTATGTCTGAAAAATAATTCCGTATTGTCATTACTTACAATAGGTCCTTTAATATAATTTAAACTTTTTGGTCCAACTTCGTCCTTTAATATAATTTAAACTTTTTGGTCCAACTTCGTTTGGTCCATTCCCAGTCGAGCATCTGACATATCAAGCAATTTTTCCAGTATCACGAAATGTTTTTATTTTTATAATAAATGTGTTAATACATTAATGTTATAAATTTTGCTACAGGATAAGAGTTGTTCTTCTTCAACATCCTGTCAAATAGCAACGTTCGAGAGTAAACCAATGAGATATATGGCTCTCCACGAGTCCTCCAAGATTCCATTGAGGTTTTTTGAGCGGCTGGATTCATTCAAAAAAGTACTGACGGGCCTCAATTTACATACGGACCAACTGGGTATTTGTCCAGAGCGCCAGTTTTTCAGGGACGGGAGAATTCGCGCAAAATGGAAGGTGCGCAAAATATAGGATTACAAAAACATCTAGGTACGAAAAAAATATATTTTTTTAGCGTGCGGTAATGATTTGAATTTTAAAAATACATGTAAAATCCTGCAATTTAAATCACAATAAGAAAACGTGAAATATTCCAGCGCTTGCCATCTAGTACTGCCAGGGTAGAATCTTGGGAAATGCTGGTTTATACTAACTATTGCTGTGCACTTAAAAATATTAAGCCTAAAACAAAACACTGTAGAAATAGGTTTAAAATTCGTTCAACAATATGCAGCATATTATGTTCCATGTTACAACAGCCGTATCAAACTACAAGAGCCATTTATTAAATAAGAAGAAACAAAAACAAACAGCATGTCTTAAAAAAAAAAAAAAATAATAATAATAATTAGTTGCATGTCTGGGTTTAAAACTGACAATAAAGAAGCATGGATTCGTGAAATTTTATAATGTTTGGGGAGGGGGGGGGCGGAGAAGGAGGGAGAGGAAGGAGTGCTGAAAGAGAGGGAATGGCTTAAGATTATCCGCCCACAGCGCTCGCTACCGGGAATCGGGGCTCACAAAAGAATGTTATTATATTAATATAACTGGTTATTTTGAATAAACCCGTTATTTCTATATATACTAGTAATTTTAACTGAATTCATTATTTTGAAATTAATCAATCACTGCTTAAATATCCCCGCGTATGCGAATTTCTTGCAATAACGGAGTGCTTTTAAACCAGCTATTCCAAGATTACTAAAAGACCTGTTAACAGGTTCTTTTTTTCCCATCCCTGGTATACAACTGCATCAACAATTTAACTGGTAGCTCTGGAGAATCTGAATCTAAGTTCAGAACAATGCATTAATTATGACTGATAAATCATTGGTCTGATTTGTGTCATATGTAGTTTTAGTTCGTAACTTATAGTTATTATTTATTATTATATGCGAATGTACCTAGGTACAAAATTTAATGATTGATATATTTATATTTTATGAATTTTTGAAAATAAATAAGAATATTTAAAGAGATATTTCACCATCCAGTCCTCTTTAAAATAAAAACAAATCAATTATCTCGGTAATATTTTAAATTTAGCGTTAGTCAAGTTATCGGTCATGTGTTCTTCTAGCTAGAGTTTTGAGTGCAATATCGTTTCGCCGGAATGCCGCACCAAAAATGTTTTGTTGCGATGCAGCGGGGAGGACGGAGGACACGGACTATTCCATATAGGGTCGAGAGTGGGGGCTCCAGGCAGCTCTTGCTCCAGTGGTTGCCGGCCGCTGGATCAGGATGGACTATCGTTCACGACTCCTGGCTCCGATCTACATGGAGCCAGCTAAAGGTACGCCCTCTTCTTGTCTTCTTTATCGGGGATCAGTTACATCTTAAATTGTGTGTGTTATTGAATGCGTTCCTAGGATGATGCCTGTTAAAATACTAGGATTTTGTCAGAGAGGGCAAGATTAATTTTGCCGCCCTGCATCCTCCTCCTCAATAAAAGTGAACTGTTTTATAATAGTATTTTAGGTAATATATTTCGAAATATATATTATCTCATAACATTAACTCATTTTATTGATTGAAAATGTTTTACTGTAAAATATACTGAACTATTATTCAAAGTGTTTTTATTGTGGCTTTGGCTTCTATGTTTTGGTGTTCGTTTTATTTGTTTTTTTTTGTGATTACTTTAGATTTCCTTAGAATCCAATTGATATCGAAACATGTGCTAGGGTTGGAACATGTACTACATTAGCACATACACAACATTATCAGCTGATTATTACACTAAAGCTCTACTCGATTTTGCTAATATATATATATATATATATATATATATATATATATATATATATATATATATATATATATATATATATATATATTTGGCAAAGAATTTAATTTTTGATGTTGTTTATTCAATTTGTATATTCGTATATATGCATATACTTTGTACATACAATGTATATTTATATATACAAATTGAATAAATAGCATCAAAAATTATATCATTTACAAAATATATGCATAATTTCTTTTAAATTGCTATCTAATTTCTTTGTTTAGCTTGGTTACCTTTCTTCTGCTATATTTTTTTCAATTTATTGGAGCGATTATCCATTGCTATTTGTTCACTTTAATTCCCGTTAAAAATATTTAAGGTTTTTACGGATGAACCCAGTTTTAATTTGGGTTTTCTCTGGAAAAAAACACTCAAAAAAACAATGAATTATCTGTTATATTATAAAGACTTATAATAAACTTCTTCTCCGATCAATATTAAGGATTAAGACTATCATAAAAATAAAGTAGATCAAATTATTTAAAAATAATTTCATATACTTATTTGTACTTTCTTATTTTACTAAAACTGGCATTAAAATTTCTAAATAAACCAGAGCCGAATCTAGGGATGGGAGAGCAAAGGGGGCAGAATCTCGGGCGGCAGAATTTTGAGGACACCGAATTTCGAGTGTTTTAATTTTAGTTTTTTTTTTTTAGTTTTATTTTTAGGTTAAGTAAAAAAATATTTGTTACTGCTTTTTGATTGTTTTGGACTTGATTCAGTCAATAAAATGAGTTCATCTTATGAGATGATGATATTTATTTCTAAATATATATGCTAAAATACTTTTAATAAAACTCTTGATTTTTATTGGGGAGGAAGGAGGTGAAAGAAGGGGCAGCAAAATTAACCTTGCCCCCTAGAAAAAATCCTAGCTCCGCCTCTGAACCAGAATAAACTTATAAATAAAAATAATTCATACACTTGAACGGTATAAATTATAAGGGAAAATTATCAAGATTTTTAATTTACATTTCTTTTCCTTGGTTTGCTTACAATTTAATATTTTCTTCTCTTTCATTAATTATTGAAAAATATTTTATTTGTACTGTTTTTTTGGGAGGAAGGGGTGTAAGACCCATGATGAAATGATTCTGAGAAACATTAATTACACAATGAAAAGATAGGATAATCGCGATGAATGGTAGTTAGCTGTCGTCGTTCCGAAAACCTTGGCCCAGTTTGAAAGCATGGACAGGTGAGCAAGATGCCTTTAATGGAATAAGTAGATTTGATCCGAGATGTGGTAACGATTCTTATTGGCATACAGTCCAGCCGAATTTCTCCGATATTAATAATATTTACTTTAATAAATTATTAGTTTTAGAGATGGAAACAAAAGCGATAATTAGGGCACGCTAATGTATACATTACGGATCAAACACTTGTGAATAAATATTATTGAGATAATTAAATGCTAATGGCCAAGATAATTAAAAACGATCTTTGACAACACCTCGGTCCATTGAACCCCTTCAAAACCCAAAATTTCAAGGCCCAAGAAAATCTACATATCTACGTTTCGGTCAACTCCTATGTCACCTAAACGGTCGATTTTTTGTACTGATCACGCTTTTAAAGATTCATTCGATATATATTCTGGTAACTTAACACGCCCACTTCTGATATCGGAAGCTATCACTTCAATTACATTTATCGGTTGTAGATCGCTTAAAATAATATTAACTAAATGAAATTATATTAAAATTAAAAATAATAAAAGTGCAACCATATTAGTTATTTCCCTATCAACAGCGATTAAAATGTCTTGCTGTATTTATGTATTTGTGCATGAGTTATATTTTTATTCCATAGTTATCTCGTTCATTACAATTCTGTGGTGTTTGGGTAAAGGGGTAAAAGTCATTTTTTTGGACTCTGAGTTTAAGTTTTATAAACATGAATTGAGCCCAGTCTCCCAAAAAATTACTTTTGTACCCCTTTCCCCTAAAACCAAAGAATTAACCAGAGCAATGGCCGAATATTTTGAAACATTTGCGTATCCTCATTTTACGAAATGGCTTCCTACATTTAAATAAGGGGTTATAAATTTATTTCCTTCATTGTTTAATAAATCATATTTGCTGATGGACGCAAAGTTTTTCCTGGAATCTGCTGAGTTGAGCAGTTGCTGAAGAGGTCCGTGAGTGGACAGCGGATGACTAACACATCTTAATTGTCAGAATCAAATAGTGACTGTAAGATGCTGTCTGAAGAATGAATGCCTTCCTATGAAAATTTTACTTTTGTTCACATTTCCTAAATCTAATCATCTTGTTTGCTACAAAACCCTTTAAATAAAACTCCCAGAATTCTTTATTTATTTATTTCATTTGACTCATTTATTTTCATTTTTATTTGGATTTACACATTTTTTTTTAATGCATGCGTTATGTATGAACATTAATTTAATTAATCGAAACACACTCCGTTGTTATTAATGGTTTAATAAATTCAATTACGTATTTAAAAAAAAAAATAAAAATATGGCAAAAGTTTTAAATCAATTTGATAATAGAGATTTACGAGCAAGTTTCTTCAGAATGTTCTTTTCATCCCTCTGTAGTTCCACATTTCTACTTTTACATTGTATATTTTACTTTAAATGTATTTTATTTCTACAAACATTTTTATTAAATGGATCGCTAATGTGTTTCATATGAAGCTAAGACTGAGATGTCGTTAAAACATCCAAACCCAACCACTGCTACCCCTTCTGCTTGAAAAAAATCAAGATCGAAACATCTTGTTTTATTTTTTTATTTTATATATAAGAACTGGTTCAATTCTGACAAAACTATTTAGTTCTTCACGACAAATTATATGGGTATTGTAATGATTTTTTTGTTGTAAAAATAATCTAAAATTTTATATATGAAAATGACGGCTTGCAGTGATGTTTTAATTAAAATGAGCATAATACAAATTGGAAATAGACTTCATGCCCTTTCCATTCCACAATTCTTTTAACGTATTTTTGTAACTATTGTTCATTCTAACATGCTACAATAACTAATTCTAAATACCGATAAAAAAAAAATTATAATTATGTTATACTTTTTAATCATTTTTTTTTTAAGTTATGGTCAGTTAGAAGGATAAAAGGTCTTTTGATTGATTAGAAATAAAAAAAATGAATAACTAAATAATTAGTAGCGGCCCAATCCTATAGCTTAAGATATTTATTTCGTAGTGGTTTCGCGAAATTAATCTTGCCATTTATATATTCATTTCATATTCATTTATGCCAATAATGAGAAACTCTTATTTAGCAAGAGTTTTGGGTTGGTACAAAAAAACCTTTGTAATGTGAAGATACAAGTGTATTTAACCAGTTAAGGCAGTTAAAAAAAAAAGAAATTCACTGAAACCAAAAAAAAAAAATATTTTTAGTTCACATAATTTATCTCTTATAATATTCCGGCAAACACTTAGCTCCTTATTTTATATATTGTTTAATTTATAATTAGAAATTTATAATTAGTGACATAATTTTTTGTCTAGAGAGTGGGTTTCTTTTTTCTTTTTTTTTTCCTGAGTTGTAATATTTTGTGTATAATAAGAAGAATGTTAATCTTGTAAGTTGCAAAATCAAATGCTTTAATGTGTTTTTACCATAATATTTAAATCGTAGATTTTGTAAATAAATATGAAATAAATACTAAAATACTGAAACAATTAGCCTTTGTTTATATTTAAACTAAAATAAGCTTTGAATCGGTTTATTTATGTTGAATAGTTAAATTTAAACTTATGCTTAGTGAAGGATGATCCGACTAACAACCCAATTAGAGGCAGATCTAGTCCTCTAACTATATTTGTTAATCCGACCCAATTACTAGAGGGACCAGATATTGTATCGTCACTTGCTAAACTTTATTTCTACATAGGACTCAATTATAGTATAGGTATATATGCGGTGTGTGTGATTTATAAATGAGTTTGATTGATAAATTGTGTCCAGCTTTATCACTTTTCGAACTTAAAATTTAATTTATTTCAATGTGTTTTTTTTCTTTTGTTAAAGTGAAGAAGATTTTCACTTAACAGTTATCTCGTTTTAAGTCTTTTAGGTGAATCCTCGTTGATGTACTAGATGTGTAGCATCGTTGTTATTGGTGTTGTAAAATTATACTTATTTTTCAAATACACTAATTAAATTAACTGAAACATAAAATACAGTGCACTTTTTTAGTTTAAATTTAGTAACAAGGCCCATCAGTGAATGTGCCCGTGATTACTAAGTAACCGAATGGAAAAGATATTTATCTAGTGAAATCTGAGAATTAATAATGAATCTATTAGTTTATTCTAAACACTTGAAGTGACTACAGGTTTAGTTTTTATTGCTTCACAAATAAAATGATTTGAAAATAAGGGTTTTCTATCGAATGAAATAACTCCCCCTCTCTTCAGTAGCTGAATGCGTCTATTAACACTCAACATTGGGTTTCATGGTTCTTTGAAAATGGATCTGATGAAAACAAGTTAATAGAGTGACCTTATTTATTTGCAATTCATTATTAGGTTCATTATCAGTAGTCCATTAGTTTTTTTCTTCTAAATTTTAAATATTTGGACGAGCCAGCAAGATTTTCTTAAAATTATATCTTCATTATTTCTTTAAGTTCTTTAATTATTTGTAAGATCATCTTCATAAATTTATTTTATTATTTTGTTTACTATTGGTGTAGTTACGTATGATTCTGCATATGTATGTTGTTTCTTGTGGTGTTTATGTGGTCATCCAAAGTTTTTATATCTGTAAAAATTGTGAAAAAATGTGTTAGTCGACTTACAACGAAAATGAGTTAGCTCCGTGACTGGGTTTTGAACGTTCACTTCTACATCGTGTATAACTGTCTAAATCAGAAACAAAAGTGCTAGGGATATCGCTACTTGAAATTACAAGATTCTTATAAAGTCTTGAAAAGTTTAACAATAATTTTTGGCTTACGCACTTATTCACAATGCTTACATACACTATCAAATATTATTTCTAAATTTGTTATTATCTTTATTGTTTTCTTATCACTGTTAACAAAATCGAAATTATAATTGTCGCCCAGTGGTAATAATGTAGTAATTGTTTTATATAGTCTGGTATCTTTATATTTGCTTTATTTCCTATCCTATTATAAATTTTGTACAAGTTATTGTTTTTGTCTATATTATCAATGTATTTCTTTTTAGAATTATAATTGTGTTAAAATATTCTCTTTCTTAATCATTATTACCTACTTGATTATCTGTCCGCTATAAATATTTCGTGAGCTGAGAAATAGTAGTGAAGGGTAGTTGTTTTCTTTGCATTCCTCTCTATCCCCTTCCCGCTGTTTACTAGTCTCCTGATACATATTTATTTTTTTCATTTACTATTTTTAGTCTATGTAGACTTATTTCGCAAACACAACCACACTCGGACAATTTACCTCATGTTTCCTGATTAACTATAAATAAAGATTCCCTCTAGGCTAAGCGAGGACAGTCTTCATAAGGACTGCTATTTCGAGCACGCGCCGCGTGGGACTTAAAACATGTGGTATTTAGTTTAGGACTAGGAGTGTCGGTTTTTGTGGAAAAAAAAAACCGTTTATCGGTTATTTTATCTTCAATTATAACCGATCGGTTTTTATCTGAAGCAAATAACCGGTTTCTGGGAAAACCTGAGGGAAAAAATCCGGTTATTTTAAATGAAATAACCTCCTATCAGAACATATTTTTTTTTATTGGGTCACCAAATAACAACTAAAATTTTTACAAATCACTGGTCATTGGAAAGACCTTTAATTCAAGCAAATTATTGATCTTCCAGAATTAACCTAAAAAACCTTTACGCTAGTAAAGAAATAGCTGAAACTTTGGAAACAACTGATTATGTTGAAACTTCACAAACCAGCCACCTTATCTGTAGCGGTCGTTGCACTAACGCCAATTTTGCTAACTAATTGCTTTTTACTCAATTGTAAAATTCGTATTCGTAAAATAATTCATACAAATTATTACTGCTTTGATTACATATTATTTAAAATAATTTTAATATCTAGATATTTAACAATCTAATAATTTTTAATAATAACTAATTAAAGCAGTAATAATTTTAATAATTCCAATCAATTCAAATTTTAAAATTGAATACAAAGTAGTTGGTAAAAATGGCCTGATAAGGCGGCTGCGTTGTAAAGTACCATTCTTTTTTTAAAGAGTGAATTTTCGTGTTCTGTACTTATTTTGCCATTGGTTATAGACAGAGCTATAATTTAATTTTGGTACAACCTAACAATCAGGACGCGTTATCACAGGCTCGGACCGAACTTACCCGAAGGTCGCCGCACTACTAGTCTCTAGCGCCATTTGTGCTAACCAACTGCTTTCTATTCAATTTTAACATTCGTATTCATTGGAATTTTAAAAATTGTTACTGCTTTAATTAGATATTATTTAAAATAATTAGTACTGTCGACTTCCGATGGTCTATAGTAGTTGTAGTAATAATTTAAAGCGGTAATAATTTAAATCAGGGTAAGGGCCCGAGCTCAACTAAAAAGAAACTTGAGAGGGTTTATATATCTTTTGAGCGAGCGTACCGAGCTGAAGTCGACAGCTGTGATCTATTTAAAACATTGAAATTGAGAATTGAGAATTGAAATAACGGTAAGGCCCCGACCTCAACTGAAAAGGATCTGTTGTTATTTTGTCTCTTGGGCGAACGTAATAAGCGGAAATCGACAACAGTAATGATTTTAAATAATATATAATTAAGATAGTAACAATTAATTATAATTGCGATTAATACGAATGTTAGAATGGAATACTAAACAGTTGGTTGCCACAAATGGCGCTGGAGAGTGGTAGTGCGGCGACCTTCGGGTAAGTTCGGCCCGAACCAGTGATAAGGCGTTCCGATTATAAAGTTGTACCTTTAATCGTTTTTTTCTCCGATTGTTTTTTTTTCGGGTTTTTGGATTTAAAAAAAATAAATGTGACCGATCGTGTAAGAAAAAACGGTTATTCGATACAAAAAAAAAAGGTTATCGTTTTTAACCGACCGGTTTTTGACATCCCCTGGTTAGGACATCTTAGTATGAAGCTAACCTTTGACGAATACATCTTTAACAATACATGCTGCTATAGCCTTCGATTTTTAAACTACACTTACACCACATGCAATTTTTATTCTTTACAAAATGTTCATCCCAAAATATTGTGGTTACAGGTAAAAGTTATACCAATTTAGAAATCGAAGGGTTAGTCCATTTAAAAAATAAAATAAATTATTGCTATGGATTGATATAAATTATTAAGTGGTTGAGTAATACTCGTAAATATTAATATATCTTTTCCTCCGACAAATAAAAAATAATTAGATCAGAAATGAGATTTATGTTAACAAATAACAATGTCTGATTGCTCTCCATTGAATAAATGTGGTAATTATTGATGATCTTTAAAAGTACTTTTATCAGAGAAAATGCTATAAAAGAAGTCGAAGACTAGCCACATTACATGGTCTAAGTACCAAAAATTAAACCAGTAACATAGAAAAAGAATCCGTCCAAACGTTTTGGAATGTATCATAAGTTTTAGGGAAAGGTATGTTCTCCTAGATGGATATGATATTCAAAACGGGAGAGGATTTGACGGAAAAACATTGTGACAAGGTCATCTGCAGATTTTTTTCTTAATTTTTCTTTAAATCCTCAGCTATAGTGACTACCATACCAAAGCCTCCGAAAGCCTACCTTATAAACAGTAATTATGTTGGAAGAGAACAAGCGGTACCCCTTGACCTGGGAGCTCCTTTCTGACCATCTATGGCAGTCGTTTGTACTAGCACTGACTCACGCCTTTCTCTCCCTCCCTGCCCGCTTGCTAACCGTTAAATATTTACTCCATTGTCTATTAATATGCAAAGGAGAAAATATTTATCGATAAATATCTAAAAAAAAAGAGTGGTATATCAAAATTTCTTTCAGACCGGAAATTGTCGTTGGCCTTGATCAAACGGAAGCACTATGTTTGTATCTTGGTAAATCGTAATTATTCATTCTATGAATTAGGCTTTAAATAAAAATTTCACTTTATCAGCAATATGGCTCGAAAGAATTTGGAAATATAAGAATGTCTTCCAAATATTATCTAACATTTAACCTGATGGCATATATTACAAGGGCAGATAGTCTTACAGCAGAGATAACGTTTATCAGTTAGTGTTACTGACTAATTGTGCTTTAATTAGGCAACGAGGAAGAGGATTTTCGCTAAAAAAGAGTTTTGCGTTATAGTTATTCACAAAACACTTATTATCCTCAATAAAGACTATCGTCGAATAATTTGACACGACTAAACTGATCAAGACAAGTCAGACAATGGAAAGTCATTTCACAGCACCATCCCTCCAGTGGTTTGGTTGTTTCATATTACCATAAAAGAATAGCCTTCAACCAAGATTTTTTTTTAATAAGATATTTAGATTTTTTTTTTTTTGTTCTCAGCAATAGACCTCGTAAGGACAGTCTTAAATTGATTTTTAAGATATGAAACAATGAAACAGATGGCCTACTAGGATTAGTTTCAAGGAGCTTCTTGATCTTAACCTATATTATATTATATCAATAAAAGTATTAGTTTTATTTAATTTTAATTCAAAATAAGTTACAAGAATGCATAGTCCTTAAATATACAACATAAAAATAAAAATTTAGAAATCAATAAGATGGAATTAAATAAACAACTACGTTTTAGTAGTAGATTTATAAAATTTCTGTGTCATGTCCACAATTTCTATCATCTCCATTTGTCTGTCAACATGCTTCAATTCTTTAGGAATTCATATATCAGGCCAATTTTAATAAATTTAAAAATAATTATGATATATATGTTTAAAATAAAATTACTGATATTTGTACCATTTTGGTTATTAAAAGTTGCTTAAAAAAAGGCGCATTCAAAAAATCTTGCTCGGAAAAATGTAGTGTATTCTGTCCTCTGCCTCCCCTCTCTTCCCATCGTCCACCATATGATTAAAACTATTTTTTACTGAACAATAGCATTTTTACGATGCTTACAAAAAATTTTTTTGGATCCTTCCTTTTTTATTTTGCAAAATTATGAATAAGATTCGGTCATTCCTCACGTGTGAATACTACATTAAAGCGAATATATCTTTTTTTTTTCAAAACCGATTAAAAAATAAAAGATTAGATACTATTGTAATTCATTTTTTTTGTGTGTGCTTAATCACCAGAAGTAATTATCGAAACGCCATGAATTTTCTAATCTCAGGAAAGCGCTTAATAGTTTTTAGCACTTCATTGGCATCCCAGCAGTCATGAGAAAAACGAAATGCATAAAATATGGATCTAGGTCAGGAAATTTGCTCATGCTGTTTGAAAAAAAAAATAATTAAAACAGAATATATATAAAAAATGATTGGCTAATTTGAATTTCATTTGATATTTCACAAATTGAATAATGCTGTGATTGTTGGTGTAAAGTTATGGAAATAATTTTGCGAACTTACTTGTCATCCCGTAAAAAATGAATAAAAGATCCATAGCCAAAGAAGAGAGACAAGGCCGATAAAATTGGTTGCTCTTGGCGTGAAGTGGTACATGGTTACCCGCTATACCTAATTCCTCACTACTTTAATTTAGATTTTCTAGACCGGATCGCTCCTTCTTTATTTAATTAACTACGCAGTTATGTTCACGAGACTGAATTGTCCCCATGTCTTCATCCTTCGTAGTCGTTGAAGCGCTAGGAGACGTCCTTAATTCGTGTATTAAAGAACGATCAAATGAAAATAACTGTATCATAGGGAGTATAGTTATTTCTGAATCCAGCTTTGAGTACAAAAAAAGTGATTTTCTTAGAAAAAAAAAGAGTCATTCTATCGTTTTCTTCTCTTATTTCTATAGACCTCTATATAAATTCTATATCTATAACTTTATGGGTATTTTGTTGCAGCTAATACAAAGTCCTGAAAAACAAAAGATTTTTTGATCTGGAACAGAAGGAAAACAAGTTATAAGACGGCTAATTGCTTTATACATATCTATTTATAGATATTTGGTGTTATTTTATTTTATATTCCCTCTTTTTATTCGCATTTTCCTCGAAAATAACAGACTTTTGCACTGTATTGAAGGTCGTCGGATGGAGTGGGGGTGCATTTTAAATCCATTTCATAACTGCTAGATCACGGTTTGGGGAGTTTCCGGAATGTCGGATATTTATATTTTTCTCACTAAATTTGGGCACTTTTAGCAGCCTTCTTTGGATCAAATGAGCCGAAAATCGGTATGTAGGATTATTTTCTAGACAGAACAATACCATAAAAGTGGGGATAAATTTCAGTAAAAAAATAATCACTTTTGCGCACCTTTACCGCCACTCCAAATATAGTTAAAGGGTTGAAAATTTGTTTGTGGATTGAGTTGGTGTGGTGGTGCAAGTGAAATGCCTTTTATGTCTCAACTTTTTTTCTTCCATCACCGCCATTTTGATATTTTCAATTTTGTATTTTAGTGAAAATATGCCAATAGTGATGGGATCTCTGCTACTCACGTTTTTTTTTTCTTTTTCTAAAGCACATTAACCACTTTTTTGCCTGTTAAAGTCCGGAAGGCGGTTGCCATCCGAACTCACGGACATTACCAAATATTGTTTATTTCTTGTGAAATATTGCATTTTCAGGAAGTGAGGTAATTTTAGATTCAGATGTAGCCAGCGGTCAGGATTCGGAGCCACGTGGGCTGCAAGGTTGCGAGGACAAGTCCCCATCAGCGGAAGTATTCTCACCGCATGCACAGCCTTATAAGTACATTTAGATTCTAAATTCCCATTTGTTTCTTATTCATATTATTATTATTATTGTTATTAAAAATTACTCTTATGGATTACCAGCTTTTTATTTTTTTCAGTATCCAAAGTAACATCGAAATTATTTCTTCATAAAGCTGTGATCATTTTATGAAAAATTGTTCAATCTAAATATGTTTGCGATATCAAAAGAATTCTTATGACTACAATATAATATGGCAAAGATTTTAAAAATAATTAAATCGATTCAAAACAACAGGAGTGGTTTTATTTAAATATAATACATTTTGACTAAAATTTTTTCAGTAATAAATTTTCACCAGCTTGATATTTAAAAGCCTAGATAACTATAGCCAGTGGCGTACGCAGAGGAGGAGGGAGAATCAGGATATATCCTCTCTCTTCCTCGAAATCAATGAAAAAATATTATTTTCATACCCACCAATGTAAAATTTGCATTTTGAATAGTAATGTTTGATCTAATTTTTATGCTTATCTTTTAAACCTATACCCAATCTGACGATTATAGACAATTAAGTGATTATTTCCCTTCTTCTTATCCAAATCCTCACCCCACCAAAAAAAAAAAAAAATTAAATTCCCTACCGAAAAAAAATTCTGCTTACACCACTGACTATTGCTATACGCTTCATGAAAGAATCATTCTTCAACGCACATGAAATTTTAACTGTAGTTAGATCGCCATCGTCTAGTAGGTTGAAGAATTTCAACTTCATTATCAATTTTAAAAATCACCTATCCTGGCTTCACCGCAAGTAAAATGATTATATAACGGAATGGGAAGTTCATAGTCTGTTTGCTTTTGATAAAAATTTCGTTTGTTTTTTTGTATGCTTACTTAGTATAGATAAGATATGACCCGGACGGAAAGCCATAATAATTATTGGCCTATAGAATATTATATTTAACGCATTAAGAGGCTTCGTTTGTTTTATTGTAAAAATTCAAATTTCGTTTGTTTTTGTGTATATTTACTTAGTACATATAACATATGACCCGGGCGGAAAAACCATAACAATTATTGGCCTATAATATATTATATTTAACGCATTAAGAGGTTTTTTCCGTAGCTTCTGAATCAGTTGAGGGCTGTTTAAACAAATGTCGGATGAAGCTGACTGATCACTATCGGTAACACGATTTTTAGAATGGGGAAAATTTTCTCATTATTATTAGAACAATGACTTATAAAAAGTTTGCATTAATTACTTAATTGCAGTACATCATACATTATTCATAGCTATTATCTCTAAAAAATTAAATAGGATTCACGCATCAGTAATGAACGATTTGAAAAATTATGATTATTTTTTGAAAATTTTATAAACATTAAAAAATGTGGATCAGGTTTTATGTTCTTCGGTGTATTTCTTCAAGGTTCCAAAATTGGTCTAAAGCGAACCATTGAAAATTTCTAAATGCTGGTTAAGGACACCGCCATTAAATGCAGTTGATTACACACTAAATTTACCGAAATATGGAGTTTATTTCAATTTTCATATTCAAAGTTAAGACAAATCCTCAAGAAATTCGTCTGAAGTGGCAATTTAAAGTTGTTATGGACAATGAACGAATCTTAAAAAGCTAATCAGGGATGAAGTGATGGATAAGACATCCGAGAAGTAGGTGGGATAATCGTGTTAGGACTGACCTTTTGGATTTGGGCTTGGGCAAAGTGTAGTGGAGGAAGACATGCAAACAAAAATGTTTGGCGGTATATGGGACCTTAGGATTTCCTATAGCTTATTATTAATTGGACCATTACTGGCTATGCGTTCTTGTTATTACTTATTTTATTAATTGAGACACTCGGTCGTGAAACATGGTAATTAACAAAATGAAAACTTCAATAATGCTGGAATGTTTCTTAGTTGCAATTTCTTGCCTTTTACCATCAGTCATTTACCACAACTTAGTACCAACGTTATTCTTTAAAAAAACAAAAACAAATTTCCTACAGATTCTTTCAAAAACCTTTGAAATCAGTTGTAAGGAATATGGTGTAGTCAAGAACTTCGATTAAAAAATGATAATACTACGTTTTACTACCGAGTGCCTCAATTGATAATTTCTTTCTTATTTGTCACTGATATCCTTTTTTTAGATATAGTGCTCTTTTTTTCTTTTCTTTTTTTTAAATATTTTATTTTTTATTATTTAGCATTTTTATTACTTATGCCTTAATTTTTTTTCATGATCATTATTAATTACCGTATTGTCCATATCTTGTTATTTGTAACCCTGAAGGAGCCCTGCAATTTAGGCCGAAAAGTCGGCATTTAATAAACAGTTTCCACTATTTTATTTTATTTCTACACCATTTCTATCTAAAGGAATACGTATTTATCTATTACTCGTACCTCTATCACCGGTAACCAGATTAATAGAAACTAAAAAAAGATTAAAACTTGTCATATGATTATTGGATGATGCTATTGACGGCGAAGGCTGAGCATCACTTCTTACGTCATGTGCTTTAAGTTAGTCATACTTAATATCCTGAAATAGAAATGAATAGTAGTAGCAAAACATTACTATTTTTTTAAACGAATTGGGTATCAGCGGCATGGTGTTGAACTAAGTTATTGAAATAATATAAATGAGAAAAAATTAATATTGAAAAAACAAATAAAATAAAATCGTTCCTCAGTGGTTTTCAGTCATGCAGAATTTTGGTTTTCTCGACTGGATAGTTATTGTACGAAAAAGCCATTTCCCTCGCAACGTAGAGCAGATTTGGTTTCAAATCACGACCAGTGGCGGTTTCTGCATAGTAGCAACGGGGGGTTCACACAAATAATCATTAATGTTCCTTAAAATACTATGACTTAAAATACTCGTCACAAGTAGAGACGCCTTCATTTTTTGTGGTTATACTACAAAAACTAAGCCAGTGTAAAGCAGGTAGTTTTCGAACAATTAGAGGGCGTTAAAATGGCTAATTGTTTACAGTGCCATTTTTATTTAAGGAATACAGATTTATTTATTTAATTTTTAACAAGTTTTTTGATACAGAGAAAATAAATAACTTATACATAAGTTCGAAATGAAATTAACAATTGTATACTAAATTAGCTGTTGTAAAAAGTCCTTGCACCAGGGCAACGAGTGTGTTCACAAGAAATGAGTGCTCAAGTTGCGAAGATAGATAGCCTATCTACAGCCTGTACACCCACAAAAGCGCACCCAGCCTCCTCTCTACGTTTTGGCTCAGTTTTGGGGATTCACTGCTCAAGCGGTGGGGGTTGCGTCTGTCAGAATGAAGGCGTTCCGTTTCAGCAGATTTATTCAATCTCAAATTAATATTTTCTAATTACTTTTACTACTGGATAATATTGTATTTTTCTTTCATAAAGCTAGGAAGATGACGTGCTCATGTGCTCAAATGGAATTACGTTTGATACCCGATTGAATTTGTTTATTCGGTTGTCGTAATGTACTTTGGAAGTCCTCTATTCTTGTTTGGTTGATTCACCTCCCTTTGGAAGTCCTCTATTCTTGTTTGGTTGATTCACCTCCCTTTGGAAGTCCTCTATTCTTGTTTGGTTGATTCACCTCCCTTTGGAAGTCCTCTATTCTTGTTTGGTTGATTCACCTCCCTTTGGAAGTCCTCTATTCTTGTTTGGTTGATTCACCTCCCTTTGGAAGTCCTCTATTCTTGTTTGGTTGATTCACCTCCCTTTGGAAGTCCTCTATTCTTGTTTGGTTGATTCACCTCCCTTTGGAAGTCCTCTATTCTTGTTTGGTTGATTCACCTCCCTTTGGAAGTCCTCTATTCTTGTTTGGTTGATTCACCTCCCTTTGGAAGTCCTCTATTCTTGTTTGGTTGATTCACCTCCCTTTGGAAGTCCTCTATTCTTGTTTGGTTGATTCACCTCCCTTTGGAAGTCCTCTATTCTTGTTTGGTTGATTCACCTCCCTTTGGAAGTCCTCTATTCTTGTTTGGTTGATTCACCTCCCTTTGGAAGTCCTCTATTCTTGTTTGGTTGATTCACCTCCCTTTGGAAGTCCTCTATTCTTGTTTGGTTGATTCACCTCCCTTTGGAAGTCCTCTATTCTTGTTTGGTTGATTCACCTCCCTTTGGAAGTCCTCTATTCTTGTTTGGTTGATTCACCTCCCTTTGGAAGTCCTCTATTCTTGTTTGGTTGATTCACCTCCCTTTGGAAGTCCTCTATTCTTGTTTGGTTGATTCACCTCCCTTTGGAAGTCCTCTATTCTTGTTTGGTTGATTCACCTCCCTTTGGAAGTCCTCTATTCTTGTTTGGTTGATTCACCTCCCTTTGGAAGTCCTCTATTCTTGTTTGGTTGATTCACCTCCCTTTGGAAGTCCTCTATTCTTGTTTGGTTGATTCACCTCCCTTTGGAAGTCCTCTATTCTTGTTTGGTTGATTCACCTCCCTTTGGAAGTCCTCTATTCTTGTTTGGTTGATTCACCTCCCTTTGGAAGTCCTCTATTCTTGTTTGGTTGATTCACCTCCCTTTGGAAGTCCTCTATTCTTGTTTGGTTGATTCACCTCCCTTTGGAAGTCCTCTATTCTTGTTTGGTTGATTCACCTCCCTTTGGAAGTCCTCTATTCTTGTTTGGTTGATTCACCTCCCTTTGGAAGTCCTCTATTCTTGTTTGGTTGATTCACCTCCCTTTGGAAGTCCTCTATTCTTGTTTGGTTGATTCACCTCCCTTTGGAAGTCCTCTATTCTTGTTTGGTTGATTCACCTCCCTTTGGAAGTCCTCTATTCTTGTTTGGTTGATTCACCTCCCTTTGGAAGTCCTCTATTCTTGTTTGGTTGATTCACCTCCCTTTGGAAGTCCTCTATTCTTGTTTGGTTGATTCACCTCCCTTTGGAAGTCCTCTATTCTTGTTTGGTTGATTCACCTCCCTTTGGAAGTCCTTTATTCTTGTTTGGTTGATTAACCTCCCTTTGGAAGTCCTCTATTCTTGTTTGGTTGATTCACCTCCCTTTGGAAGTCCTCTATTCTTGTTTGGTTGATTCACCTCCCTTTGGAAGTCCTCTATTCTTGTTTGGTTGATTCACCTCCCTTTGGAAGTCCTCTATTCTTGTTTGGTTGATTCACCTCCCTTTGGAAGTCCTCTATTCTTGTTTGGTTGATTCACCTCCCTTTGGAAGTCCTCTATTCTTGTTTGGTTGATTCACCTCCCTTTGGAAGTCCTCTATTCTTGTTTGGTTGATTCACCTCCCTTTGGAAGTCCTCTATTCTTGTTTGGTTGATTCACCTCCCTTTGGAAGTCCTCTATTCTTGTTTGGTTGATTCACCTCCCTTTGGAAGTCCTCTATTCTTGTTTGGTTGATTCACCTCCCTTTGGAAGTCCTCTATTCTTGTTTGGTTGATTCACCTCCCTTTGGAAGTCCTCTATTCTTGTTTGGTTGATTCACCTCCCTTTGGAAGTCCTCTATTCTTGTTTGGTTGATTCACCTCCCTTTGGAAGTCCTCTATTCTTGTTTGGTTGATTCACCTCCCTTTGGAAGTCCTCTATTCTAGTTTGGTTGATTCACCTCCCTTTGGAAGTCCTCTATTCTTGTTTGGTTGATTCACCTCCCTTTGGAAGTCCTCTATTCTTGTTTGGTTGATTCACCTCCCTTTGGAAGTCCTCTATTCTTGTTTGGTTGATTCACCTCCCTTTGGAAGTCCTCTATTCTTGTTTGGTTGATTCACCTCCCTTTGGAAGTCCTCTATTCTTGTTTGGTTGATTCACCTCCCTTTGGAAGTCCTCTATTCTTGTTTGGTTGATTCACCTCCCTTTGGAAGTCCTCTATTCTTGTTTGGTTGATTCACCTCCCTTTGGAAGTCCTCTATTCTTGTTTGGTTGATTCACCTCCCTTTGGAAGTCCTCTATTCTTGTTTGGTTGATTCACCTCCCTTTGGAAGTCCTCTATTCTTGTTTGGTTGATTCACCTCCCTTTGGAAGTCCTCTATTCTTGTTTGGTTGATTCACCTCCCTTTGGAAGTCCTCTATTCTTGTTTGGTTGATTCACCTCCCTTTGGAAGTCCTCTATTCTTGTTTGGTTGATTCACCTCCCTTTGGAAGTCCTCTATTCTTGTTTGGTTGATTCACCTCCCTTTGGAAGTCCTCTATTCTTGTTTGGTTGATTCACCTCCCTTTGGAAGTCCTCTATTCTTGTTTGGTTGATTCATCTCCCTTTGGAAGTCCTCTATTCTTGTTTGGTTGATTCACCTCCCTTTGGAAGTCCTCTATTCTTGTTTGGTTGATTCACCTCCCTTTCTAAAACCATACAGAGATAACGTATTGCTTATTTGTGCTAAGTTGACCATCCTAAAACTATCAGAATAAAAATTTAACAAATGTTTACTTAAGAATTTTATTCTGAAGGACGATGAACTTGAAGGATTGGCAGTCCTGTGGCCGTGCAGTCAAGGCTTGTATTAATAATAGTCAGTTTCTATTGCCAACATGGGTCCTTCTCTAAGAATCCGGATTCAGTTCGACTCATTGCGAACTGGTCTTGCAAAAGATTTAGATTTCAAAAACGATCCTTTTATGTTTTAACTAAGCACAAAAACAATTTTTGATATTTAGACAAAAAGGCCAGTTGATCTTTTATTTATTTTATCCTAATTTTGTGCCTTTAAAAGGATAGATTTTTTTTATCTATTTTACCTATAAAAATCGGAATAAACCAATAATACAAACTGAAACTTGAACAAATCTAAACAAGTCAGTATTTTACAATTCACCACTAGTTGGTGTATAAGAAGTTTTGTTTATTTATTTATAATTTTATTTTTTTATATGTATCATAAGTTATACTTGCTTAGAACTTATGATACATATATAACACATAT
Source organism: Rhaphigaster nebulosa (assembly GCA_948150685.1). NCBI lineage: Eukaryota > Metazoa > Arthropoda > Insecta > Hemiptera > Pentatomidae > Rhaphigaster > Rhaphigaster nebulosa. The sequence continues at coordinate 47,142,599 of OX411308.1, read as the reverse complement.
ATACATATATATAATACATATATATGATACATAGGTAACAATATTAATTACTATTAACTAAATTAATGGGATTCGTGTTCTTGTTTTAATGAACTCAACAGTTTTGTTCTTGATTCAGTATTTGACAGGGCAGTTCGTGGTTCGTTGTTAAGATGTTTAAAGCACGATTGCTAAATTAGGATTGAAATGCATTGTACAAAATGGGAGCTGAACTGAAATGCCATTGTTGGAAATCGGGCTATATTCGTTCTTCATTCGAAAACAGGCAAGAGGCTTAAAAGAGATGTTTAATTTTAGAAATTCAATAGTAGCAGTTTCTCTGGAATCAGTTCTTATTCATTTTATAAAAGCATGACTAGAAGGTAACTTCTAGATTAAAAAAAAATTAATAATTTGGAACTCCTCAGTATGTTTTCACTAGCTAACGTTTTTATGAATCTATTGATTTTTTCTAATTGTCTTAGTTTGATCTTTAATTTTAATGAAGAGAATGCGGAATTCTTGAAGCATTACATATTTCACAAATTATCCTACGCACAAATATAGATATAAGAGGGGAGGGGATAGGTTTGAATAAGTTGAGACATTTAAGTATTTGAGGTCTACGATGACTAGAAAAAACGGAGTTCAGGAGAAAATAAAAGCGGGAAATACTTATTATTTTTAAGTTACAATATTACTTAGCTCACGGCTTTGGCCTTAAACTTAATAGTTAGAATCTACAAAACTATTATCTTCCCTACTGTTCTGTACGGGTGTGAAACGGGGTTTGAAGCTTTGAAGGAAGAACAGCAGCTTAAGGTTTTCGAGAATAAGGGACTGTGTGGAATATTTGATCCAAAAAGGATGAGCCCACTGGAGAATTTAGATTTCACAACGCGGAATTGATTGAATAGAACATAATGTTATCTAGAGGTTTAATTAGACCATTCGTCACTAATTATGCTCTTTAAAATCTATTTGGCACTGTCCCTTACTCTTCAACTAATTCTTTTAGTATTTATAAAGAATTTAGTTTAGCTTGTCGTATTGAATTCTATGTAGTAATATTGAATAAATACTTTTGCTTTATTTTATAATAATATTAGGTCGCCTACCACAATTTATGAATCTCATTTTGCTTATTTTCAATTTTGTTTGAAACGTTTTATCATTTTACGTTTTTGAATATGCTAATTGTTTTTGGCCTTGATTAAGTCACATTGTGTGTTAAGTGGATGGGAACTTATCCAGTCCTTCTTTAGTCAAGTTTTGTTTAGTACTAGTTTATTCTTTGTCATTATTTACTACCTTCTTACCACTTATTCCGTGCAGTTCATTATTTTAAGAATGTAAGAATTTTTTTCAACCATTTAATTTGTTTTTTGAAAAAATGCAATTAGCATAAGAAACATGCTACTGGAAAGAAACACAAGAGTGTTAGGGGTGCATGGAAACCAAAATAAGGCAAATAGTGGCTGATACATAATTGAATTATACAATGATAGAAAACGTCCCACATTTTATTCCTGGATGCATGTGTGAGTATTGTTCTAACAAAGTGAAAACAGAAACATTTTCTATAATAGATTTGAAATTTTCCGTTCAGAACAAGAGAACATACCAAATATATTTTACTTCTATAAACGCTGCGTACATGCAGTAGTAGATCTATCTATACCTTGCGGGGTCCTTTGGCGAAACGATATTGCTGGACGGCCCTTGGTTAGGGCGGAGGGCTGTGGGGCGGAGGAGGGGTTTGGTAGGTATGGAATACCCCCATGAGGACGGAGGAGTCCGGGGGTCACCTAAAACTATATATTTGTCTGTGGACGGCCGCCTCCTCGCCCCCCTGGGTCTGCGTACATCTATGAAATTAGAAGGGGATAATAAAAAATGTAACTTGGAGATAAGCCTGTTGGAGCTTACTGCTTGACAATCACTCAAGGTAGCTTATCTATCCTGTTGTGATAGTAAGTATGGAGTTCTAACATTTGTCTTAGGTTGTATTATTTTACTTCTATGAAAAATAATGATTGAGGTATCCTAAAAATAAATATAAAAAAAAGTATTGATAATCTAACTGGTTGTTGAAAAAAAAATAGTTACTTTGTTATGGTTATATGGTAGCGTCTATTACCTTATGTTAATCTTATCTTATGCTACATTGTTTGAAAAATTAAAAAAAAATATTCACCTTTTTAAGTTATGAGAAACACTGAAACATACATTCTGCAGGATCCGATAGTGAAAAAAGACTCATCACCATGTACACTTTTTATCAGCGCTAACCGTCCTCGATAAATTTATAGTACTGATATCTTCCTTCTGCATCATGGTTCCTAACATTAGATATGTTTTTTGTTTCAGTGCAAGGAATGCTTGTACAAGAAGGCATCCTCACTCAGAGCATGTAAGTAAAATTAATTTAATTTTTTTTCCCACGGCATCCGTAGATTTCCAAAGCACCATTCAACACAGTTCATTACATGAACATTATATCTTATTTATATTTACTTCACATTGCTTTCATCATTCGGGTTGATTCATTAATGACTTTTGTTCTATTTTTTTTTTTAAATATATAGTTTTTTAAGATTTGATTTTTTCCTCAAGTAGTTTGCAACGGTCACTAACAACCTTTTTGGATGAGCTATTAATTCTCGAACTTAACTTTGTGATTGTTGTATGATATTAAAGTCAAATCATAAATCTATCTTAACTTGTTTTTTTTTATTAGGTCTCAGAACCTAATAAAAAAATATTCGGAACATTTAAAAAAATATTTGGAACTAGGGGGAGCAAAGGTACTTGCTACGTGAGGCAGAATTTAGAGGGCGGAAAATTTTGAGAGAAATTTTATCTTTAGGTTTAGTAAAAATATATGTTAGGTTGTTTGATTATTTTGGCCTCAATTCAGTCCATAATATGACATAACGACGCATGCATGTATTGAAATATCCCTATTAACTAAAGTACCATTATAAAACTGTTGATTTATATCCAGTGGTGGATTTGTTATATTGCGCCCACAGGCACGGCAGATAATGCTGCGCCCTCCAGCCGCTTCAATCTCTAAAAAAAATCGTTATAGTTAAAAACTAAGTGGAGATAATTTTTATATTTATTTATGCTTAATTGTGCTGAATTACTTACAAATTCGTTTAAAAGTTGTTTGGCAGTCGATTTAAACAACAATCGTCTTGTTCCAGTACTAATATATTTCAGTGCGATTACACGATGTTTGATTTAATGTAAAGTCGTAACTGCCTTCACAGTAGCCACTTTTTATAATAAGATAAAAGTTATTTTTTCTCAGGACTATTTCTTTATTGGTTGCTAACCAATTAAAAATGCATTTATTTTATATATTTGAACCAACCTATTAAAAACACAACTATCTATTTTATGTATTTATCTTTACAAATTATTCTATACCAAATTTTATCTATTACACTTTAATTCTGTTCGTCAGAGGGAAACTGTTGTAACATTTTCAAAGTTTCAACGAGAGCGAAAAGAAGTTTCAGATCGTACTGTATAGCTTGTTGTGGAAGGTCAATTTTTATATATAAAGTGTTGAATTTTATTATGCTTTTAGCGTTTTTACGATACTTATATCCGGAACAATATTGCCAAAATAAAGCAAATACGATAATTAAATCAAAATCAGGAAAATTGGTCTTAAGACAGTTTAACTTCGCGGTACAAAATTAGGAATGAAACTCAGCCGTACAGGTAGGGATCATTAATGTAATAAAAAATTGCACGACTATAAAAAAAAATCTAAACCTTGAAAAAAATTCTAAAATTAATGATGGATTCATTTTCTCCTGAAACCTTTAAAAAACCTCCATTTAGTATGTTTTAAACGAACTGAATGCTTGTGTTACTGTTTCAATATCATTTCACCTACGTGGTTGTATTGAAAAAATATATATTAGCTGAGCAAAATCTTGTTGATGTATACAAAAGGATGATCAGATAGTGTTTCAATAATCACTTTACAAAAATTATTAAGTAGTTTAAGCTTTCTAATTTGTTTTTCTAAAGAACTCTCACTATAATACAAAATATACTTATAGTTAATTTAGAACTTTTTGTTGCATTTTATTTAGAAATGTAGTATTTTATTTTATAACATAATTTCAGATTAAATTAAAGAAAATTAATTTTTGACAAAAGTTTTATGAAAATTACCTTTAGTTAGATAAATATTACATCTATAAGTTATATTAATCTATTATAAAATAAATTATAATGCTGAAAACTTAGGTTTTTTTTTTTTTTTTTTTTTTTTTTTTTTTTTTTTTTTTTTTAGTTGTATATAACATTAAATTTTCACATATATCTAGTATATTGTTGTATATCCTCGGGATACAATCAAAATCTAAGTCCTAATTTTCTACTTTAGGGGTTTTGTGATTTAGATTTATTATTTCTTCACCTTAGGTTTTTCCTGCAGATACTAAAGTGCAAAACTTATAAATCTAAATAATAAAATCCCTAAAGTAGAAAACTCGAATTTAGTAAGTTTTGATTGGAAGCCAACGATAGCCAATCTTCATGAGCAACATAACATTAAACATTATATCTTGCTGTTTACAGAGATGGAACTCCACCCGTTTTCGAAAGGGTATTTTCTAATGCAAGATTTGCCCAAGGAGGCAATGCGTTATTTGAAGGGCGAGTTGTAGGACAGCCCAAACCTGTTGTATCATGGACAAGAAAAGGTGCTCCCTTATTAGGTGAGATACAAGTACAGTAGTTTTATCTAAAGTAATAATTTATAAAATAAAAATTTTCTATCTATGTGTATACTACTAAGATGATTTTTACTTTAATGAGCATCTGCATTTATTCCTATGGGAGGCACGTGTTAAAATCAATCAATATTTGTTTATATAAATTTCGCGTTTTTGCAATAATGATATCTAAAATATTTAATATAATCTTAAAATTTGTATTTGAGTTTAAATTATAATTAGTACGTTTTATTTCCTATTAAAAACAATAGGACTAACAATTATTAACATCAATGCTTTATTTCTTTTTTTGTGCATTACCATTTAATATAATAAGTTTAAATTTATTGTTTTCTTGTTATAGAATCTGCCAAATATAAGTTGAAGTATGAGGAACAAACAGGGAATGTTTCTCTACAGATCAACAATATTGGCCCAGGTGATGAGGGTGAATATACTTGTACAGCTAGGAATCAACTTGGCGAAGCAATTTGTTCTGTATACATACAACCAGAAGGTATAGCTATTTCTTCTATCTAATTGTTTCTTAAAGATACGTCTACTTAATTATAGCTTTTAGATAAAATATTCTTTATGTCTAATTTATAATAAATATGGTTAGATAGCAGGATTTCAGATTTGTTTTAGTTAAATGCTCCTTATTTTTAGTATATACTATTTATTAAACTATTTAAGCTTGTTGTATTATTCTTATTTATAAATGTACGAGCTAACACAAATTTATCTCATTAAATTAATAATATCTGTTTACCATAGTTATCTTATTAATTCTTTAATACATTATCCAAGTCAGATCTTCATTTGATTTCCTTTTAAAAGTTCAAACTTGGTCAGAATGAAGCCCAATCATCTAGAAGCATTAATGTAACCAAGAGTGATGGCATTGTAAGTGAGTACACTGTTCAACAATTGTTCAGAGATTTAAGCCATGAAGAAAATCTACCTTGATTAAAATATATTCTAGAATAACTGTTTGAGAGCTTAAAGAGAAACTTTGAAAACATAAAAATACATTTTGTAAGAAAATAAACTGTTAACTCACACTAACAAGGTGAAAAATCTGGTAAAGTGGCTGCCTTATTAATTGAGTGACCACCAAAGAATTCATCAGCATTTACAATAGTTATGGGTGCTTAGATATGTTACTCTCTCGTCCATCATCATCTTCATACCTCTTTAGTATTAACTATAACTTTTTAGACACTAGAACTGCTTTAGACAAATAAGGAAAATAATGACCAAAAAGCATATAAAATAGTCTTCTTAGAATTCATTTATTCTAAAGATTATTATTTATATTTCCTAGAGTGCATGACTTTTGACAAATAAGCAGTGCATTCATTATAGTTTACACTATTATTAATTGATTAAATCTTGCATGAAATAGAAGTTTTTTTTTTAAGTTTAAAATTCTAACCTGCAATTATTTCTAAATCTTAGACCACCAAAGTATGAATGTATAAGATTAAATTTGTTTTTATAATTAATTTTATAGCCTACATAAAAATGTTATTTCCTATGTATGAATGCAGGCAGACATAAGCTTGTAAAAATGAAAGTGTGGTAAAATCTTTTCAGTTTTGTTGTTTAAATATTTTTTATTAATCGCTGTCCATTTGTATTATAGGTTTTGCTGTGCCAGCCCACCAACAAGGAATACGACAAGAAATGACACAAATAAAACAAACACAACAAACCTTGCAAGGGGGTTATCAGCAAACGCAAAGTACACAACGAACTCAACAACTTCAACAGACAATGCAGTACTCAAATGGATTTACAACCATTGAAGAAGTATGCTTTGCCTGTATTATTATTACTGCTATATTAATTAATTTATGAATAATTTATTGATTTTCTTATTCTAATCTATATAAATAGTGAAATTGATTGTGGTATTATGTTGAGGCACTTAAATTATTAATTTTGTCTGTAGATATTTTACAAATAACAATAATTGCTATTTCAGATTTATTTAGTTCAATTTTTTTTTTCATTACAGGACTTTAAAGTAGACACATTCGAATATAGAATATTACGTGAAGTATCATTCCGCGAATCTCTGACCAGACGATATGTTGGAGAAAGTGATGCTAACCTCGAAACAAGAATAGACCCTATGCTCGGGCCCCCGGCTCCTCCCCAGGTCCAGACCAAACCGAGAAATTCAAAACAGACTGAAGGCGCTGATGTAGTGTTTACTGCAAAAGTTCCAGCGAATCCGAGACCCAGAGTATGTCTTAATGATATTCATAAATTAAATAAAAGATAATTAATAATCAACAACCATTACAGGAGAATAACTAAACCTTCATTATATAATTATTATTCTGAATATACTTTTAATGAGAAAGAAGCAATTCCTCAAATTGTCTTTTGAGAATTGTTGTAGATGTATGTGTGACTTGAGAAAAAGTTTTGGAATCAAAATTAACTCTTAAATTTTGATATTATATTTAAGAATACATGTTTTAGATTTTTGTTTTCAAACCTTTAATATGTAAAAACAGTTATTCCTGAAAATTAAACTAAAAAGGAATGTATAAATGAATAAATATATTACTGAAGTAAATCAACAACATTCCGATTTTCAGTATAGTTTAGTTTTAAAAAGATACAACTTAGAACTAGTTGCATGGATGTTTAGTGTATAGATACTAACAGAGTAATGAATTGCTTCATAAGATTCACTTCTCTCATTGGTATTCCAAGAAAGGTCGGCATTATCCTAATATTGGATGGCAATGCCTTCTTGTTCCAATCTGTTGGAACTAAAAACCTTCCAGTATTCTTGATCTCCTCACCCTGCGTTCTTCTATTCACCTCTTAAATACTAGATCTCAACCTACAATTTGTGTATTCCATTCGATAGAACTGCTTCCTTTGAAAAATCCTTTAAAATTTGTGCTACCTCGTTTTGCAATTCTTTATCCATTTCCATTTGCAAAGTTTCCTCCCTAACCTCATTTAAACAATATTTATTTATCCATCTCCTGAATTATCAATCTTACAAATGCATGTAAAGAATAAATATCTATGAAAGTTTGTACAAAAATCTATATATCAATTTATTCTGTTTTTATATATTTAAGTTATTTATATAATTATTTATTGTTTGTCTTTTAGTTTATAATTTAATTAAGCTTCCAAGATTCCCGACAAATGCTTCTTGAATTGTGCATTTTTCTTATCCTTGGGGACTGAGTCTCCCAGAAAAAAATTAATTTTTCATTAATTCCATTTAGTCTTCTTTATTCAGTTACTTTTTGTTTCACTTGGAATTTCCTTTTCTCTGAATCATGAATTCCGTGCTCTATACTGTGTTTACTTTTGCTGATATTTATCTTTAAGAAATTCTTTTCTGATATATCACCTATACCTTATAAATGGTGTTTTTTGTTTGTTTTATAGTTAACATGGTTCAAGAATGGAAAGAGAGTTGTCTCATCGCAGAAACATCAAACGAGCTACACGAACCAACAAGCATATTTAAAGATAAATCAAGTTTCTGCGCAAGATAGTGGACATTACACTCTTCTTGCGGAAAATCCTCAAGGTAATAGGGCTCCTTCTCTCTCTATTTCCGTACATATATATATATATATATATATATATATATATATATATATATATATATATATATATATATATATATATATATATATATATATATATATATATATATATATATACATACACACATATATATGTATACATATACCAATACAAATATTTGCTTATTTTGGTATATGTTAATTTTTAAAAAGATAAATTTAATTTAATATATTTCAATAAACTTTTTATACATAATACAAGCTGAACCTAACCAAAATAAATATTTAGGATGTGTGGTGACTTCGGCATATTTAGCCGTAGAGCCATCTAGAACACAAGAACAGTTTTATGAAAGGTAAATAAAATTAAATCTGTAATTATTATTATTAATATTATTTTTTTTATGATAAATAAAATGAAAAAAGAATAACAATCCAAAATATTTAATGTAATAACAAACCTTAAATATTATCACTTAGGTTACTAAATTAATCAAATGATATAAATTAATTATTCTAAACCTTTTTAGAGAGATATCAAAGACTGAGGAAAATCTTGAGGGAAAAATGATAGCACCAAATTTTGTAAGGGCATGTGCCGATAGAGACGTTACTGAAGGGAAAATGACAAGATTCGATTGTCGTGTCACTGGCCGACCATATCCTGAAGTGACATGGTATATCAATGGAAGACAAGTTACTGATGATGCAACTCACAAAATATTAGTTAATGAATCAGGCAATCATGCACTCATGATTACAAATATATCAAGGCTAGATTCTGGAACAGTGACATGCATTGCAAAAAATAAAGCTGGAGAATCCTCATTTGAAGTAAGACAAATCCGTTTGCTTTAGAAACTTACTTACTTTCATTGCTGGATTTATTGATATTAAAAATGAATAACAAATTTAAATGGATTTTTTAAATTTATTTCAGTGCAAGTTAAATGTGATAGAGAAGGAACTTGTTGTAGCTCCTCAATTTGTTCAAAGATTTTCAGGAATTTCAATCAAAGAAGGAGACTCCTTCATGTTAACAGCTAGAGCAGTTGGCACACCTATTCCTAATATATCTTGGCAGAAGGTAATTACAATTTTCATTATTTATAGTTATTGTTGTTTTTAATTTCTAAATGTTTGGCTATTAATTTTCCTAAACAGTTTCATCTAGTTTGGTCTGTATATTTCTAAGATCAATTAAAAATACTTTTAGACATAAATCCATAAATAATATTCTTAAAAGCTTGAGTCAAATCCAGGTTTAAGGCTCTCTCATCGATTTTGTTTAATGCAATATTGGTATACAACCATTAGAAATGTAATCCATTCGGGTAATATAACTGTGGTTGGTGAGATACCTCTCCTTGGCTCTGCCGAGACTATTAAAGAAAATACAATGATAATGATTGCTGGTAATGAATTAGTTTTTAAAATAAATAGGGATTGAAGAAAATATTTAGTTAATAGATATTGTCAATGACTACAGTGATGGGATATAAGAGGATATACCTTAAAGTAGCTTGGGTCTAAAATGTTTGCAAGAAACTTAATTAAAAATTGAAAATGCTATTTATTAACAAAATTACTGAAGTTGTTGTTGAAATACTATTTGTAAGCCTGATGTAAAAAGTTGTACTTTACCAGACTTATACTCCCTATTGTTCTTTATGGATGTGAAACATGTCTCTCTTGCTTTAATTAAAGAACAATCCTTATAGACTTTAAAAAAAAAAAGAGTATCTGAAGTTATAATTAAAAAATAATTATTCAATAGTTTTAAAATCATTCAAAATCTGCCTTCCATTTATTTTAATATTAATTTAATATAATTATTATTATTTAATTTAATTTAATATTAATATTAATATTTATTTTAATATTAACAATGTTCGCAATTTTTTTTTTTTATAAACAATGATATTATTGTTTAGTTTTAACATTTATTGAGCTTTATAGTCATATCCTCGGAAGCCACATAACTGTCAAATCCCAACTGTTCGAAGAGAAACGAAAACGTTAAAAAAAGTAAATTTATATCAAATTGAGATATGTTTTTTAAGATAGTATTTACCAGCAAGTAAATATGAAATCGAAAAGAAAAAATTAACTATTAATTGTTGTGTATAAAATTTAGACAAAAATAAAATAATACTAAATCAAAACGTTTTGTACTTACGTTGTTTCACTATGAGACCGACGATTTATGTTATAAAGATTTATGTATGAATTTTGGGTTAAATCAAATAATAATGTGGACTCCATACATTATTTTATATTTGTTATTCCAAATAGGATGGGGTGCCAGTTACAAGTGGTGCTGGTTTGAGAATCACCATAGATGGTGGTAGCAGCTCTCTAGAAGTGGTTGATGCTAAGACAACAGATGCAGGTTGGTTTCAGTGCACTGCCCAAAACATGGCTGGATCAACAGCAACTCGAGCTCGAGTCCATGTTCAAAAGATTATCAAGCAAGACACCAGTCAACCTTCAAGGCTCCACCTTCCCACACCAACAACAGTTATCCAACCTGAGTGAGTTATTAAATTGAAAATATAAAAGAAATTGTTTATACTCATTTTATTATATCTTTGTCCTTTTTAATAATATTTTTCCAATTAATTTGATTCATTAGTATTGATTCTATTCATTGAATGCATAATAATTATTTTGATTCATTAGTTCCCTGTTCCTCATTGATTCAGTATTTGTCATTCTTTTATTGATTAATTGATGCTCTATAATGCTAACTTCATTACCAAAATCCTAGGCTAATGATTTGGTACTATTGGACTAAAATGTGGAAGTTATTTGCTGATGGATGCTGGTAAAGAAGTTCTTGAAATAAATTGGATAGAACAAAATATATGGACACTGGCGAACATAGCGATAAATTAGTGCTATATAAATATACGGAGTAATATGTTTAAGAATATAGAGAACTACGGATAGGAAGTTTGGCCATTTACGTTTTGACTAGGTTCAGTGAAGGGAGGTAATTACGCAAAGATTGTTGGTGTTATTGTGAATTTTTATCATTATTATATCTTTTAATAGTATTTTCCAAGATCATTTTAATGAAAATATTAGTTCTGTTACAGACCAACCCTTTCTAAAAACATTCTGATTTTTTTTTTTTTTTTATCAATTTTTTTTCTGCCTGGTGTTAAAACTTTTCATGGAAAATATTGGACATCATTTTGTAGGTACAACAGAGGAGTGACTTCTTTAATTTTTACACTCTGATCCATTTTCTTTTGGAGAGGGCAGATAATTGCTGTAGCCCATTCCACGAGCTTTCCTCTCTCCAGATTGCTAAGATTGGATCATGAAGTGACTTCCTAATGGCTGATTTATGTTGATATTGGCATGATGTTTGGTTTGGTTGGATTTCAGTGGAAGGAGAAACCATCGTTGGAATCAACATCAAACTTCCGGGTTCCCAAAACCTTTTCAATATTATTATTGTAACACTATGCTGAGGCCGTTATGGTTGAAAGTGTTTGAGTAGATAAAGACGTTAGCCCCAAAAAAACAACACTACTATGCCAGTTATAATTAAAGGTTACTGTAGAAATTTTGAAATACTAATAAATTTTATCAATTACCTTTGCTCCATTCATTGGGCTTTTAGTGGCCTCAATGAAATATATCAAGTAATGGGTTAAGTAAACTAGTTTCTTTTGTTGATTTTTTTGCCACACTCTCAGTGTTTTAAAGTTTTAGTTAGTTTAGTTTGTAATAGGAGCTTATTAGTGCTTTCTATAAAATTAATCTTATTTTTTTTTTTAGTTCTAATTATTCATAATTAATTTCACCATCCTGGCTATAGAACTGATCTTGCTTAATTGGAATATCTTCATTCATTTTTGGGGGAGATCATCAATGATTAATTAAGAGAACATCACAGCTGGAGTTTAAAAATTTTCTAAGTTACTATTAGTTTTATAACTTGAACTAACAATAATAAGGTGATTAGATTATTGATTATAACAAAGTTTTTTTATAAAATAAAGAAGCAATAAATTAAAATTTTAACGCTTACGATGTTTTATTTCGTAAGTCTGAAAAATCAATAATACCATGTTGATACCATTAAAAAAAAAAAAATCTACGCAATCATTCTAGAGATATCCTGAGTCAGGAAAAATTATATATCTTATAACACAATGGTTGAAATGAGGAAATAAATATATAGGTGATCAATTTTTAAAACGTTTTTTCCTCCTCCAATTGAATTTTTCGAGTTAAAATTAGTCACAGCATAAGCAGCGATTTGGTAAATCAATAGTATATTTTAAGTGTAAATTATTTAATACTAATCCATTATTTTTAACTAAATGTTTTTTTTACAGGCCTACTCCAGAACCAGAGATCATCTATCTGCGGCATGTTGAACGTGCTGCCCCCAAGGCACCACGTCATGAGGAAGAGAGGCGTTATCCACCTCCCCAGTTTATAATCCCATTGACTGATGCTACCCAGGTAGAGGGTAGTAGGATCCATTTAGAAGCAAGAGTAGAGCCTGTTGGAGACCCAACAATGAATGTCGATTGGTATCACAACGGAAGACCTCTACCAGCAAGTATGTAATTCCTGTAGTTATGGTTAATCCTGATTAATTATTTATTTGATTAGCTGTTCTTTTCAACACTAATATAGGAAAAAATATTATTGCTCATTTACTATGTAATTCCTTTATTTATGGTTAATCCTGATTAATTATTTATTTAATTAGTTTTTATTTTCAACACTAATATAGGAAAAAATATTATTGCTCATTTACTATTTTATGATTATGCTTGAATTGTTTATTTTATTTTTTTGTAATATTGTGATAACATTGAGAGCTATACTATATAACCTAATTCGTTGAACTGACTGATTAATCAATTTATTTTCAATAAGGTCGTATCTAACTGAAACTGGTTCAATCTTTTTCTAATTTCCTGTCAATCTTTTTCCATAGATATTAGTGTTAATTATCCTTACCACATGTCTTGCCTATAAAAATTACATAAAATTCGAATTATAATTTAATTTATAAAAGTCTGTATTTTCTTTCTCCTTCTATATGTATCTCCCTCTTTGAGAATTCTAAATTATTCTTAGGAAGGACATCTTAAGCTATGTCCACACTGTTTGACTTTCGTTAGGCCCATTGGCCCTAACCAGTGTTGGGCAAATTTTATTCAGAAAAAAGTAGTTAACATTATGTAACTCATTTATTTGTTATTCAGTGAATAAATATATTCATCATATTATATAATTTCCACTCACAGAAGTTTAACATCAATTATACTATTTAGTTCACTAAAAAAATGATAGTATAATTTATTTATAATTTTTCAATCAGAAATCAAATAAAAGAAATTATTCGTCATTGCATGCCTCACGTTCCCTTCCCCATTTGTCATGACGAATCGAAAGTCAAACTGTGTATAGCTTTAAACATCTCAAGTTATGTAATCTATTGACAGCTGAGGTTCATCTCTAAGTATTTTTTATGTGTCCTTTTTTTGAGTTTATTTCTTATCTGAGATGTTTAAAGCTATTACCTCCCTGCGATTGGTTTAAACATAGAAAAAAGTGAAAAACTTCATTATTACCATCTTGACCAATTATAAATATTTTATCTTATCCTTATTTACTATTTGACCATATCTGCTTGTAGCACTCTAAAGAGCTTGTATATGCTTCTTTAAGTGCCTGTTCATACTTTTCAATAACATCTATATCAGCAGCTTAACTAAGAAGTTGTATCAGGCTATGATATATTGTGTTAATGTGTTGCTTAGTAAACATCACCTCTGCATTGTTGAAAAGGAGTTATGTAAATGCCTATTGTATTCCACAGTCTGTCTCAAAGATCCATCCCAATGCGCACAATATATTTAGAGCCTCATTGTCATTTTAACAAGTTGTATTGATTTTTATAATATTACTCTAATAATAAATATAATAATATACATTCTTACTTAGATATTTTAATTGATAAAAGTTGGATGGATGTAAGGATTTAACTGTTAATTTTGTATTTTCAGGTTCACGACTTACGACAACATTCAGATTTGGATTTATTGCCTTAGATCTCCTCAGTGTTGTAGCTGAAGATGCGGGGGAATATACTTGTGTTGTACAATCAAGTACTGGCCATGTTCAATCCACTTCCAAAGTGACTATTACAAGTATGTATCACTTATATAGTAAAAAATCATTAAAGATGTGATTTAATTAAATTGTTTCACAAAGTAGTTGTAATTACTAGAAAAAATTGTTGAAAACAACTACAATTTGCTGATATCAAACCAGAAATTCATTGTACTTAACAGCTTCTATTAATATACCATTATCAGGTGGTGGTTCATTAATAATATTAATATAAGATGCATGACCATCATCAAACCTCTGAATTTTGGATTATTAAATAAATTATTCATTGTCTGTAAGTTGAGATTTATAGCTCAATTTTGTTGTATTTTTTTTTAATTTATTTTAAGTAATGAGTAATTTAATCCTCATTACTTGAAAATTGTAAATGTGAGCCATTTATCTAGTAAGCTTATAGCACCTACTTAGAAATACAAAAAGCTATGTGAACAGAACAAGTAAGGAGATAGTAATCATTCATCTTTGAATTATTGAGCTTTGGAACTCCCTAATTTGGATTGAGATTGATTGAGTCTTACTTAGCTGCATATTAAAGCTGTTTCATTTTCTTTCAGGCCGTGCTAGTATAGAAGCTAAATCACAATATCCTGAGAGCCTCGAGTACATTCGACAACTTGAAGATTATTCAAAGTATCAAAGATCAGAATCAATTGAAGAAACAACATCAGCTAGACCAGTGTTCATCAGGCCACTACGTGATCTAGGCCAGACTCAGGAAGGGCGCAATGCCCACTTTGAGGGTCAAATTACTCCAGTATCTGACCCAACAATGAGGGTAGATTGGTTTAAAGATGGAAAACCAATTACTGCTAGTTCAAGAATAACTACGATTTTCAATTTTGGATATGTATCTCTTAATATTCTTCATCTCCGATCCGAAGACTCTGGTATCTATACTGTTCGAGCTGTCAACAGGTGGGGAGAGGCAGTATCACAATCTTCACTTATTGTTATAGGTAAGAAAGACATTTTTATTTAAGAATTGTTGTAACTTAAGTATTTCCTAATTTTTATCTAATACATTTGGTTTTTCATATTTTTATAGTAAAAAGGCTTTGGTATTTCAGATGATTATCATCCAATGTATTTTTTATGATAAGCTTGTTTGTTATGGAAATATCTTATCATTAATCAGGTCTTGCCTAATCTAAGCTTTTTTAAAAATAAATATTCATTATTAAAAAATAGTTTTAGAAGGGTGGTCAAAATGATAGATAAAATAGTGCTATTTAACAAATGTTTGAGATATTTATCTGTGTGTTTATTTAATTTTAATAATTCTTTATTATTTTGTGTTTCGTTTTGACTGCCCTCCTTAACCATCATCTACTAGATTATGATGGCCAACTATTTCCTACATAGTAAATTTTTAGGTATGTAAGGTAATCTTTTGTATAATATGCTCTAATCATTCTCAGTACCTACATCTTTTCTTGTATTACATTTGCCAATTGTAACATCAATTGAAAGCAAAACTTTAACCGCAAGACTTCTGATAATACTTTAACATATCTTAATAAAATTTTATTTTTCCATAAATTTTTATAATTAAAATAGCCGAATCAGGGTATTATCTGTAAAAATATCTGTTAAGGCCGCCACGTAAGAGGTAGTCATTTCTACCGTGGCTATCTGGTTTCGGATGCGTTAGAATTCGGTACAAGAGTGATATCACAACGAGTCTTTCGGGGAGAAAAAATTGATGAGCCGTTTCCTTTTAGTTAAAATAAATGGTCCCAGTAAACAGTCCAGGGCACGATTTCTTTTTTGTTTGTTTGCTTGGTTTCTATATTTAAAATTTTATTAATTAGAGAATCACAATATAAAATCTCATGATTATTAATTTAAAAATATTAATTAATTAATATTTTAAATCATAATAAAAATATGTTTAGTCAAACATTTTTATATATTGTTAAATAATACAGTTGATTATATATTTTATCTTTTTTAATAGTTTATCTAGCTCGTTTTCTATTTTTTATTTTAATTAGGCCAGTTTTTGATTTTTTTTAGGTGAACTGATTGAGAGAGATCAGTTCTACTATTTTTTTTATGGGTAAAATGGGCTATTTTAGAAAACATTGGAGCTTCATCCGAAAAATGTTGAAAAATGAGTTTCTATTAAAATAAATAAATTATTTAACGCTATATATTTGTAAAAACTCAGCATTTCATATTTTTTTAAATAATATGTAAATGAAATAAAACAGTTTAATTAATTGTTTGTTAATATAGCAGTAACAAAGCCCTGTAGTTATTAATTTTATGAAATGAGATCGGGCACTCTCCACTCCGATTTATTAGAATCCAGTAGTACAGTCAGAGCAAAACGTTAATAGCTCAGCTCGGGATTTGCCACATGGTAGTCATGGCTCAGTGGCTCAGTTCGTTAGATTTTGGAAATCAAACCAAGCACATTGGGCCACAGCAATTCAACCGAGCTTCTCCCCACATGGTCAGTTTTGTGCCTAAGCCCAAACCACTTTCCATTTAAACTTATGTTAAACTTTTACATATATCTCTCAGTATGATCCTTTTAGACCTAATTAAATTTTGGTAATAATAGTAAATGGTAATTTCAATTGGCTGATGGTATAAAATATATTCTTAATTTATAGCAAGAAGCAGTGTAACAGGTGAGCTTGGAATCCCTGAACAACAACGATATATTGAGTCTGTTGAAGCCCTTGAAGGCTACCTCAGCTCATCACATCGGACACAACCAGAACCTCCTGAGAGTATCCAGCCACCAGTTTTCCAGAGTCCGATCAAAGACCTAGGTGTCAGAGAAGGAGGTTTTGCTCACTTTGAAGCTAGGCTTGAACCTGTTGGTGATTCTACTCTTAAGGTTGAATGGCTGAAAGATGGAAGACCAGTTGAAGCCAGTAAGTTTTGTTATAAATGTTTCTTCATTTTTCATTTTTTAAATAATTGAAATGTATGCCAATAAAAAATCGAACAAATTTGATGTATTTTTATTTGTTCATCAGGCTCTCGCATAACAACATTCTTCAATTTTGGATATGTTGCTCTCACAATTAAATCTGTTGCTACTCATGATGCTGGGAAATATGCATGTCGTGCTTATAATATGCTTGGAGAAGCAACAACATCAGCTATCTTAAATGTAATATCCAAACAGGACTCAGTCGTTTTTGATAGCCAGCATGCTTCAAGTCTTCAGAAGATACAACATCTTGAAGATTCAAGGTATAATAGTTGCATTTAGGATATGGTCTTTAATTGTTTACATAATAAATATTATATATTTGCTTTCAATTTAAATAGTCGATACATGAAAAGTAAACAAGAGGAAGTCATTGTTACACAGAAACCAAGATTTTTGGGTCCATTGAAGGGTACAAACAAAATTGTCGAAGGCCAGCGTGCTCATTTTGAAGCCAGAGTAGAACCACTCTCTGATACTACAATGAGGGTAATTCTAATATCTTCTTTGATTGTTCTAACCATTATTTATGTTTCAGAAATTCTAAATAGATTTTGAAATTGATGTTTTAGATTGATTGGTATTTTAATGGGAAAATCCTTCAAACTGCTAACAGGATTCAGACTTATCATGATTTTGGTTATGTAGCCCTAGACATTATGAGTGTAAGGGCTGAAGATGCTGGGACGTACACGGTTGTTGCTAGAAATGCACTAGGAGAAGCTCAGCTATCAGCTACTATGCAAGTAGAAAGTAAGTATCTTTTAATTTTATCTTTTTTTACCTTTTTATTTTATTTAAAAGCTTATATTATATCCTTCAAAAAGTTCCTTAATACTTTTCTCATATTGAATCTAGATAATTTAAAATCAGCAGTATTTATCCTTTCATTTTAATAATTTATAATCTATTTCAGCTCGCTCTGGCATTGACACTCGAAGCATGCATCACGGTGCTTATGATAAGACAAAACATATGGAGGAAAGAACCCATATTGAACCTCAATATAATATTGAAGAGATTTCAAAATCACGACCCATTTTTGTTCAACCCCTTTCAGATATTGCACCTACTTCTGAAGGAAAAAATGTACATTTAGAATGTAGACTTGAACCAATGGGAGATCCAACTATGAGAGTAGAATGGTTTCTTAATGGCAAACCTATAACTGTTGGTAAGTTCCTGTTTTTCCTAATTTTATATTTTAAAATAATTGTTCTTCTACTTAATATCATCTATATGTATAAAATAAAGATATCCCTCACTAACTGACTGGCTTAGTGATCACTGTATTTAAAAAACGATAATGCCTATAAAAGCTGAAATTTTTAATGGTGGTTGTAGATATGTAATAAGGCCGGGTTTGAAAAAATAAGTCATACTCTGAAGTGATTAAAACTAAATTATTTCTAAAGCCTAAAGAAACAAGTTTTTCACTTTTTAGCTGCTTTTTATGGGCGGAGGGCTTCACTCATTCCGATCATAGTTGGTGTAGATGTTGTGAATCCACAGGTGGGAAAAAATCGCATTTATGTTGCAAATGTGTTACAATGGTATACAATGGCTATATTTACAAGCTAAAACATCAGTATTGAGTTATTATCGTTGTGGCTTCTGGCTGCTGGTTGTGCAGATGTTGCTGGGTAAGATAGATAATGGACTAGGAGCTAAGAAGAAAAAACAACAGCAAACTAATATTGCCCTTCTTATTTCTGAAAATTCGCTACTAGTAGCGTTTGTGGAGCAAGTACAAAATAATTAATTTCTGGACGATCATTATACTCATGTAATAATCGAAAAAAGTTAAAACTTGCCTGAGATTTACATTTTAAACCTTCGGTGACAGTAATGAAATTGGAATGTGGAGCATATTAAAAAAAAAGATTTTGTTTCAATGCGCTAATCAGGAGTAGTCCTTACAAAGTATGATAGTAGAGGTAAGCTTACATCACATACTAGTCCCACAACTGAAGTATGCACTTACCCAAAATATGTTTTACCAGTGCAACTGATGACTGGCACTTAAAAACTAGAAAACTGTCAAAAAAATATGTATATGACAAAGTATTTTGAAGAATCGCTTCTGAAGGTTTCAATTACCACAAAACTTAAAATAAAAATAAAATAAGGCCTAGTGGTGGATAAACAGCGGGACATCTGAACAGCAGAAGTTGAAATATCCAACATAAACAACAGGTTGGAATTGATATCTTTACTTTTATACTTCCCCTTAGTGAACTCTCATGGCTGATTTGTGATACATAAGTGTTTAGATTTCATGCTTCCAAAAGCGCAGTTCTTACAAGTTCAGGATTTGGATTTAATGAGACAACTATGCACTTACCCTGAAAACGTACATACCTCACATTGCCTTATAAATATTTTACATTAATCACAAGTTTTTCTGCTTGAATTGTTTGGCATTCCCAGTTTTGTTCATAATAAGTTGTATGTAGTTAAGACTTATTTAATATTTAGTACATTCCTCTTCAAGATTTTTGTGATTTGGTGGATCCTTCATTATTTCACTGAAGTTAATTATGATACCATGAATAAATATTAATGATTTTAATTCTTTCACTTACAGGTTCACGATTCCGTACCTATTATGATTTTGGTTATGTTGCATTGGATATTATTCATGTAACTTCTCTTGATTCTGGAGAATACACTGTTAGAGCCACTAATCATCTTGGTTCTGCTCATACTTCTGCTTGTGTTCGAGTTAGTATTTATAATAACCAACTTGTACCAACGTAATTCTTATAAAGTATTCTCAAATCAAAATTTGAAAGTTGATCTATTAGATTTTATCATGTTTTATTTGATCTTCCAGGTAATGAGTAGATCTGATATTTTAACTGAAACTCAGAATGAATCATCCTTAGAACAGATTGAACTTCTTGAATCTCGTGGCAGAAGGATTGAACGAGAGGAAGCAGTAATCGCTGCACCTCCAGTTTTCACCCGCCCCTTACATAATATAGAAACACTTGAAGGAACCAATGTTCATCTTGAATGCCGCTTACAGCCAGTTGGAGATTCTACAATGAAAGTAGATTGGCTTGTGAATGGGAAACCAGTTCGTATTGGACATAGGTAAATTAAATCAAAAGATTTTATTGATAAAGTTGCTCTAATCAGTTATTGGAATTATGATTGGTTAATACTTTTAAGGAATGTAAATTTTTTTTTTTAAACTTTTTTTAATTTTCATTGTACAAAATACTATCCTGAATTTTTTAAAGATATAAAATAATGATGTTAAATGGAGGAAATCAGATTAGAAAATTGCATTTGGTATAAAATGTGTTCAAATAAACTATAAAAAAATATGTACCTCTATTATCTAGTGCTAAAAGTAAAAATGTAAATATAACCAGTTATATTATCAATTGGCTTTAGCATGCATAATTTTATCATCTATTTTTTTTTTCATTTCTTATTCATTATTTTCGAATGTCATTAAAATGGAATTTGTCATGCTAATTTTTAAATAACTTACTTACATGCTATTATTTCAAATTGAGACATGATGTATATTTATTTAGTTTATTCCAAATATTGTTGAGTTTGTTACTTTTGGAATGTGCCAAATCTTGTTCACAATCTTCAAAATTGGTATGCATGTCTTTATATTACAAATCATTGGAGATTTGTAATTTTCTTGTTCCAGATTTCGACCAGCCTATGATTTTGACTATGTAGCTCTTGATTTACTATCTGTTTATCCTGAAGATTCTGGTGTCTATACATGCATAGCCAGAAACCACTTAGGAGAGGCTGTGACCTCTTCATCAGTCAGAGTCATTGGTAAATATTTTATGATGTAACTTCATTATTTCATGAACCATTACCTTTTTATTGTTTATATCTAATCATCATTTGTCATTTCAGCTAAAAAAGATCTTTTACTGGAATCACAGCACCCAGGAGGATTGGAGAAAATCCAGTATTTGGAAGACTCTTCTCGCTATAAAAGATCAGATGTTGTTGATGAGATTGTTACAATTAAACCAAAGTTCATAACAAAACCTAAATCTATCGAAGGCCTGAGGGAAGGTGGGCATGCTCACTTTGAATGTAAATTAGAGCCTTTTACTGATTCAAACCTAAAAGTTGAATGGTTCAAAAATGGCAGACCTATTATTGTTGGTAAGTTGAAACTTATTTTTTAATATGATATTTATTGACCAATGAAAAATTCATGAAGAGTAATATGATCATTGCTTTATTATCTCTTTTCTAGGACATAGATTCCGTCCTATTCATGACTTTGGTTATGTGGCACTTGATATCATTGACACAATTGCTGAAGACTCAGGCATCTATACATGCCGTGCCACCAACTTATTAGGAACTGATGAAACTTCTTGCTCTTTAAAGTGTTCAAGTTAGTATAACACTAGTTAAGTTTATTAACTACTCATGAACTGATAAGTAGGATTCATTTAAGCAATGTTATCTTGGTTTAGGATCTTCACAAATAGTAACTACAACCCAGAATGAAGCAGGTTTGGAACAGATACAATATCTTGAAGATAGGAGTAAATACCAGAGAAAGGATGAGATAGAAGAGACCACACGACAGGCTCCTGTCTTTACAACTTCACTCAAACAATGTGACATTCGGGAAGGCCAAAGAGCACACTTTGAATGCCGTCTTATTCCAGTTTCTGACAACACCATGAAAGTAGAGTGGTTCCACAATGGACAGCCTGTTAAATCAGGTTATTATTATTCTAAGTTTAAGTTCTATGTTCAAATAATGAGTTGCAGTATATATACCTATTTATTATTTTTTTTTTATCTCTGATAAAGGTTCACGATTTACTGAAACAAACAACTTTGGTTTTGTTGCTCTCGATATTCTTCATTGTTTGCCTGAAGATTCAGGAACATATACTTGCAGAGCTAAAAATATCAATGGAGAGGCAGTCACATCATCAAACCTTAATGTTCAATGTAACACTCTTCTTCCTTTTTTTTTTTTTTTTTTTTTAAGAAAAATGTAAATTGTAAAGGAAAATTTTTGGTTAATTTTAGCTCGAAAATCGATATATCTTGAGTCACAACATGAATCTGCTCTAAGCCGCCTCAATCAGTTTGAGACGAGGGAATATCATGGCCCAAGTGGTCCTGAAGAAGCACCTAGCCAACCACCCGTATTTACTCAACCCTGCCGTGATCAGAGGCTTGCTGAAGGGGCAAGTGCTCATTTTGAAGCACGGCTGATTCCTGTTGGAGATGCCAGGCTCAAAGTTGAATGGTTAAGAAATGGTGTTCCAATTCAAGCCTGTAAGTACTCATTCTGCCAAAAATCTATGATTTACATCTCATGAAAATATTATGACTGTATTAATAATTGCTTATCAATACAATTTCAATTTCCAGCTAATCGTGTTACAACCATGCATGACTTTGGTTATGTTGCCCTTAATATGAAACATGTTTATCCAGAAGATTCAGGTACATATACCTGCAGAGCAGTCAATGATCTTGGACAAGCTGTAACATCAGCTACACTTTTTGTTCAATGTAAGCCTAATTTATCTTATAAAATATATCTTCAAATGGTTAACATGTTCCAATAATTATATATTTTAATTAGCCAAAGCTTCACTACTTACTGAAAGTCAGCATGAAGCTGCTCTTCAAAAACTACAAGCCCTTGAAGATTCGTCTAAATATAGGCGTACTGAAGAAGAAGAAATCATTGTCACACAGAAACCAAGTTTTAGTGTTCATCTCAATGGCCCTACCTCATTGATGGAAGGACAAAGTGCTCATTACGAATGTAGAGTTGAACCTTATCCTGATGCTAACCTTAAAGTAGAGTGGTTTCACAATGGAAAACCATTACAAACAGGTATGGTACAATGAAATGGTAATATAAAGTAGTATAATAAAATGCATTTTGATAAGAATATTATTTATGTTGTCAGTTTTTATTTATTGGAGCTTGAAAATTCAAGGAGTTATGTTAGAGCAGCATTCACTTAGGTTTTTGAGTCCAAATAACTAGTACAAAACAATGGGGATTTCATTATCTTAACCAGGGGTGCCCAGCTTTTTTAAAATGCATGCCACAACGAAGGGTTTCCCATATTGAGGTGTACTATTACTCCATCATTTTTTTTTTTTTTGAACATCTAGGTATTTGTTTTGTTTTATAGATATTTTTTTTTCCTTATAAAAATAATGAAATCAGTTGATAACTATTATTTTTACAAAGACAGACTGGAAGAGAACTAGGTTTTTTTAAATCAACGAAAATAAATACCTCTAGGGTGACTCATTGTGGCATGAATGCCTAGGGTTTGCCATTCCTGATCTAAACTGAAATTGAGTTTGAAAAGTTTTGGTTATGTTGTTAGTTATATCCATACAATTCTGTATGGTTAAATACTATGGCAGTATTTCTTAAGCTTCGGCATTTTTAAAAAGATGTTGAACTTTTTAATATGTCTAATTTTATCACAGGTCACCGATTCCGTACAGCCTTTGACTTTGGATTTGCCACACTTGATATACTGACAATTTATGAAGAAGATAAAGGAGAGTATACTTGCAGGGCAACAAACAAACTTGGACAGGCTGTTTCTTCAGTTAAACTCAATGTCCAATGTGAGTATTTGGTTTTGTATTCATTTTTTTTTTTTTTTTTACAAATTTCAGTTATAAAAGTGAATTACAGATATCATTATTACACTATTATTGTTTATATATTTTTATTATTTATGTAAGATTTCTTTAGCATGTAATGAATGTTTCACATTCTTAAATATTTTTAAAAAATTAATATTTGCTTTTTGAATATTCATTATTCCATAAGCCTTTAAAGTATTAAACGTATTGATATAATTAGTTGTGTCATATTTTTAGCAAGAGCATCGATTATAAGAGATACTCAACACAAGGAAGCACTCCAAAAGATTCAGTACCTTGAGGATGACTCGCGCTATAAACGTACAACTGATGAAGAAGTTACCATTCATGAAAGGCCAGAGTTCGGCAGACCTCTGAAGAACATTGAACATCTGCCAGAAGGTAAAATGGCTCATTTAGAAGCAACACTGACTCCAGTCAATGATGCAACAATGAAAGTTGAGTGGTTTAGAAATGGAAGACCAATACCTCAAGGTGAGATTTTCCAACCTTAAATTTTGTGTTCAGTATCTTTTTATTAAGATAAAAGATTTGTTGAATTTACATTATAAAAAGACCATGTGAAAGCTGTCATATCTGTTTATTAAGATGAAAGATTTATTGAATTTCCATTTGGGAAGGACCATGTACTAACTGTCGAAATTCGAATCTTAACCTAATTCTGATTTTAAGAATTAATTTAATTTTTGTTATCACTGTTAATTCAGATAATTAGGAATCAATTGATAAAATTAAATTATCTATTTTAATTAAAACTAATGACCGTTTAAATTTTGTATTTACTTTATTTTTTCCATTAGGTCATAGGTTCAAGACAACTTATGATTTTGGCTTTGTCGCATTAGACATTTTATATGCATATGCTGAAGACTCTGGTACCTACATGTGTAAAGCCAGAAATGTTGCTGGCGAAGCTGTAACAACATGCTCCATCCAAGTTGACTGTAAGTTATCATTCACATTTTAAGGTACTACATAAAACTTTAAGCTCATGAATTAGTTTGTACCGCTCTTTGACTGGCTGTAAAACAGCGGTTGAACTTATTTCAAATGCCATACCTTTATTTTATGAAAATTTACTTTATAAATTCGATTCTTACCAAACAATATAAAAAGATGTAATGATTTCGTATTCAGACCATATGATACATATTTCTGTGTAAAACACACGTGAAACTGTTTTTATGCCATCCTTATAATTAGTGGAATTTCAAAATGTTTGAAGTCCATATTTACTCTCCCTTATGGAATATATACGAAGTATTGCGATCGGAAAAAAAATCGAATTCGAGTTTTTAACGGAAATAAACAAGTCACAAAATGGTATGAGTGTGTGTGTCTGTGTTTGTCGGTCCATGTATGTTTTACAGTCAAAAACGAGGCTGAATGTTACGCAACTGAAATTAAATGTGTAAGGTATGTCTATGCCTGGGATGTTATAGCAACTTTTTTGTCAATGCAAGCTTGTATACGAATACAAGCTTACATTCTTTAACTTATTCAAACCAAATTTTGCAAAAGTAATCTTTGGGGCAATGCAATCATTTGACAAGGAGCTTGTTATTCCTTTCCCTTTAAAGATGGTTTAAGATAAAGACAAAACAGGCTAAGCCACTGCTTTAGCAGCTAGTATATTTAACCCTTTCCACGTCGTTCTCACCAATAATGTGACTTTTGAAATATGACCTTTAAATCCACAGTCACTGCTACGGCGACAAGACTTTTTTGGTTATCTGATCTTTTTATTTTAAACTGGTGCAGGTGTTGCAGCAACCGTATTTTTAAATTTAATATATATTTATATGTACTCTTTTAACTAGTATAGTGCTGGAGTTGTTGGTGTACTGTTTGAGTCACTAGACTGGAGTGCAAAGAGTTAAATAATTGAATGAACTTTTGTACAATTTAACCAACAATTTTTTTTATTTATGATTGACCCTCTTTTGTAAATTTAGAGTGTTTGTCAGAGAAACATCAAAGGAAATAAAAAATACATTCCATTATGTTTGGTTACATTGAATGGCATTGTTTTATTTATTTCCTACTTTAAACCTTATCGTTTCATTATTTACTCTGATTGCCACAATATTAAAACCTCTACTGATGACCTATGATGTGGGTCAAAACATCAGTGAAAAAATAAATAAAACAACATAATGAAATTTATGTTTTATTCACTTTGGCCAATCGCAGACCAATAGACACTAATATTATATTATAGTATATTATATTATATTATTATATTATAATATTATAATATATATATACTATATTATATTATATTATACTATATTATATTATATTATACTATATTATATTTATATACTAATATTATATTATATAGTATATTATACTAGGAATATTCAGTTGGCGCTAGACCACACGCCTCGCTGCCCTGAAGATGGCCTAAAATTTAGGCCGAAACGTAGGCACAATTATATAAGACCACACTTATTAAGTCTATTTCTTTGACCGCACCCCCGATCAACTTCTCCCTTTAAATATAAATATACGGTCAACAATAACTCCCTCCAATAGACACTAATATTTTTTTTTTCTAGTCTATAAATATTTAATAATTAAGATGTTTCCTAGGTATTTTTATTTTTGTCAAAAAAATAAATAATACAGAACATATGCACTACTTTACAAATAAATAAAAATGTCATGTGATTAAATAGGGAAATTTTATTTTTCTTCACGAAATGGGTTGAATTAGTTTGGTGGGGTTCCGAAATCATCAATGATGACCTGAAAATTTTCAGTTTTCCATGCAAGGAAGATAACAAGCGTGTATAATTAACTAACTTTCTATTAAAAATGGGTCGCAGAAAGCGGGGTAAAAGGGGAGGAAAACACCAAAAACAGAAGAAAGTTGATGTTCCAGGCCTTAGTGAAGGAGGAGTTGTTGAAATATCAGCAAGTACTTCATTACTTTTTTTCTTATAATTACACTGTTTATAAATTGTTTTCTTGCTTTTTACCAAACATTTAAAATATTTTTCAGCTTATCACAGTTGTTTTGTGAAACTTCCAGAAATAGTCCATATTTCGTCTTTGTATTATCAAATCTGTCCTAGTGTGATTAGTTCATTTGCACATGTATATATTAAAGCATTTTGTTACGGAAAGAGAGATAATGAGAGCTGGGCTCTCTGTTTTACTGTATCAATTAGTGGAGCCAAGCACCGAGAATTTTTAGGTCAGATTATATCATATCTAGAATGTAGGAAACAATTGTAAAATGTTTTGAAAGTTTATAAGTTAAATCTTGTGATTATATACTAGTCCTTCTTGTCCACTGTAGTCTCATTAGGCAATAAATTTCTTTGAATTTTATAAATTTTTAGATGAATTAAGAGTAATTTTTAACTTGCATTTGTGTTAAGAGTAGATTAAACAGTAGTACAGTGACTGTTGTGTGGACACATAAAAATAAATAAAAATCTTACATGAGTTTTCGGTAACTATCTTGTGAATTCAACAGTTGGTTTTCATTGCCCATTCACCTTCCACCAATTTATTAGTGGTCATATTTGGGAAATCAAAGAAAGTTGATTTTCCCAAGTTTCAATCTGAAAACTGGTTTAGTGTAAGAACAATAGTTAAAAACACTAAATATATTACAGAGGTGTCTTGCTTTCAGTATGACTTCTTTAAAGATTTAATTATGACATAGCAACTTTTAAAGTTTTTTGGAAACTTTATTACCACATCTTTAATAAAATTAAATTTTTTATTAAAGACCACAAAATATTTAAATATTTTTAGTTTACTTACTTTTTTTTTTAAAATTATTTCTCCCCTTTCATGCCATTCGGCAATACAGGATTTCTGTGTGCCTAGTCAGTTCTTATTTTTTTTATTCTTCAATTAGTTCTCTCTCCTCGACACATTTCCAGCCTCCATTCTTCTCAGATTCCTCAGATTGAAGTGGACTTGACTCACCAATGTCTTCCAACCGTAGATGAAATCAGCGAAATGCTGGTAGTTTTCTCTGACTACAAGCTGAGGAAATACATTTGCCGTTAGGATGCAGGGTCCTATTTTCCTAGACAATTTGCCTCATAAGTAGTGCAGGTCACGACCACATGCTCGGCAGTCTCTGGAACGCTGCAACTTGGGTATAGGGGATCTATATATTTTCCAAAGCTGTGCAGCCTAGCGTGAAAACTCCCATGCCCAGTGAGAATTCGAGAGATCCGATAGTCTGAAAGGACCCAATTAGTTGCAATGACTAGAGAACATAGAGAAAATCAATGAGGGTGAAGAGAACTTTCTTAGAGTACTCCTTTTCAGCATACTCATACACTGTTGGTTCCATCCCTCAATGGTGTCCTCTCGTAATATTAGCTTGAACCTATTTGGGAATTCTGCAATCCTGTTTCAAAGATTTTTCTGAAAGAAGTCCTGCCAAGCCTTCCCTCTTAAATCTGAATTTGGTCTCATCTTTTTGTAGTAGGAGATCAAGAGATCAAGACCCCTCCTGCTAATACCTGCACCACTTCTATAGGCTTTGGTGACCCGCAGGAAAGCCCTCCTCTGGTTTGACACTTTATTTAACATACTATACTTCCAAAATGTAATTATGGTAACTAACTATTAAATTGTCCCCATTGAAGATTATCATTCTATTTTAATTATAGTTATCACTCCGGAGGTTTATGCTGGAACCTCCATTATAGTATACCCAAGTAATTGATTATGAGGAAGTTTGTGAAGGTGTAGGAGCTGATTGAGTGGATTTTTGTTCTTTTTTCAGTTGTAGTGGTTTTATAATCAAGTCAAATTATTCATCCGTCTGTGCAAAAGGGCATTTTTTTAATATGTTGTGAGGACCTAAATCAATAGTAAGAAACCGAATTTGCAGACTCGAAAGACCTGTGTAACCAGCATAAGAACCTAAAAACAGTCAGATATCCGCACTTTTTTCAGTTCTTAATAAATAACTCCAGAATTATGAGTCTGACTGAAAAACTTAGCTGATTATTTTTTAAAGCAGATAAAATTTGCTACAACTCAAGACCTAACTGAGTTCTGTAATACCACCACTTTCTAAAATACAGCTATTCAAAAATACACAATTTTCTCCAAAAAGTGAGAAAAAAAATTTGTGAAATATCTACAAAAACATTTGTTCTACGAGGAAAATGATTTTGAAGGAAATTTAATTATCATGCATTTCAGCCCATAAGAAAATGTCTAAGCTCTATGGTTCTCTCAAAAATGTCGATAATTTGCAGTTTTTTATTAAATTGTAATAAAATGCATAGGAAATAAATAAATGGTGTACAGAACCCTATGAAATGATTTTAGTCACAATTTTATAATTATTTATGCCTTTGGCTGCGGAATAGTTTCAAACAAAGGAATTGAAACTTCAGTGTCAATGCTCATAGGGTTGACCAGTGCTCAGAGCTGGGACAATTTTTCTTGTCTTAATCCTGAAGTTTGAGTGCTATGAGTCACCAACTGACTACCATCTTTTTATAGCGCTTGATGCATTTTTATAAAACAAAATATTCCGAAATGAAAACATGGCTAATTTTTTCAAGTTATTTCATTTAAGCTGCTGATTTCGACCCATTTCTGGTCTATCCATCTAACACTGTCAAGGCCTTGAGTTCCGCCCTGATCACATATGCGTAAGCGCCATTTAGCAAACTTTACAGGAAACATATAAAACGATTTATCCCCAAATAACTATTATAAATTTTTTTAAAATTCAATTCTTTATTGTATAGAGTAGGAGTTTATTAATCTGGCAAAACCTTTATAATTACAATATATTTTAAAGGATTCTAGCTCTGGTTAAGGCCAGAGTGACGACTGAGAGTCATTAGTATTTGGTGCTTACATCATCAATATTGGATTTTTAGACCATTTCAATTTTTTTTTCAATATGTCATGAGCGTGAATTGATAGAGGTGGTGTTTACATCCCAAAATCAATTGAAAACTAAATTTCGAATTGTTGGCGCTTAAGCCTTTTTCAAAAAAGAACATCAATAATACATGCTATATAATTTATCGGTCTAGAAGTTGGATAGTGCTTACTTTTATATTTTATGCTGCTGTACCTAATATACTAGGATCAAGATTTTTATTTTGTTTCAATTATTTTTAAAACATTCTCTAGGGCTACAGTCATAGTTATATTAAGAGAAACACCTTAAGTAGTTTTTTCATATCAAAATCTTATTCCACAGCTAAAGAAAGACTTCAGCTTGATACCCTTGATGAACAGAGGCTCAAGAAAATTAAACAACTTGAACATTATGAAAGGCCAAGACAAGAGGAAGTGGAGCCTATTCCTCAGAAGCCTGTTTTCATTACTCCTCTCAACAGGTAATAACTTGTATTATTTCAGTTTCCTGTGATGGATTTATAATAGCATTATATTTTCAAAATTAAAATGCTTATTGGTCTTTATGTCACATGTTAGCTTCTGTTTCCCTCTACTTTATATAGTATAACCAATGAACAATAATAATTATTGTTATAGTATTTGACTGACTTTGTTTTTTAACAGCCTTGAAAATCTTAAAGAAGGAGAACATGCACACCTGGAATGTCGTGTTGAACCGATTTCAGATGCCAACTTGCGAATTGAATGGTTCGTCAATGGCAAGGCGATTAAGACTGGACATCGTTTTAGGACAACTCATGATTTTGGTTATGTTGCTCTGGATATTCTGTATGTTTATGCAGAAGATTCTGGAACTTACATGTGCAAAGCCACTAATCTCATGGGAGAAGCAGTCAATACTTCAACAATTCGAGTTCAATGTAAATATTTAATTATTTAATCTTTTTGTTTGTTTATTATTGACATCTTACTGTTTCTATTCAATTAAATAATTTAATATAACGCTTTATTCTTCATTTGTTATTATTTACAGCTCGGCATAACATTCTGTTAGAAACTCAGCACCCTGAAGGCTTGGAAAAGATTCGTGAGCTGGAGGCTCAAGGTCATCTTACAAGACTTGAATTAGAAGAACCATTACCTAATCCACCCAGATTTATTACACAATTAAGAGTAAGTATTTCAACTATTTTATAACATTCTGTGAGGAATACTAATAAAAAAAGAAAGAAAAAGTACCTTAGAAAACAGGTCTCTTATGATAATTGCAACTCTATTGAGCAATAATCCATGATACTCCGATTAACTTTTCTAGGTTCCTTTTTTTTTTTTTCTTAATTTATTATCGTGTTAATGGAACTTTTCAGGGTACCACAGAAATTGCAGAAGGGGGTACTGCTCATTTTGAAGCTCAAATTGAACCATTACATGATCCAAATCTCCGTGTTGAAGTTTACCACAATGGCAAGCCACTTGGGTCTGCTTCAAGGTTCCACATCACTTTTGATTTCGGGTATTTTGCCCTTGATGTTGGACATTGCCTTGCCTCGGATGCTGGTGAATACACTGTTAAAGCAATTAATAAACTTGGATCTGCCGTTTCATCAACAACCCTAAAAGTTGTTGGTTAGTATGATTTTTTAAGTATCAAAGTACTATATTTGTATTATTATATTTTTTTATAATCTTTTAAGTGTATAATATAATAAATCAATTCATATTAATTTATATATTATGAATTAGTATTAATATTATGAATGTTTTAGTAGGATAATTATTAACAGTTTCATTGTGTATAAAAACTATAAAACTATGGTATCTTCTTTTTTAGAGCATACTAAACTTTTAAATGCATTAAAGCAAAACAATACTATGTTAATGATTTGTTTTATGGTTATTTCCAGAGCGAGGAAGTATAATACTCGATTCACAGCGGCCTGAAGGATTAGAAAAGATTCGAGAATTAGAAAGGGAGGCCCCGAAGAGACCTGAAGCGGTTGAGCCAGTCACTAGACAGCGGCCTGTATTTACCCAGCCACTGCAAAATATTGATACTATAGCAGAGGGGCAGACGGCACATTTTGAATGTCGCCTCATCCCCGTCGGAGATCCGACGCTTAAAGTTGAATGGTTTAGAAATGAGAAAATACTTGAGGACAGTAAGTACTATCTTTTTAAATTTTATGATTATGGAAATTTTTCTGTTACTTTACTTTTTTGTATTTCTCATATAATATTATTTCTCTATTTTTATAATAGAAATATATTTTATTTAAATGCCTTTGAATATAAAGATAATTGCATTTATAGAAGGACTCTTCTAATTCTATATAATTCTGTTTAATCTCTTTAAGCGTTTTTTGTTGGTATATTGCTGTAAAAATTATGGTTTGTTTATCTAGGTTCACGTATCACAAAAACACATGATTTTGGATATGTATCTATGGATATGACACATGTTCGTGAAGAAGACGAAGGTGTCTACATGTGCAGAGCATCGAATGCTCTTGGTGAAGCTGTCACTACTGCTTCCATGAAGATTAAATGTAAGTTTTTTTATAATTTATTTAGTATTTTCAATAATCTGTCTGCATTTTATATATTTTCATTTTTAAGTTTTTTCCAATTTCATTTATAAAATGATCGTAAAGTATACTGCATATTAGTATTATACAGTTGGCATGTGCATTGTATTGTACAGAAAACCAGTTACCTATTGCAACTTATTGCAAACCGGTCATCTATTGATATCCAACTTATGATCATTATATATAATAAATATTTGGTTTTCCATAACCTGATTTGTAAATAAATTGATTAATGTATTTTCTGGGAATAATTAAAAATAAAAATATGTATGGCAACAGATTGATTAATTGGTGTTCGTGTAACTTCTTATCTAACAATTCGTGAACGCATAAAGATAATGAAATGTATAAGAGTACCGATAAATTAAAACAGTCTTTGCATATCTGATTTTATGAAAAAAATTATAAATTGAAATTATTGTTATTCAGATCATAAAAATTAGATATTAAAATTAAAAAGGACAGCAAAAAATGTTTGTTGAACTACAGCAAAAAAAATTATCTTTCTAAATTGCAATTAAGATCACCATCAAAGTTTTTTCTTAGTTCAAAGCTGTGTCCATTATTCTAAAAGTAAACATACAATGTTTTCCACGAAGTTTATTTAATACATGATCATAATTCCAGTGTCCTTTTCTTCCAGTGTCACAATGTTGAATATAAAAAATAAAAATAAGTTTCCCCACAGTGTTTCAGAAGTTTAGGACTCTAATAATAGGGATGTCTGCCATTGCTCAATTTTAACTGAAGTCTCCTGGTTCAGGTTCCTTTTATCTCTTGGGTTTGCTTTAAATGATCTCTGACAACTTTGATAATATAGTCTTTAAAAGCAGAGTGTACATTCAATTTTGAATTAGTATTACTAGGATAATGCTGTCATTCAGTGCATTCTAAGATAAATGCTTTAGATTTCTTAAATAACAATTTAGCTTTATTGATGGGATAAATTTGCTGCATTTTCTTCCAGATATCAACTTTCCTATTTTATGTTAACTAATTTAGTTTTTTTATTTAATTGATATAATGATTGATTGGAAAGTACATAAAATTAAAAAATGCAAAGTTTACCTAAAAATCTTTTAAATTCTGTTAAAAATGTAATCATAATAGCGTGTTTGAAACAATAAATTTATCTATTAACTATTTACTATAACGATTTAACTATTAATTAATCAAAATTGTTATGGAAGTGAATTTATTTTATAGTTAAAAACACCTTAATGCATTTATGGATTGTCTGTTTATTCTGAAATTACTTTTATACTTTTCTTAACGTTCAAACTAGGTTTTGTTTTCTATCATTTTTATGAAAGTAAATGTTTTTATCAGAAGTTTTGGTTATTTTTAAACATCATATATTCTACAAGCATTAATTACCAATAGGTTTAAATTGTTACTGTTGTTTTAAAATGTTATTGAAACATTTATTAAAAATTTCTTTTTAAAGGCCAATGAAGGTCGCGATTAGTTTTTTCTTTAGTTTTGTAATGAAACATGTATATGCTAATACTTTTCTTTTCTACGCCTTTTTATGAGTTTTTTGAAAAACAAATTCCAAAGTAAAGCTAATTTATAAAAAATAGTAGTTTGTTGTTTTATAATTCCATCAAACTATTATTTATAAAGAATTCTTTTGAGAGATTATTAGAGCCAGTATTTTAAGAGGTATGAAATAACCTTTTTTTATGCAAATATATATTTTTTTAATAAACTTTGACTGATATAGCCAAAGCGTCTATACAAATAGACACTCAGCACCCTGAAGGCATGAGAAAAATCAGACAACTTGAAGAAGGACGTAGTCCATTAAAGCCTGAGGATGTTGAACCAACATTTGAAAAACCAATCTTTACACAAGTTTTGACTGGACCTTCAGAACTCTGGGAAGGACAGACAGCTCACTTTGAAGCC
This sequence comes from Rhaphigaster nebulosa, assembly GCA_948150685.1. Lineage (NCBI taxonomy): Eukaryota > Metazoa > Arthropoda > Insecta > Hemiptera > Pentatomidae > Rhaphigaster > Rhaphigaster nebulosa. The sequence continues at coordinate 47,108,143 of OX411308.1, read as the reverse complement.
AGAGTTGTACCAATTGGTGACCCAACGATGAGATACCATTGGTATGTCAATGGCACAGAACTCAAAATGGGTAAGTTTTTTAAAATTTTGAGAATCCAAATAAAGATTTTTTTTTTTTTTTAATAAAGCCATATTAAACAATATGTGTCTGCCCATAAATCATTGAAAATATACGACTAAGTTCACAAACAAAGCCACGGTTAGGAATATCTTGTAGCTATTGTAGAGTTTTTGCCACTATTCCAATTTGTGATTTGCAAACCACTCTTTTCAGGAATAAGATCAGAATTACCCACTCACATTATAGAGTTAAAATTTTATTATTCATTATTAAGTGCCCTGAGTGATGACCCGGGAGATGGGGGAGGGGTACATGAATCATTAAAAAGAATTGCCTGGCTCAGTGAAAATCAAGTGATGCACAGAAGGGAGGGGTCCATCATATCCACTTCAGCATTCTTTAAATCAGTTGAGGGGCAGAGATACCTATAAATTTCTATAAGGCCATCCCTTCCTACTTGTATTGCCTTAAACATTTAGTTTAATTTACTTATTAATACTTAATTTCATTTTTTTCTCTTTGTAATTTTTATCTAATTCAGTAATTCAGCCAAATGCCTGACTAATTGAAGAGCCCATGGAAGAAAGGGAAGGAGTCACTGGTTATGTATTTCGAGAAAATCAACTATTAAAGTTTGGAGCTCCTTCTTTCTTTAGTCTGTGGGGATTCTTTAAATGCTTTTAACAAACTGACCATACACATTACGGGATATTTCTTTTTACTAGCTTATTCTGCTGTACGATGTGAACATATTGTTGAGTATAACTCCATTCAAAAAAAAAAAAAAAAAAAATGTGACTCCTCTGTCATACGGAGTCTTCAATTTTATTCACCTACTTTTTTTTTTTAAATGAAATTTTTCTTGCAAAAAGTTTTTTTTTTTTTTAATAGTATTGCAATTAAAAAGAGACAATTTTTCTCCTTAGTATATATTTAGCAGAAATTTTGATTTTTAACAAATTTTTAGGCTCAAGATTCCATGTGACACATGATTTTGGCTTTGTAACACTTGATATCATGTCTACTGTACCAGAAGATTCAGGTTTATATATGTGCAAAGCTGTTAATGCTGCTGGAGAAGCTGTTTCGTCAACAACTTTGAAAGTGAAACGTTAGTACCTTTTTATGAGCAAATTTTTGTCTTTCAGCAATCTTTGCATTAGTTGTATAAATATTTTTTTTATCTGATGGACTTTACAGCAAGATCAGCCATTTCTGGTGAGCCTATTCAACCAGAAGCATGGCAGAAGATCAAAGACAAGGAAGCTGCTCTTGGTGCGAAACCAGAAAGACCTGAGGAACCAGCTGCTAATATGCCACCCATATTTACAAGACATCTTACCAACCAGGAGAACCTTACTGAAGGATCTCATGTATATATAGAAGCTCAAGTAGAGCCTAGAAATGATCCTAATCTTAGGATAGAATGGTATAAGAATGGCAAAGCTCTTACAACTGGTTAGTTTTACTGTCTTAAATATGTTCTATCTATTATAAATAAATCAATATATTATTTAGTCAGGGATCAGTCAAGATCAACTTATAGTGATAAATAAATAAAAACAATTTTATATATAAGCTAAGGTTTGACTGAATTTTGTTGGCTATCTTTATGGCTTAAGGAGGGTACTGTAAGTGGTTAGGTGTCCTGGGTAATGTTTTTTGATACAAGGAAAGGGGATGGGGGCTATTGACTTTTAGTGAGGAGGGCAGGGGAAGACATTAATAATTCTTAATTAACGGTTTTTTGAGGAGGATGGATAACAATTGTGGAGATAGATGAGTGATTATTTGTGGCAATATTTCAAGGGTTTAAAATTTGTTAGATAAAAATAGAAGTTTCTACCAAGGACAACTGCGGAAAAGTAATGTGAAAGTTAATTCATCAGCATTAACGACTAAAGATTTTTACAGAGATTTATAATTTGTATTGGCTAAGATAGTCAGGAAAAATTTCATCTATCTCTCTATTGTTCTGAACATAGTTTCAAAGATAGTGATAGGTTAGCCATACCTCATTACCCAAAACTTGTCCTTTGAAGCCAATTTGGCACATCTTTAAACTCCACTGGGTATAGATTCAAACTTTTGGATTTAAGGGAAGTTCAAAGTCCATTCAGATCCTTGGATTATGGCTGTACTGGACTATAAAAATGAAATTATGAGAAATAAAAAGATGGCTTCACATTCTGTAATAGTGAAATTTGTACCTGTTAATATTTATTGTCAGTTCATGTTCTGGTATTGCTCTTTATTCCATTATTGATATGAAGCCTTTATAAATACTTAACCTTGTTATTATCTCATGATATTAGGTTTTTTATTGTAATCTATTATACAAAAAAAGATTTTAGTTTTACAATTCTTGACTAGAAGTTGTTTATATATTGGGACTAATGATCATTGCTTTTTTTTTTTTTAATTGTTTATGCTTTTACAAATAATTCATAATTTTTTTATACAAACAACTATTTATAAATTCAGTTTAGTGCTCATCCCATTACACTCCAATTTATCTTTCTGCTACATGATATTTTAATGGGATAACAGTTTTTAGTTTGCTATAACTAAAATGTATTTTATCTTTAAATAATTTAAAAATCAGTAAAATGTTTTTTTTTATTTTTATGTAGGTACTAGAATTAGGACAACATTTGATTTTGGTCTTGTTACTCTTTCTGTAAATGGGGTAAGACCTGATGATTCTGGTATATATACATGCAAGGCCATTAATATGCTTGGAGAAGCAGTGTCAACTTGTACGATCAAAATTGAAGGTGTGACAATTTTCTATAATTATTGTTATTCTAGTTATTTTATAATTAAATAATAAGCATTACAGCATTCTGATAAATACTAATTATTTAATGTTCATCAGTAATACTTCATTTTATTTTATTTAAGTATTTATTATTATATAATTACATGAAGGTGAAGTTGATATTCTTATTTTGTTTGTAAGACTATCTATAATTACGTTGACCCTTCATGTGAATAAATATTATTTATAGCTAATTAGTGACAAGTCTTCCCTGGATTTTTATTTAGTAATTTTAACTGTAAGTAATAGGTTTTAATCAGTAATGCTTTCAAACTTTAGTAGTTTTCCTTCATCTCCTCCTGTATCATATATTGCTTTTAGTTATTAACTTTTTTAAATTGTCTAAATAGTGTTTATTGGTTCACCCCATTTTTTATGTGTTTTTGATTGTTTAAAAACTTTATTTTTCTTACGAATTTTATACTTTTACAGATCGCCATTGGCTTCTCGCAAATTCATTAAGACCTGAAGCTTTACCATTAATAGATGCTCTTGAAGGCCCTAAAGAAGGTAGACCTGAGGCGCCAGAGCCTATATTCGAAGGACCTGTTTTCATATCACATCTTAATAATGTGGTTTGTACTGAAGGAGAAAATTCTCACTTTGAATGTCGCGTTGAGCCTGCTAAGGATCCAACCCTTGAAATAGGTGAGGAAGGATAAGACAATTGAAAGGAGAAAAAGAAAATAGTTTCTTCAGAAAGAAATTTATTGTTTTTTGAATTTTTTTAGAATTCTTCGCAAATGGAAAACCACTTCCTACTGGTTCTAGATTCAAGGGAAACCATGATTTTGGTTTTGTCACCCTTGATATAAATTCATGCTATGCTGAAGATTCTGGAGTTTACACTGTTAAGGCAACTAACAGCAAAGGCCAAGCCTCTACTTCTGGCACACTTAAGTGTACTAGCAAAACTGATATTTATCTTCAAACTCAACATCCAACAGGGCAAGCTGGGCTGGAGAAAGTGAAAGAAGTTGATGAAACGTTTGCATCCAAGTATCAACGCCAAGTTTCTGGTTAGTTGAAATTGAAAAATAAAGGTTGTTTTATTTATTTGTGTTTTAAATTTTATAATTATAGAAAATCAGAATTGAATTTTAGTTTTTATGAAGTAGTATGAAGATTACTGTGATAAACATGCAGGAATGTCAAATATTAAATACATCTAGATCTTTTAATATTTCAATGATATCAACAGTTGTATTAAAGGTTTTCTAATGTAGAATATGTTGTTGTGACGAATTCTCATCAAAAAGTGTATGGAGCACTCGTGTTTTTTTTGTTTTTTTTAAATTATTCTACTCATGTTTTCAAGGAAACCTATTCACTTTTTTAATCAATTATGGATAATTTAACGTTTATTTTTCCCTTGTTATATTTTTTCATCATATTTACCCTCCTATATAATATATTAAATTTAATCAGATAAAGGAACAGTTTTATAATCAAAATTGCTTTTTTGCAATATAACGAGTTTATACTAGTAACATAAAAAAATGTAAATTAAATGTAACAAAAAAAAAAAAAAAAAAAGCTTGTGCTTCTTCAATCTCTTGTGTTCAGCACTTTGTAAGGAATGCACTGTTTCTTGATCAATGATTGTGGAAGGAGGTAGTTTGGCCGAGATCACATTCAACCACCAGGTTTTTCTCCCAATCAAGAGTACCCACTTTATAGAAGCTAGATGAGCCCCAGGAGGGTCTCGTGACCCCAGAGGATCGATCCACAGCTGATGACAGAATAAATAATTATCTGCCACAGCCAGTCTTGAACCCAGGACCAGGAGAATAGAAGCACAATGCCTTACCACTGAGCTATCCCGCTCCCTATACACAAACATACAGTTACAAAAAAAGAAGTGAACCTAGATTAGATTTTTTTTTAACTTAGATCAAGAACAAATAATAACACAAAGATACATATTTGTTACAGAACACAGTTTAATTCCAATAATGTATTTGCTTTTACCGTGCAAGATGTCGACATGTGAGAAAAGTGAATACGAATAAAATAATCGCAAATAGTTAACTTGAATGTTACAATATGAGAATTCAAATTTAATTGTAACCCTTAGTTAATTTTTGTTATGCATTATGATTTGAAAAGAGAACATATTGTAATTGTTTAATTATTTGGCTCAGATCATTCATAGAAAAAAAATATATACACACACACACACACATATACATATATACATTTTTCTATATACAATATAAATCAGTTATAACGAACTTCAGGGGACAGTAGTTATTTAATTATTTCGCTCAGATCATTCATAGAAAAAAAATATATACACACACACACACACATATACATATATACATTTTTCTATATACAATATAAATCAGTTATAACGAACTTCAGGGGACAGTAGTTATTTAATTATTTCGCTCAGATCATTCATAGAAACGAAAATGGACCAATATAAAACAAAATTAATCTTTTGTTTTGGGGGTGGCTTTATCCCAAAAGCACCCCTTAAATCTAGTGATATAAACTAAAAAATTCCATTCTTAAGAGCATTGTAAAACAGGGCCAGAATGTGCCTAATGAGGTGAGAATGTGCCAACAAGGAAAATAAACTAACAGTTTCCTCAAGTGATATGTTGAGCATTCTTAGTTTAAGTGAGTATCTGCGGCTAGGAAATGCCTAATGAGACAAAATTAATATTGGCACATTCTCACCCTGTTTTATAGTACCTGTAAAAAAAATCAATCTTTTTAAGAAATAATAGTTTTATAGTGATTCATATTAAAATGCATGTTATTGATTCTCTTATGGTGCATGTTTAAATAAATATTATTTAGACACATACAACTGGCTACTAATTATCAACCAATTATCAATGATTATAAAATTACTTTCCTATTGATTCCCTGAATTATCTATTCAACATCTCTCATGATTAAACAAGTTAACAAAAAAAATTTTATTGCTTCCACCCCATCTCCCTCTCCCCTCCCCACAGAACGATCCCAAGACCTGACAAAATTAAACATTTAAAATATCTATTGTCAGCTAATTGGATTATTTTTCTTTAGAAACTGACAAAAATTAAAAAAATCATTCAAATGAATAAGTACACACCTTTAATATAATTTGAAGTTCTTAGTATAAAGAAGGGCCTGTAACAGCAGCAGGTATAACATTCAATCACTACTCATTCAAATTCAGTCACCTAATGTCAGCATATTATGCTCGAATAACTGACTTATTTTTGTTTATACCCACTTGTATGTATAAATATATATATATATATATATATATATATATATATATATATATATATATATATATATATATATATATATATATAAATATAAATATATAAATATAAATATATAAATATAAATATATAAATATAATAAATATAATATATAAATATATATATATATATAATCGCTTGTAATGTACAAAATCTCCGGTCCTGTGAAATGTCATAGGCAAAATGCTTAGGAGACTGTTGATAATGTACAACTGTTTATAATGTACAAATCGGTTATAAGGAATATATTCTAGGATCCTTTGAGATGTTTGCCATTGATTGTTGCGTACAGGAAGTGAGTACAAGCACAATTACCAAATTAATTCTAGGAATTTTCCATTTTTCAAAATCTACAGTCTTCAGTCTTGGGCATCATACACTTGGCTCTCAGTCTTGAAAGTCTTCTGAAAAATCACAGGTGAATCACTTAGTGTTAATAACAGTTTGACTGGAGACTGGCTTGAAAATGTCTGACCTAAAATTAAATGTTTAAATCTGGCTGTACTGAAGATTAAATTTTGAATGCCTATTTAGTCCATTTTTGTTCTATGAATGATCAGAGCCAAATAATTAAACAATTACAATATGTTCTCTTATTAAATCATAACACATAACAAAAATAGGTTTGTTAATTTAGGGTACAATTGAGTTTTATTTCTTATATTGTATTTCTTATTGTCTCTAAGAGTGAGCCTATGTGTTCTGTCGCTTTGAGTATTGCTGACTGTTCTACTTGATTATTTGTTCGGTCCTTTCCTAGTTTGAATTTTAATATACCCTTAAATAATGTTATAATGGTTGGAGTGTGGTCAGTAAAGAAAAACACACAAATAAGAAAACTTATTTAATTATGTGTCAACGTTTCGGCCTAAGTTTTAAGCCATCTTATTTGTGTGTTTTTTTCACTAACTGCATCATCCTAACCACTTTTCCTGCCCATACGTTATATTTGAATATTATTACTGCACAATCAAGTGCGACTCCATTTTTACTTGTATCTTTGTGTATTTCATTGCAGGTTTGGCGTTTTTTCATATTTATTGGTAATCTGTTCAGCAGGATTTTCCCATTATGAGTAATGTAATATGTATTATATGTGATGTATTTTGATTTTATTGGTGTTTTCATATTTTTTGGGAAAATGAAAAAAAGCCCGAAGAATGGAAAGAATCCATACTTATTCCGATTCACAAAAAGGGACTGAGGACGGATTGTAATAACTATTGCTGAATATCACTGCTCCCGGTATTTTATAAAATATTCTTGTTGATCCTAACTAGTCGAATCACGGAATATGCTGAGGAAATTATCGGAGACTATCAATGTGGTTTTAGACGCAACTGATCAGCCATCGATCAAATATTAGGAAAAAAATTAGAATACAACGGTGTAGTTCATCATCTTTATGCCGATTTCAAAAAGGCTTATGATTTCGCCAGAGACTGTATAGCATTTTGCTTGAGCAAGGAATACCGATGAAGTTAGTAAATCTAGTTAGTAAATGACCGTAACATTCAGTAAAGTTAGAATCGGTAATTATTTTTCAGATAAATTTTAAGTTCGTTCTGGGTTAAAACAAGGTGATTCCCTTTCACCTGTTCTATTTAATTTAGACCTAGAGTATGCCATTAGAAAGCTGATGCGTACCGAAAGGGGTTTAGATCTGGGTAGTAAAATATCCATGCTTGGGTTTGCGGATGATTTGGTATTATTAAGTGAGGACACAGACACTATAAAACTGTATATAACAATGTTGATGAAAGCTGATAAAGAGGTTGGCCTCATAATAAATACGCATAAGATGAAATAAATGGTTAGCAACAGAAACACCAGCAATTTGATGATATAGATATACGAGGGAATAGGTCTGAACACGAGAAATTTAAATATTTGGGGTCTATGATTACTAGAAAAACCAAATTCAAGAGGAAATAAAGGCGTGGTTAAAGGAGGAAAATGCTTGTTATTTTTCGGTATCAACATTACTTAGGTCGCGCATTTTGTCCAGAAACTTAAAAGTTAGAATATAAAAAATATTATCTTGCTTGCAGTTCAGTGCGGGTGTGAAACGTGGCCGCTAACCTTGAAGGACGAACAACGCCTTAAGGTCTTCGAGGATAAGGTATTGCGTAAAATATTTGGTCCGAAAAAAGATGAGTCAACTGGAAAATTTAGGAGGTTACACAACTTGGAATTACGGAGCATGCATCCTCTTAATATAATCAAAGTGATATCATTGTGATGGTTTAAATGGGCTTGTAAAGTTGTTGGTCTCAGTAACGAACACGAATTCCTAAAAAGTTAATAAAAGCTGAGCCGACTGTAAACTTCCGAGAGGTAGACCGAAACGTAGGTGGAAGGATTGTATTAAGAGTGATCTAATGGATTTAGATTTGGACGGTAGTCGGTGGACTGAGGTTTGTAAAGAGAGATTGGTGGTATCCGGGTTCGCTAAGTTTTTTATTATTATTATTATTTCATATTGTAGCAGTAGTTATCCAGTTTTAATCTGTTTTGTAAATGTAATTGAGTTTTCTATCACAAGCTAATATATCTACTTTTGGAAAATTATTAGGGTGACATCTCATGAAGATTAGACAAATTTTTAAATGTTTATGTGTAACATTTATCTGAAAGAAAAAATTTATGATTTGAAATAACCTTAATAAGTTTTGGGTGTAAAATATTAATTCTTCAAAAAAATCTTTGTTTTTGAGAAGTGAATAAATTAACTTTTGAAAGAAAACTCCTCAATCATTCCTCTTGTAAGTTTTTTTTTTTTTTTTTAAACCAATGATCTAACTTTTTTGTTCTAATAAAATATAAAATGAAAACTTCTTCTTCCCTTACCTTCAAGATGCCGCAAGGAATGAAAGTTTAGCCCCTGTCCATCTTCTGCGGACGTATGCTGATATAAGTTAAAAACATATATATTTTTTTAAATCAAGTTATCGTTTAGAGTCCAGAAATAGGAAGTAGTTAATTATATAATTTTTATCTTTGTCGGTCTTATATATGACCATCCTAAACCATTAGGAACAAAATAAGATTTTAATTAAAAGTAAAGTGTTATAATATTAAAGTATCAAGCTTTCTGCAATAAATTAATTCATAAACTATTTTCATCTGAACATAAAACGCTATATAGTTAATCTAAAGGATATAGATTAAGAGAAATATATGGCAATTATGAAACAAATCAATAGTGTGAGCATCCCCAATTCATATATATTAATCCTAAAGGTTGGTTTTATGTCTGGTTTATTGTTTTAATATGATTAGGTCCAGAAAAAGAATGGCCTAAGCCTGTTTGGACCAAACCACTCCAGCCAGAATTTAAACTGCTTGAAGCACAACCTCTTCACTTAGAAGCTACAGTCGAACCCAAGGATGACCCTCATCTGAGGATAGAATGGTTCTTCAATGGAAAGAGCCTGTCACATGGTAAAGAATTAATTAGCTAAAATTGTAAACTTGTATCTTCTTTGTAGCTAATCCTAATCCTTCCAGCAATTGTGGTGAAAGTTCATCTTCTATTAAATTTCATATTATTTTATGGATTATTTTGACTATTAAAAGAATGGATCTTGGATTGACTACAGTATATAAATGTGATGTCAATGATTAACAGTTGATTGATCATTTGTATTTATTTATAATGTATTTGATTTAACAGGTTCAAGATTTAAAATGACTAGTGAATTTGGCTTTGTGACTCTTGATTTAACTGAAGTCTATGAGAGAGATCAAGGAATTTACACTTGTAAAGCTTGGAACAGAAGTGGTGAAGCTTTCACATCTACTACAATTTATTGTACTAGTAAAGCTGGACTCATAGAAAAAACGCAACATCCCAAAGGACAAGTAACTAAATGATTTTTAATATTGAGAATCATTAAACATTTTTTATTTCATGACATTTATAATTTTTTGTTTTTCATTTTAGGAAGGTCTTGGAAAGATCCAGGAATTGGAAGAATCACTTAGAAGAGAAGAAGAGAAAGCAGTTACACCAGATGAAGGACAACCACCTTCATTTACCTCAAAGGTGACTGATTGGTTTAAGTAAATTTATCATTTTGATATACATAACATAGTAAAATGTATGACTTAAAATCGTTTTGTAAAAACCTTCCTCCATTAGATATCTAAAATATTTTTATAGAACTTTCTATTAAAGATGTCATGTATATTATTTTACAGACATTAATTGCTGAGCCACCAAGGTTTTTGAATCAGGTATTTTAATTATTTAAGAAATGGTTATGGGTTTTAATCATGGGTAGTTTTTGTTGCAGTATGGTGGCAGTTGGAATTTTTGAGCTTTGTTAGTAATATGATATATGTTAGTTATTAATCATCTTATGGCATTTAACCTAAAATTTACTCATAAATTGATAAATAAGTAATTTTAATAATTCCCATTTGATATGTTCAAAGAATACTCTTTTCCATTATATTTATGCTATTGGATTGCTTCTGTTGCATTGATTCAGTCATAAACAGTTATCAAGCTGTCCTATGAAAAAACTTAAATAGTTTTAATCATTGAATTAATAATATTGATAGTATTTATTTATTTTTTTAATATACAGTTAAATCCAATATTTCATATCCTGGTAATTCTTACATTCTGATAATTACATTCAATTCGCCGATCCTTAGAAAAAATCCCTTTAATTCATAAAAAAACAAAACAATACAGTTCAGTCCTCTTGGTATTACTTATTTATTTTTACCCTTCAAGTCAAGTAAACCACTTTTGAATAACAAGGGAAAAATCGCCTCTCAGACTGATTTGAAAATTTAAAAAGCGTAATAGGGATCCAAAATTTGGAGTTAGTGGAAAAATTAGTTCGAAGAAATTATCTAGTCTTATAAACCATATTAATCAATAGCCACACAAACATAAAACTGATATTTTAGTTTTAAATATATAGCTTTATTAAGAATATATCATTCATTTTTTTTTTTTCAGTTCCAAGATATTAGGAATTTGAGTGAAGGTGAAATTGCTCATTTTGAAGCTTCATTGGTTCCTGTTGGTGACCAAAGCATGGTGGTAGAATGGTTTTACAATGGAAAGACAATAGAAGCCAGTAAGTTCTTCATAAATATAATTTCATTGAGTTAAATTTATTAAAGTTAATTTGAGTCACACTTTGTATACTGTAATTCAATAATTATTAACAGGCCATCGAATCAGAACCGTACATGCATTTGGAATGGTGGTCCTTGAGATCCTGGGCACTAAAATTGAAGATTCAGGAACTTATACATGCAGAGCAACAAACAAATGGGGCAAGGATGAAATATCAGTCACTTTAGAGTGTATAGATGTCACCAAAGGACAGAAACCTCAGTTTACTACTCATATTAAGGTAATTTATTGTTCCTTATTTATATAATTTTTAAATTATATCTTACATTAAACTTTTAATGATCTTACGAATTTTGTACTATCTATCTAATGAGATTGGTGTTCCAGTCAGGAAATAAAATATTGTGTAATTCCAGAATTAGTAACTTGTCATTTATTATAATTTTATACATTTATTCTAATGTACCATTTTTCTATTATTGAAGCAATACTAATATCTAATAACTATTTTTAGTGTTGGGAATTTCTAATTAATAATTATAATATTAGTTTAAATATTAATTATGTAATTAAATAATACAAATAAATTTATTATGTTTTAATAACAAATTGTAATAAATTTAGCTTACACAAAAAGGATTCCTAAATTATTTATTGCATTATAAAAAATAATTTTGATCAGCACTATTTTAATTATTAAAATGCGATAAATTACAGTTTTATTATATTAAAACTATAATCATAAATTATAGTTTTCTTAAGGAAGAGGATTACATAGCTTAGTTACATTCTTGCATTATTTTATTCTTGCAGAGCATTGATGGACTTAAAGATGGTGATTCCGCACACTTTGAGTGCACATTAATCCCTGTTGGAGATCCAAACATGAAGGTTGAATGGTTCCACAATGGACATCCTATCAGGCACTCCACTAGGATCAAACAAGTTTCCGACTTTGGTTTTGTTCTGATGGATATAGCTTATACTCAGTCTCACGATACTGGAGAATATGTCTGTAGGGCAAAGAACAAGTTAGTAATCATTTTTAGGCATTCTATATTAGCTTACTACATTTAATTTATAATTATTTTATTTTATAGTAATTAGTATGTATGTATAAATACCATTAAAATGTTCGATATTTATATCAGAAAATTTTTATTAATTAATTCCCTTTAACTAGGCTTTTTGCTTCCTTGTGCGCAGTAAAGGAAGTATTGTAATTGCGAAAATTTTCGGTTTTCAGAATTCAACGGAAATATCCATTTTGGCCATCCCTGAATCCATTTTGACTAGTTCCGTTTTGATGTCTGTTCGTATGTCCGTGCATATCTCGCAGAACTCAAAAATAGTTAAGCTTAGAAAGTTAAAATTTTGTATTGGAGGTTATTATAAAATCTAATTGTGAATCTCCTTTTTTGGTCACTACATGATTACCGGAAGTGTTATTTTAGTTGAAGGTCATAATTGATTTTCATCAAAAATTATATTGATATAATGTAAAACTTCTCAAATTTGGTATTTATGATTTATATATTGATTTAAATAACAGACTAGATTTTGGTCTAAATTGGCAAACTGGAAGTGGTACTTTACTTGAAGGTCATATTAGACTTTCATCAAAAACTATATTAAAATATAATGTAAAGCATCTGAAATTTCGTAAATTAGACTTATATATCAATATAAGTAATATAATAGATTTTGGTTGAAATTGAAGAACCGAAATGGGTACTTTACTTGAAAGTCATAATAAACTTGGGTCAAAAGATATATCGACATTTACTACAGATATACCGATCATATGGTTCGGAGATAAAAGTTATAAACGCAATTTTTTTTCCATTCTAATTAAACAATTTTATTACTTGTTTTAAGTGTTAAAATTAAGTGTTATGTATTTTCTTCCTCCCCATTTGTGAGCTGAACAAGTCTGCAGCAAGAGAATAAGATATAAGTTAAGCGGGTTCTTCCGCTTAAAATGTTGAAACCGTTGATTTCCAATCCTTTATCTAGTGACATAGACAGTTCTATTGTTGTCTAGGAACACGAAGAAATCTCTTTGAAACTTGTTACCAACTGAAAGAAAATGACATATAATAATGGAATAAGACATCCAGAATCAAGAGCTTGTGTGTGTGTGTGTGTGTGTGTGTATGTTCGTGTCTATAGATGGAGGTTGTGACGCCGAGTGTCGTTTTTGAGATACTGCTATCTTCGAAAATTAGTAACCAAATTCAGGGTCACTTTTTGAGCCACCGATTTATAGTTTAATAAACGTACAAGGAAGTCATGGGGTGTACACATAAGATTTTTTTTTTTAATTTATTATAATATAAATTATGCTTACAAGATAATATAATAAGCATGTAAAATGTATCCATTCAGTTGGCATGCATGTTGTATCGTATTGGATGGTTCCCAGGGAGTTCAGAATTATGATCTCTGTTCATATCTTTTATGATAATACCCAAATCCTCCTTGACTTTTTGTTTTTCATAAGCTCTAAACCAGAAGCACCTCACAATGAAGTCTTTAATTCCCCAATATTCTTATAATCTTCTCCTTAAGGAGAGGGATACAGTTTATGCTTTTGTCTTTCTTTTTTCCGTTTTCATCTAATCTCCTTGATTGAGATCATTGCTCTCAAACCTTGAAGCAGTATCCAGAATCATCATTGTCCTTCCCATGTGAGGATGCCTGCATATCTTGTGCTTATTTCAGCATACCTTGTGCTTCTTTCAGTTTCTGTGCAGTAAATCACATAAAAACAAGCCCATTCCTTATCTCTACGCAGCCTCATCAACTCGTTTTTGACTGAATTAAATATAATAGAATTAGTTTTAGTTGATTTAGTGGTTCTATTTATTTATAGCAATAACGAAGCGCATTTGATCACTCATAACTGTTGATACCTTGGTGGATAATTATTTATTTTCAAATTTTAGGTATGGTGAAGATTTTACTAGGGCACATGTCACATGTGTTGGAAAGGGAGGTGTCTACTTAGAATCTCTTCAACCAGAATCCTTAGCTAAGATTAGAGAGCTTGAATCAGCTGCAGCTCCTGGTGCCCAGACACCAACAACTCCTGTAAATGAGCCACCAAGATTCATTACCCAAATCACTGATATCACAACCCTGAAAGAGGGACAAAGTGCTCATTTTGAGGCCCGCCTTGTCCCTGTAAATGATCCTAATCTTAAGGTAAGTTGATGATGTGAATTTTATTTATATTTTAGAAACTTACCACATATTTTGATTTGTTTTTTATCATTATTATTTATTAAATTCAACTATAAGCGAATTGATGATTTTTTTGATTTTTTATTCTAATTCAATTATATTTTTGATAAATGACAAATGGGTGATTTTTAGGTTGAATGGTATTATAATGGAAAGAAACTTCCTCATGGTCATCGTTACAGAACATTCCATGATTTCGGCATAGTCATTTTAGATATTCTATACTGTTATGCGGAAAACTCAGGAGAATACGAGGCAAGAGCAACCAATCTTGTTGGTTCTGATTCAACTAAGGCTATACTCAAATGTTCATCAAAAGCAAGTCTCATCCTTGAATCACAGCTGCCACAAGTAAGTCCCAATCATCGTTAATTTATTAATCAGACAAAAAAATTTATTTCTAAAATTGTATAATGTTCTTCATCCAATCAAAATTTTGAAGGGTATGGAAGGTGGTCTGGAAAAAATTCAGGATTTGGAAGATGCTATGATTAGAACTCGAAAAGAGCAAGTTACTGAAGATAAGAAACAAGTACCTGTCTTTACTGTTCCTTTGTCTAACATTGACAACCTACGTGAAGGTGAAAGCGCACACTTTGAAGCCAGATTGATTCCAACTGATGATCCAAGGCTAAAGGTGAAAATACAATCAACTGTAACTTTGTGGTTTTTTTTTTTTGTTATGATGAATATCTTTTGTAAATTGATTTTCATATTAAAATTCATCAAATTAACAATTATGGTTATTTTTAAGAATGGATTTTTTAAATAAATATGATTTACTAAGAAGTGTGTAATATTGATTGATAATTTTTGTTGTAAATATATGTTTACACAATTTTCAGGTTGAATGGTTCTGGAATAACAAACCATTAAGAACTGGTTCACGGTTCAGAACATTCCATGATTTTGGGTTTGTCATCTTAGAAATTTCTCCAGTTTATCCAGAAGATTCTGGTGAATACTCATGCCGTGCTACCAATGAATGGGGGCAGGCCGTCACAACGTCAACAATGAAAGTTGAAGGTATTATTTTTTAATTAAATTCCTGCTCTTTTACTTTGAATTTAGTCTTCCTTAATAACTGAAATATTTTGGTGTTATGAACTGATATTTGTGCCGTTAATTATTTTTAAATATAAAAAATACAGTGTAATCCCGCTGAGCGAGTATAATTTGTTTCAGAATCTTGCTCATAATGCGAAACAATTGTTTCCATTTATATAAATTATTGTAAAATGAAATGTAATCATAAAGGGCACTAAAATATTAGCACAATGAGTGCTATACACAGACTGGCAAATAAAGTTCTAGAAGACAGAACTTCTTTCTATGCCACTTATTATGCAATTTGTTGCTCGTCATTCAGTGAGCCATTTTTTTACAATTTATTTTGCTTGTTATGGAAAATACTCTTTCACTTATCTTTATTTTTTATTTTATAAAAATAATTTATGTTGTTCTCCTAAAAACCAATGAATCAACTTGATATTTTAGTTATTATGGAAATATGTATTAAATATGGATTTTGGCTTCATATGTAGTTTATATGTAAGTTAATTACAGTATTTTAATAATTATTGTTTATTTATTTTTAATAATTGTCCCCATATTTAAGAAAGGTGACAGTTGAAAATGAAAACCTCAGCAGAATTTCTTTCCTTTGTATACTGAATTAAATTTACTCTACAATTCTGGAAAGGTATACTTCCTACTATTCATAATCCTTTTAGATGTTGCCCTGACAATGACCACACTAAATATACAAGGCTACCAAATAGGTTGTAAATTTATGAGCGCCGTGATCTTTAAATAGCTAGTATACACAGATGATTTGGTGGTATTTAGCATCTCAAAAGGCCCTGAGGAAAATAAACAAAGATTAAACAAAAATTTTATTTTTTGTTTTACTTTCCCAAGTTGGTATTTTTGTTCATGATAGTCTGAGGGTAAAAATCTTTCTCAAATAATCTTCCAATAATCCTGATTTAGAGTAAATATTTATTTGTGAAAATTTCCTTTGATTTTTTTTTTCCCTTCTCTGTGTCGTAGTTCACTGACTTCCTCAAGTTTGATTTGATCCTACATTTGAGTTCTCCCTTTTTACTTGCATCCATTTATTCAATAATACAATAATAGCTGTTGACTTCAACACTGACTAATCATACCTTGTAAACCTCATCCACTCCCTAGACCTTTTTATCGTATCCTTTCAGCCCACTCACCATACCCAATTCTCAAGGATATGGCTGGAACTTTTTGTGATAGATTTTCCCTAAAACTTATTATCCTCCTAGGTATGGTACTCTACTATTATCCTCCTAGGTATGGTACTCTATTATTATCCTCCTAGGTATGGTACTCTATTGGAAAAATCTTTACATTGTTTTCAAATATATTTTCTGCCATGTAAAAAAATAATATAAAAAATTTAATCTACATTCTATATTTAAAATGTGTAATCCTTTTTTGCAGGCAAGCGTTCAATTATCATAGAGTCCCAACTTCCAAAAGGTATGGAGGGAACAATAGAAAAAATTGCTGAATTAGAAGGTCTTGGTTCTTCTACAGCTGGACCTATTCCTGAAGATGATGTTGGAAAACCACCTGAGTTCATTACCAGTCCAAGCGATCAAACTCTTGTTGAGTATTCAGTTGCGCATTTCGAATGTCGTCTTATTCCATTGAATGACCCATCCCTTAGAGTTGAATGGTTTCACAATGGAAAACCTCTCACTGCTGGTTCAAGGTTTAAAACCATTAATGATTTCGGATTTGTAATTCTTGAAATAGCTCAAATCGATACAAGGGATTCTGGCTTGTACACTTGTAAGGTAGGTTCCATATGATATTAATGATGATTATTTTATCATCTATATCTTGAGATATTTCTAAAATTTATATTCTCTGTAAGTAAAATATTAGTTTAATATATTTTAAAATTTAATATAATGTTGATATTTTAAATTACTTATAATATATTTAATTGCTAAACAGTTTATTATTATCTTGAAAAATATTAATTTTTTAATAGAACTCAAGATTTTTTTCGTATTATTTCTCATATTTCATTTTTTGACAAAAATTAAAACTTAGTTTTTTAAGGAAGCTCTGTTTAACGTAAACATTTCTTACTATTTTAGCTAAATCTTGTATTCTTTTTTAGGCAACAAACAAGCATGGTGAAGCTATAGTGTCTTGTAAGCTTGATGTCAGAGGTAGGCAAAGTATAATCATGGAACCCCAGCTCCCTAACACATTTAGTTCTGGAACAGAGAGCATCCAGAAGCTGGAAGAGGAGCTTCATAAAAAAGAAGAATTGTTAGAACAAGAAGAAAGACCAAATCCTCCAAAGTTCATTGTTGAAATTGAGGTTAGTATTCCTTTTATAGTTAATCTTTTTGTGATTTGTTTTCATTATAAAAAAAAAATTGGTTATGTTATAGGATGTTGAAATAATTGAAGGTGGAAAGGCTCATTTTGAATGCAGAGTAGAACCAGTTGGTGATCCAACAATGAGAATTGATTGGTTCTTTAATGGTCGGCCATTTGCTACTGGATCAAGGGTCCATATGATAAATGATTTCGGCTATATTGTCCTAGATATGGATTATGTATATGCTAGAGATTCTGGTGAATATCTTTGCAGAGCAACAAACAGATGGGGAACTGCTACTACAAGAGCAGCTCTTATCTGCAAAGGTGTGGAAGATAGTTTAGTTTATTTATATATTTATTTATATATATATATTTATTTATATATATATATATATATATATATATATATATATATATATATATATATATATATATATATATGTTTTATGTTATTTTTGTTGCCATTATACTAGGTTATATGAAATATATGCGTACATTTGTTTTCAATATTCTGTAAATATTTAAGTAATCATTATACAAATTAAATAAAATACAAAGTAGAATAAGGAATGTTATTCAACTATTTCAAAAGTATTTTTGTCTACAGCTAAGCATGATGTAATTTTGGAATCGCAACTGCCACATGGAATGACAGGAGAAAAACTTAAAGAACTTGAAAAAGGACATGTAACTGAACCAGGACCTGAATCCCCAACACCAAAAGAACCTCCTAAATTTATTACTCAGGTAAAATGAAAATCTAGTTGTTATTAACTTAATTTATATGTTTGTAGAGCACTTGATTCTGATTTTTTTTTTCTTGATTCAAATATCAGATAAGTTCAGCTACAGTTGGAGAAAACGATCCTGTCCGCTTTGAGTGTCGTGTAGAGCCCAAGTCAGACTCTACTATGCGCATTGAGTGGTATAGGAATGGGAAATTATTGCCATCTGGGCATAGGTACAGAACACTCTTTGACATGGGATTTGTATCTCTTGATATTCTATACGTTTATCCAGAGGATTCAGGAGAGTATGTCTGTCGAGCTGTTAATGCTTATGGAGAGGATTTCACCAAAGCCACTATATCTTGCAAGAGTATGAGCTATTTCATTTTATTGTTATTAAATATTGTTTTTATTATGGTTATGTCTCTGCTAAATTTAAGGTAACATTAATTAGTTGATTTTAAACAAAATATGGCTTAAGAAATAAGACTATGGAAGAATAACATTGGTTAAATATGATTAATTTGAATAGGCTAATTCCCTATCAATGTGAATATGACCTCTTTAAATCAATAATTAAATGTTATGAATCACATATAGCTCATTACCCCATCCCATTTCAGTTTCTACCTATGTCAGAAAATCATTTGATAGGCTTTGCGAACTATTTAATTGTATGTAGATGTTCTTTTTTATTTATACTGTTTTATATAAATTATAGAAGTACCAAGTATCATCTTACAAAATCAAGTACCAAAGGGAATGAAGAAATCAGAGCAACTAATGCAAATGGAAGCAACCATTAAAAAATATACTTCTGAAGTTCATCTGACAGAGGATGATCTTTATGAACCTGAAAGAAAACAACCCCCCAGGTAATTTGGATCTTAAAGTAAAATGTTCTTATATAATTTTTCTTCTAGTTTGATCTTGTATATAATCTGATTCATATTCATTTTTCATTTAGATTTGTGACTCAAATTCAAGATCAAACTGAGTTGGTTGAAATGGAAGCAACTAAATTTGAATGCCAACTTGCTCCTGTGGGCGATCCAAACATGAAAGTTGAATGGTTTTTCAATGGAAAACCGTTACATCATAGTATGTACATTATATGTTAACATAGACTTGATTATTTTACTTAATTGATTATGTTAAACAGTTGAATACAAAATAATCTAATATTATCTGAAGTATTAGTGACTGTTTGTTTTCTCTGTGCTATAAATGTTTAATTCCATCATTTCTTTTAAATATTGTCAGTAGATCAATAATAAATAGGTCTATTAACTATATTTCATAGTAATTATGCTAATATATCAAAAATAAACTAATAGAAAGTTTATATAAACTATTACAACAGTTTTATGTTAATTGTAAAAAGGGAATATACATGTATTGTAATATATTTACTTGATGTTGGAGAATGTAAATGTATGACATTACAACATGGCTTTAGCATTGAACTGATCCAATGCTATACATTGGATGGTATACATTATAATATTTTTTTTATTTGATAATTCTTTTTTATTATTAATTGTGACCAATGAAAATATTAAAAAAATTATCGAAATAAAAAATAATTTGTTGGTTCTTGGTTATGAATTGACAGGCAATAAAATACAATAGGGCAAAAAGAAATTTTTATTCAGAAATAAATTTTAAATGTCCATATTTATATTTTACATTTTAGCTTAAACAAAATATATTTTCATGTTTATAGAATAACTTTGTTCAATTTTTTTTTAATATATATAAAAATTCTAATTTTTTACCACTCAAACAAACACTTGGTCAACTGCTCATTTGATTTAACACTTTAATAATTTTAATATCAACAGTTTTTCTCTTTAATATAATATATATATATATATATATATATATATATATATATATATATATATATATATATATATATATATATATATATATATATATATATATACATATGTGTATATAAATATATATGTGTTTTTACTCATATTTTTGCTAATGATAGTGCAAACATATTATGAATTTTATAAAGATTCTCGCTTCAGTGATCTTGATTTTTATTTTAATATTTTAGAAAACAGATTTACTCCAATTTATGATTTTGGATATGTGGCAATGAATTTCGGTTGGATTTACCCTGAAGATTCAGGTGAATACCTTTGTAGAGCTACTAATCTTTATGGCCAGGATGAAACAAGAGCTATCATCAAAACAACTGGAAAACCTGGAATTATTTATGAATCACAACTTCCTAAAGGAATGAAAAGTATTGAAAAAATCAGAGAAATGGAGGCCTCCTGGCAAGTGTAAGTGTTTTTTTTTTTTACTTTTTTGGGTATAATATAGTTTGTCTTTTTTGTATAGATGGATTTATTATAATAATTTTTTTTAGCCATTTTATTAACTTAGATTATCATTTAATTTAACAGAATTATTTATGTACAAATCATTTTGTTTCGAATTTGGTTTAGGAATTATCCGAATTATCCTACATACTATATATATATATATATATATATATATATATATATATATATATATATATATATATAACTATATATATATATATATATATATATATATATATATATATATATATAGTTATAGTTTTATCAGTTTATTTTTTAGTTATATAGTTTTATCAAAAATCTTCTCAAATTGGAAGACTTTTTCAAAGAGATTGATGAGTTCAGTCTCTCTGAAAAAGTCCCATGGAACATATCATAATATAAGAAAGAAGATAGATAATATAGAAAATTATGCGGAATGACTACTGAGACTATTATTGTGTGGAATTTATTACAGAGTTGCAGAGGAGAAAGAAGAAGAGGTCAAAGAAAAGGAAAAACCAGTATTTGTTTCAAAACCAGAACCTACCGTTGTTAATGAGGGAGAATGTGCTAGGTTTTGTTGTAGGGTAACTGGATACCCACGCCCACGTGTGATGTGGCTCATTAACAACAATACTGTCGTAAATGTAAGTAATGCATTTAGGTATAATTGAATTTGGGTTACTAAACAGATTCATTCTATAAAAGTTATACTTTCAGCTCCTAAACCGAGAATATTCTTAATTTTCCTTGGACTCCTTCAACTTTCTATTAAATAATTAAATTCTACCGTGAGCTTTAAAATTTAACCCAATGCCACATTATTTTATAATAATACTATTCCTAATTAGTTTAATAATTAAAAAAAAATATTGGAGTATGACATAAGTAGCAAATGAAATTGTATTTATATTTTTTACTTTTTTTAAATAGGGTACTCGCTACAGGCTGACTTATGATGGAATGTGGCATCTTGACATCCCCAAAACCAGGCAATTTGATCAAGGTAAAATTGAAGTTGTTGCAAGAAATGCTGCTGGAGAAACTAGAGTTGAAACCACTCTGACTGTGAAGCCTAGAGACGATGACTACAGAGGTGTTCTTAAGAACTCCCCCAGGCGTGAGTTTACAGACTGTATTGAATACATTTCTACTATCCAGTGTTTTTGTATATTATACTACCCCTAATTATCACTGCTTTTAAAAAAAAAAATAATTATACAACTGTTGATAGCTAATCCAATTGATATATTAAAAGTAGATGTCATAAAATAATAGGATATATATTTTGAAATGTAAAATCTAGTTTATACATTAAAGGGTAGTATAATAATTGTAGACATGGATATCATCATTGTTATTCGCCTTTAAGTTCATTATATTTCTTAAATATTACAAATAAATGCTATTTTAAAAACAATAACACAATTTTTCTAATACTCTTCTCATTAATACATTTTTGTTCTTACAACTAATTACTCCTCATATACTACTTATCACCGTCTTTTAATAGCTTCTTCAGTTATGGAAATATATATTTCTTGAGAACTTGGTCAGATTTGAAAAAGAATTCCCTATGTTTAAATTTTTAAACTTTTTCTTTCAAATAGAATTATTTAAAATATTTATTGTGAAATTTATCTAATTATAAGAGAAGGATCTATTAAAAGTCAATTTTGGTTTATAATGTAACATAATAACACAAAACATTAAACAATGATTAAACATTAACATATATAAAAATAGAACATCATATCCTCCACCTTTCCCCTTTTTACTTGTCAACGCTTATCAATGGTGTGCTGAGGTTCGGCCCTGCAAGAAAAAAATATTTTGACAGGAGTCAAAAACGGCTTGTCTCATCAGTGTTACTGGTTTCAGGTAAAAATAGCATCTCTGTGTTTATATACGTGTCGTTTTGTTAAGCAAAACTGCACGATCCCTTTTTGTTTTTTATTTCAGTTAAACCAGTTCCCATTGTTTTCACAAAATCCTTTTTATATCTACAGATCTTGCATTGATGTTTTGCTAAAGGAATTTCAGGAAGTGCATGTAAAGTGTACAGAGATTCATTAGAATATTCAGCACGCCATAATGGAGATATATTTGCCTAATAACTTCAGTTTTACAAAAGAAAATCAGATTCTAAATTAATTTTTATATTTTAAGGTGTCTGAAATGTTACTGCCCATAAAATCAGAGTTACAGATCATTATCTTTAATGAGACAGCATAACTGTTATGCACGGAATTGTTTATTATTATTTAAATTTTATATTCAATTAAATTATATTTACTCATTCCTTAGCTTTATGGAAAATGTATGGTAAACCCTGGCATAATAGTTGAAGTAACAAAATAATTTATTTTATAAGTTAGTGCAGAACAAAACTAATTTTTGATTATTGCAATAATTTTTGTCTAATGAGTTAAAGTTAAATGCATACATTTTTATTGGAATTTCTAATTAAAATTAGCTCAGTGGCTTATCCATATTTAAAATGTAATGTTTTTTTAAAGTTTTTTTCTTGAAATATATTTGGTCTGAGAATTATTAGAAATTATTTAGTTCTGATTTTCTTCTTCATCTTTATTTAACCTGTAGTAATCATTAGCTTCAAAACTTACTGAGCATAATTGCATGCAAATTCATTGCTTACCCTAATATATCTCATTTGTCATCCATCTACTTGTACAATAAGGCAAGATGTGCAGTTTATTTAGTAATCATATGTACAGTTGGCATCGGTATTTTTGATAGAATCTATCAACATGGTTATTATCATCATCTCTTGCCTGATTGTGTGAAAACATAGAATAAAGCATGGAGATAAGTTCAATTAAATAATGTGAATCGGACCCTTGAAGTAATTATTATTAATTAGAATCACAAATTTGACTAAATGAAACATACTTAAAATCAAATTTCATATGGTCCTATGAACTTATTTAATTCATTTTTTCAATCCCAAAGAGTTATGAGAAATGTTGATTTTAATTTTTATATAAATTAATGTCGTTTGTTTCTTTCGTCTTTATTATTGTGTATAGTGGTTATGTATTTATTGTATATATGTGCTTGACTGAAGAAAAGAATATAAAAGAGCATGGCCTGTCAATGTGTAGCTATTGTTTACAATTTGTCCATTGTCCAGGTTGACTCTATTGAAATAGTTCAAGGTCTTGTCGTTGATCTATCAATAGCCTTTCATTATTATTTCAGTGTAATTAAATATTACCCTTGTTTTAATATGCTTCTTGAACAATTTCATTGGAGGGTCACTTCCTAAATAAATGGAACAGTAAGAATAAACTTTTGGAACTTTTTATTTGTAGAAAACATTCTCTTTTGATGCTTTTTATTGGAAAGAAATTAACTGCTTAAATTTATTAGTTGAAATCAAATAAAGAAATTCTACTATATTAAATAAATTTCTGTGGAGTTAGATTGAATGAAAATATAGTAGGCTGATAATTTCACTATATTTATAGTCTTTGATGAGTTATAATTTACACATACATTATGGATTAGCTTGGTATGATGTGGAGCTGGCTCAGTATCAGGCCGAAAGGCAGGAGACTGAGTTGGAAAAGGTGTTTGAAGAGAGAGCAGCGACTCATCCAGAAGTAACTCCTGAGCTGCTCCGCCAGAGAACTGCGCAGACTATAAAGGAACCAGAACCTGAATGGACTCAGGGAGTCAGAAATAAGAAGAGTGAAGAATATTATTCTAAAATACGTGAGGTACCTAACTTTGTATTCTTATTTTCGCAATATTTCTATTTTTTTTTTTTACACTCTTATCAAGAATTTGATTGTAATTTTAATGCAAAACTACCATATCAAAGAAATGAAAATATTTGTATTTAATTTTTTTATTACTGAATATTTTATATTTTATTTTTCTCAATGTTAATGATAATTTTTTTTAAAGATATATACAATGGAGCGTCGATTATCCGAACGTCAGTTATCCGAACGTTCGATTATCGGAACAGTTTTTTTTATTTTTTTTTATTTGTGTAATTTTAATTAATTTGATCAGTAAATTACTTATTGGTATTGTTATTTTGAATAAAATTATTTTTCTCAGAATGTCTATAAAGGAAGCCATCCTTAATTATTTATCAGAAACTGCTTCGTTAAATAGTATTTGTATACCTAGAACTGTATACCTAATTAGTTCATTGCATTTATTTCTTTGAAACCCTTTCCGTTCATTTGGCTGGTTGTAGATAGCTTACTTTCAGTTTTAAACCGTTCTTTGTGAGGTGTATACCGCATTGTGATCACTTTTTTTTTTAATTAAAACATGTCAACAAAAAGAAAACGAGTGGTTCTTTCATTAAAAGATAAATTGGAAATTATTATGCGGAAATTATATATATAATTATTAATTATATATATATGTGTGTGTGTGTGAGTACGTGAATTTCGATTATCCGAACTTTTGATTATCTGAACCACCACTGACAACATTAGTTCGGATAATCGACGCTATATATATATATATATATATATATATATATATATATATATATATATATATATATATATATATATATATATATATATATATATATATATTGTTATGTTTATGTTCTATTGTTTTAGCATTAATTATAGATGCAGTTAATTAGTTTTAAGGCTCCCTTTTATATAATTATTATTTTTATTATGACTTCTTCATTTAAATAAAAAAATATTCAATATTTATTCAATAGTTGGAAGAGGGGCAAATTGTGAAGGAAAATAGAATCAGAGAAGCTTCTCATCAATTTGCTATTCCTGGAGAAAAAATTACAAAAAAATCTGTTGCACGAGGAATGGCACAAAGTTATGAGAACAGCTTGTAAGTTTTATTATTTTATTTCATAGGTTGGTCATGTTTAAAATCAAATAAATAAAAATGTTTTATAGAAGCATTTGCTATTAAGTTTTACATCATGTTCACCATTGTTTGTAAAAGTTCATCCATCTTACAGAACTCATTTATTTTTATCTTTGATTGTAATATGCTTGGTAAGAAATGCCTATATGTTGATTTAAGAAAGTATTTAAAATTATATTAGTAGTAAAATTTATTTTTATTTTTTTTAAATAGAACAAAGGAAGAACCTGAATTGATGCCATGGCAGAAAGGAAGAACCTTGAAAAAAACTGAAAAACTCTATGAAGATGATACTGTACAGCAAGATACAATTGTTGAAAAGGTTATAGAAAAACGACCTTTACCTGGACCTCTTGAATCTACCATCCATGGTAAAGAAGTTCATACTGCTGTACAGAAACAAACGCAGAAAGAGGTTAGTGCAGTGTGTTATCTTCATATTGTTGCTTTCTAATTATATTTTGATAGATTTAAATCACATCTTATCTCTTTTAGGTGAAAGGAGATCAAGAAATCACTAGAAAGATCTCAACTACTGAAACAACTGAAGTTGAACACAAGGGTACAACTCAAGAAAGGGTGGTTCAAGGACAAGTGGTAAGTTTATCTTGATGTGGATTTCTTCTTCCTACACCCCTTATATTATTGTCATTATTTTATTGGATATTTGCCTGTTTATTTACAGAAACCAGCAAAGCCACCTGTGTTTACTAAAAAGATCCAACCTGTGAGAGCTTTCGAACAAGAACAAGCTAGATTTGAAGTAGAATTTGATGGAGATCCACTACCAACTATCAAGTGGTATAGAGAGGACTTCCCCATCACAAGTTCATCTGATTTACAAATTCATACTTTTTCAACTAAATCAGTTCTCATATTGCGGCAAGTTTATATTGAAGATTCTGGTGTCTTTTCTGTAATAGCTGAAAACCGAGGTGGAAGAGCGAAATGTTCTGCTAACCTTGTTGTTGAAGAGAAAAGGCGAGCCGGTCGTACTGGTGCCATCCCACCATCATTCCTTACTACTGTCCAGGTATCATTTTTTTTTAAATTTACTGAATTGCAATAGTCCATTCCGAATAATTGTTTTTAGTAAAAACTTCTTATTAAAACAACTATTTCATATTTATAGGCACAAATTGTTAAGGCAGGACAACTTTGTAGATTTGATACCAAAATCCATGGAACTAAGCCTTTGGATGTGTATTGGCTAAAGGTGGGTGTAAAGGCTATTTATTATTATTTTTTTTTTTTTTTACTAGAATTTCTAGTCATGATGTCTTAATGAAAACTTAGGGATACCATTTCTATTTAAACAGCCATACCATAACTAAAAATTTTATCATAAAAATATTTATATTTTTCATTTAATTACACTTTTAAACTCTTCAGTTTTTTTTATTAATTCAAGGGTGGCTAACAATTTTTTTTTATTTATATTTCTCTGATCTATTCTTTGGCAATTGAAAAATGTTTGATTTGATTTTTAACTTATTTAATTTTTTAGGCCTTTAACTTAATTATAATTGATTTTTTTTAACTCACTTTAATTAAGAAATTAAAATTTTGAAGAATCATAAAGCAATGAAATAATTAAAATTAAATAATTTTTTTTAGGATGGAAAAAAGATAACCGCTGACATTAGGTACAAGACCTTAGAAGAAGACAATGTGTACACATTACTCATCATTGAAACCGCTCTTGAAGATTCCGCTAATTATGAGTGTGTGGCAATCAATTCAGCTGGGGAGGCTCGTTGTGAAGGTCAGCTGATTGTTGAAGAAGACAGAAAGAAGGGACCCGCACCAACTGGGACAGGTCAGGGTGCGGTACCTTCTGTAGTTCAACCTCTCACTGATCAGACAAAGCAGGAAGGCCAGTCCGTTGTCTTCAGGTGCAGGATTGCTTCTAAACAAAGTTAGTATATTTTACTGCTAAACAGATATAATTACTTAGCTATTAATGTAGTAGCCTAGTCCGTTCCTATACCGTAATTATCCTCACTAGCAACATTAACACAAATTTTATGGTTAGATCTGGAAGTTCTTGCTGTTAATCTGATCCTCTCTCAACCTCTTCATAGTTAAATGTTTATCAATATTATAAACATTTCCTTAATGTACAGAATGATATCAGTGCTCTAGATTCTCTCAATAAACTTGCCCTCATTACTCTTCCACTTTCACTTCTTTCCTAACCAAGATGTGTTTAAAAACTTATTAAGTTAATTTATATATAAATGTCAATTTCTTATTTTGTGAAATCAGGGAATGGTAGCGCTTTGTTTGTAATGCGAAGTGACTACATTTTGCTTTCAATGAAGCTAATTTACTATGATAGGGTAATATTTTTTATAAAATTTTATATGCTATTTATTTATGTACACAAACTTTAGGTTTTGAAATTGTACAATTTCGCTTTTGATTTTTTTTCTTTACGAAGAATTTGCTTTTTCTGGTACTCAGTTTGCAGTTCCATTCAAAGCCATTTTTTTCTCAGACTATATCTGCTTCAATTTCCATTTCTAATACGAAAGTGGATTCTTCTAATCACTAAGATCCTTTTCTTCCGCTTCTTGGGAGTCAGTACGTTTTATTTATGGATTTATATATATATATATATATATATATATATATATATATATATATATATATATTTTGTTGTATGTTGACTCACTTCAGGAGCGTCTTCATCCAAATCAGGGTTGTAGTCTCAGGGTTGACATTGGAATTATTGAAATTCGTCTCATCATCGCTTTCCAGATCATCTTCTGCAGTCAATTCTTGCTGACTCATAGTTGAAAATATCAGAATATAAGAATATACAGAACCAAAGAAAGGAAATAGAGAACAAACATTAGTTAATAATGCATCTAAAGGTATAAAATAATGATAAAATAATAATCCAATTTTACATAATGAGGTAGTGCTTCCTCTTGTTGGCAATGTTATTCAGAAAGAAAACTGAAATAATGGACTTACTTGTGGCTGATGAGGTGCTCATTAGTAAAGGTACTCCCAGGAAGTCAGCCAGTTAGGAGTAGTGGTTTCTCTATGATTTACAAAAGTGTGTTGTCTATTGGTCAAGATGATGAACGCTACCTTTCCCAGGTTAAAATCTTATAAAATTTATTACATTGGGGCTCAAAACTTACTTTCCATGCTAGACTTACATATTTCCCTTGTTACTTGTCTTATCTACTATCCTCCATTAACACCATTACCTAACTTTAGGAGACAAGACGTAGATGTTTATGAATTCTGGTGTAAACATATCACATTTCATCCTAAAAATGTGTAACTTGGTCTTGGAAAAGAAAATTCGTATCTTTTCATTAGCCCTTTCGTAGGTATTTGAATTCATTCCATAGCATTCATTTTAGTTCCTACTATCTGAAAATGATTTTGATCTTCTCTTAAAAAAAACTTATTTTCTTCCTCAGTGAGGGAAAAGGTCTGTGATTCTCTGAATTGTTCTATCCTAAATCCTAATAACTTGGCTTAAGACCTTATTTTTTTTTTCTGAAAACATTAAAAAAATAAAATGGGCTGTTAAATATATGTTTATTATTTTTTACATATTTTAATAAGCCAAATAATACCTTTACTTTTTTTTAATATCTTGAGTGAGTGGAAATCTGCATCTGTGTAATTTAAACAGTAAATACTGTTTTGGGCATTATTATTGTTTCTGATCCTTTTTACAGCTTTAATTTTTTAACAACCATCGGCTTTGCCTTTGGTAAGAAGATAAGGAATCTCTTAAGGAGATTCCTTAATAGGGGTGACATACATTTCATAGGGGGCCAGAACTTTTTTTTTTTACTAAAGTGTGCTGATTTTGCTTTTATAACATTATTTATACCTTATTGTTGTACCTTTCTCCCCTCTCCTCCAAAACAAAAATATATACTATTACGATAATTATCTTTTACTAAAGTTGTAATTTCTTCTTCTTTTTTTTGTATTAGTGGGTAGTTTCTCTGTAGGCTTGATTCTCTCGTGCTATGATGTTTAAATGTGTTTGTTAGAATTTTGATCAGCTTAGTTACATAGAGTATATTTGATTTCAGCTGTTCAAGCACAATGGTACAAAGGAACAGAAGTCATCAAACCCAGCAAATACTTCCAAATGGGCCGTGAAGGGCCAGATACCTACACATTAAGGATCTCAGAAGTGTTCCCAGAAGATGAGGGACAGTACAAGTGTGTTTTAACCAACCCCTCTGGACAACTTACACTTACTGCTAACTTGAAAGTCTTGGGTGTGTATCTTAGTAATTCACCAAGTTATTTTTAAATAATTGTTTTAACAATTATATCATTTTTTTAACAATTGTTTTCACAATAAATATCAAAATATAAATTTAAATTATACTATATACAGTAGGACAGCAGAACAGTAGAACCTCGCTAATCCAACTTTCACCAGTCCGATCCTCTCATCGTACCACTGAGTACTCAATATTCCTGAAATCCCTGGAAACCAAACCGGCAAGTTCACAATGAAAATTTCTCCTAAAACATTAATTCAATTAAAATCCTCTCCTATCCTTTTAGTAAATTTTTGAGATTGTGTTAAAATATATTGAAGAACTCCAAGAATCTACAGCTGGTGTATATTGATTGAGAGATGGTAAAATAGATCAATAAGAGACCGGGAATCAGAAATAAGCCAAGAAAGAAAAAAATTTTACTTTCTTTAAATGTTATCATTACACACATGCATATTTTTTCAAGAATTATATACTTATATGTATATAGATAAACTGCTTAATATAACTTATTATTACGTATTGTATTCATTTCATGTATTTAATTATGTAAACCTCTATCTTTAACTTTTTATTTTGCATAGAAAATATACATTTTATTATAAATACACTACCCATATATGTAAAAAAAAAAATTTATTTCTAAAACATGTATTTTTTGTCTCTGGTTAATCAGGCCTTTTAGCTGTCATGGACCTACACCTTGGTTCCATCGAGGTTGGATTAACGACTTTTATATATATATAAGCCTTTATTAAGCTTTATATATATAAAGACTTTCAATAAAATTTGAATTGGTAATAGTTAGTAATTCATAACCTCCGATCATCAGTCATCATGGAGATTGTAGATTGCTTTACTAATTAAAGAGATAAATCTGATTGATAAATGTTATACAAATTTTTATAATTGTAAAAATTAATGCCTTGCTTCCTGTATCGCCTTTTATTTTGCCTCAAGGATTGCTGACATTCCTCAAGATAAAAGTTCTTTTTGATCCTGTATCATGATGGTAGTTATTTTCTAACTTCATTTTATATTTTTTTAATGTCGTTGGCCTTAGTTAAATGTTAAAAAATTCAGAATATTTTTAAAACTGAACCAGCCCATTTGTGTAGAAAGTTATTTCCAATTGGGCCTACTCGATGAATCTCTGCCGTTAACTCTATCCAAAGTAACCGCCCTCCATTATTGACTCAGCAAGTTTCTGGCATTCCACCAATCCACCTCAATCTGGCCCCCTTCCAATTGTATAGGCCTTATGTACACCAAGTACAAGAAGACCAACTTCTTGCTAACTGTTTCTGACCCATTCATTTTGGTGAGATGTCTGGCTCAGCTGAGTCTGGCCAACTTAGTACTGCCACAATGTCTACTGCCTAATGTCTAATTAGTCCATATATTCTGAATAGATTCTTCCTCTCAAAATGTTGAGCTCCCTTTTGTCTGCCATGGGCAGAGACCAAGTTTGGGAGGCACTCGTAAGTACAAAGGAAATCAGTCTCTTGTAATGAATGTTCTTAGAGTGACCTAGAGAAATGTCTACTTCAAACGTACTTTTATATGTCCTAATAGTTCCTACTGGCATCACAAACTTTGGATCTAACGTCTGCTGATGTGTTATTCCTTATATTGTGCATATTTATACGTTAACTCATTTTCATATGCATACATATACTTGGTCTTGATCTCATTGACTCGAACCTTCTCTACAATTTTAGTTTGTAGAAATTAGTGTTTGGAATCTCGAGCAGCTAATCTGTCATTTTAATTCAATTTTTAATTAAAACGGTAAAAATTAACTTAATAAAGCAGTTGGAAGATCTTGGCATTGAATGTTTGTTTTAGAAATTGTCGCTTTACTTAAAAGTTTGAAGTTTCCATTTTAATCTAAATTTACGTTTTTATGTTTTATTATATAATAGATAAATATACCTGTTCCTAATTTAATTTAGGATTCAATTAATTTCTCATTTTTTCTATCTAGCACCTGATACAAATGAAATAGCACCAACCCTTGTTCAGATGAGGGATGTTGTTGTTCAAGAAGGAAGTTCAGCTCAATTCAGGACTCAAATCAGTGGCAAACCAACTCCAACCATACAATGGTATAGAGAAGGTGATCTGATTCCACAGTCTCCTGACTTTCAGGTAGGAACTGATGTATTTGATTTTTATGATTATTTTCGTATTTGGTATATTTACTTGAGGAGATATGTTTGGGTTATAAATCAGTCACAGAAATGAGTAACTGGCTTATAATGCCCAATTTTGAATGATTTTATGTAGTACAACTTTTTGAATCAATTGTAAGGTCATGATTCCATTGTAAGTGGTGACACTGCTTTTTAATTATTTTATAAGCTCAGGTGGTATTACTTTAAAAACATCTAAAAACTGCTTGAATGATCTTGGAATTGTTGAACTACTTCTTATGCCCTCAACGTCATGGGTTTACCAACTAATCCTATTTCGTTTTCTTTTTTTTTTTTTTTTTTTATTATTATTTTCCAAAATCTTCTAAAAAGAAAATTTCAAATGATCTAAAGAAAAAATCAAGTTATAGGATTATCTCTTGTGTTTGATCTATTTTTTTTTTCTGCAGTTGTTTGCAGTTTTCATCAGAAAAAATATATGCTGGTGCTATTTCTTCCATGAACCACATATCTCATTGAATTTCTAAAACGTTGCGAATTTTTAAAACGTTGCATTAAAAATATATGTAATGAAATCAAGATAGATTTCATCTTAAAGTCTTTATAAAAAATAATCAATTTAATTTTATACCATCCACATCCTAAAGAAGAATGTATATTTTTGATTAGGAGTAACAATGGAATAAGAATATTCAAGGGATTAAACATTTTTATTTTTGAAATTTAATTCACTGTAATTCCTGTTTTATTTAATTCAATGTTTAACAACTCTTTGAATTTATTTAAAATCTAATTAATGAATTCAGAGTCACATGCTGGTTTACCTAATAATTTTACTTGCTTACTTCTTTGGCTCTATAACCTACTAGTAAGTCATGGCTTTCTGGATCAGTTTATGCCAAGTATCACGGTCTTGTGCAACCCCTTTCGGTTTTAAGTTCCAAGAAGGCATCTTGCATCGTGGGCTACACTATTCTTCCATCTTTGCCTTTGCCATCCCCGTCGTTTTGTTCCATGGAGCAGCTCGGTGAGAATCTTCTTTGGGATTGCTGAGTCATCCATCCTAGCCACACGACAGGCAGTCTTCCAAGGCTGATGGCTCTGACCACATCTGGCTCATTTGTCAGGTCATACAATTCCTGATTGGCGTGCCTTCACTACTCATTCCCGACTTGGATTCCCCTATAAATGCAGCATCAGACCCTTATGTAAGGATTGGGTGTATCAGTACCTTGTAGAGGATCAGTTTCATGGCTCTTGTGAGCAGATTGCTTCTCAGCTGAAACCTTAGGCCAAAAGAACATCTGTTGATGCATTGGCCATCATCTCCATATCTAACTCTCGACCTGATTCTTCACTTTACTACGATCTCCATCTATGGCAGCCTTACATAGTCTTATAAGTTTATTGGTAGCTTTAAATTCTTCCATCTCTTTGTACAGTTGTTCCGAATTGGGTCTGTTGTATGTATTTTTAAAATGCATTTGATCAATTGTTGACTTCCATTTCCGGAATCCACATTGGTGGTGGAATCCACCTAGTGCTTACTCTGCAAAAAGAAGTAATCTCTCAAAGAGAATGTTGGACAGAATTTTATAAGCTACAGGCAGTAATGAAATATCCCGGTAGTTGGTAGACGTTCAAATTCTTTAACTCTTGGATCTCTTCCATCTCTTTCCTCCTAAATGCCCTCTTCTTTTTTCGGTAGAGGCGCTCCTCTGGTACTCCTCTCCTGTTCTCTTTGTTCGCCTTTGATTCATTGGATTATTCTTGGCATCTATGACATTCATTGTCAAACCACATTGTGGCCTGAACTTTTCCTCCCAGCCAAATAAATAATTTTACTCTTATTTAAAGTCAGTGGCAGTTCTTAGATAGTGAAAGCACAAGTTCACACAAATAATCTTTAAAGTAAACAACTCAAAAATACAACATAAAATATTCGTCACAAGTAGTGACACCTTCAGTTTTTGCAGTTATACAACATTGGTTAACTCAGTGTAAAGCAGGCAATTTCCAAATGGCTATAAAGCGTTAAAACAGCTAATTGTATACAGTGTCATTTTATTTTGGAAATAAAGAGTAATTTATTTATTTTTTTAGTAATTTTATTGATACAGTTAAAATAAATTATTTATACATGAAATTAACTATTGTGCATTAAATTAGCTATTGTAAAAAGTCCTTGCACCCGATCAATGAGTATGTTCACATGATGTTTGTGTTTAAGTTGGGAAGATAGATAGGCTGTACCCCCACCAAAGTGCACCAAGTCCCCACTCTAGCTTTTGGTACAGATCAGGGGAGTTCACTGCTCAAGCGGTACGGGTTGCCTCTGTCAAAAGGAAAGCATTCCGTTAAAAACCGATATTTTTTCCAAAAAAAAAATTAAATAAACGAAAGAATAAAATAAAAAATGTCTACAAGGACGACGGATTCGACAACCAAAACAAACTTTTTGAAAGTGGACTAATGGTGAGGTGTGTTCGTGTTACAATTTTTTTTTTTTAAATTGATCCTTTTTTTGTGATAAGCAATATGAATTGTTGCTATTGCAAATCTAAAACTTGTTAATTTATATTACCACATTCTTTATATTATCCTATATTTTTGTTCGATATTCACTTCTCTAGATCATAGCAAGCATAAATTATTTATTGGGAAATCGAAATAGAATGAACCTCTGAAACATAAATTCCATTCTACATCTCACTCCATGCAATGGTTCTCTCCCTTCTGACTCCAGATTGATTATCTTTATAGTTATTCATTCATCTAAATTAGATCTTAATTTTTTTTTACCAAGTGCATATCTCAAAGCTTTGGAGCAAGTGTCCCAGAAGCACCTGATTCAGGAGTGCTATGAGTTAGATTTCCAAAAAGGATTAAGTATAATTGTCCCTTTTTTGGTCATCCATTAATTCCTGAATACTAGGTACGGTAAAGATACTTCTAGCTCTATGCAGGAGAGGAAAAATCTTAAACTATAAAAGGAGAAAAGGTTCCTCTTGGATAAAAAAGGGTTATAGTATCTTTGGAGAGAGTGAGAGAGAGAAATAAAAAACTTATCTGTCCAATATAACCGATTAGTTTTAATTTTCAGTATGTTTAAATCATCTAAGCGTCCTTTCCACTAATAATCCTTCTCTAAAATTTTGATATTTGAGAAATTTTTGTGAAAACTGTGATCTTTCTTTTAAAATTTAACAGTTATTGGACAAGTGACCTCTACAATCAATTTTCATAATTATATTGAAATGTGTATTGTATCAACTAATATTTGTTTAGTTTTCTGTTTTATGATTTTGTTTACTATGACCAACGTTCTACTTATCATTTCAAATAGTAATTATTAAATGTAAAAATAATAGATAACATGCGTTCTTTTTAAACAGATGATACATGAGGGTAAGAATGTGGTCCTCCTAATTGCTACAACTTATGAAGAAGATTCAGGCACTTTCACTTGTCGTGCTACCAACTCAGCTGGACAAGCAGAAACATCTGCACGTCTTATCGTCAAAAGTAAGCCCTGAAAAACTTGGCATACCTTATCATTTAATGAAGGAATCTGTCAAGAAACAGAAAAAAAAAAAAAGTTGTAGTTTGGCGCTTTTGCCGGTATTAAAGCTTTTTTTATTTTAAATTTCCAAATATTTAAATGCTATGGAAAAATTATTTAATTAATTTTAACTTTGTACAGCCTATACTAATAAGAGATATTTATTTTGATACAAAATTAGTAGTTATGATTTAGGAAATATTTATTTAAGAAAGACTTTGCCATTTGACATATATAGTTACCATATTGAGTCCTAGTCAACTCATGAATCAAAATTAAATATAACATAAAAGCTTATTGCTTAGTGCCTAGTTAATTGAAGGTGATACAGAAAAACTGTGTGCTAGCTATATTGCTATTTACTTAATTATAATTACAATATGTATTATATATATACAAATAAATAACAAGTATTTAAGTTGCTATGTAATTGAACGGAAAGTCTATTTAATAAAATTGTATTTTCATGCATCTATTTTCCTTTTGTCTTTCTTCGTCCATTACCCAAGTGTATTGTACTTCTTTCATCTTTTACTTCCTTTTTTACAGTTGTATAAATGTAAATATTATGTTTGATGAATGGAGTGAAGTGTAAGATAAATAATAACTTCATATTAATTTATAGGGAGGGTAGTTAACAAAATAAACTAGCTTTGAATACATAAATAATGTAAATTTTGCTAAGTAATAATCTTAAATGAATTTATCAATGCTCAGAGATTTTTTTAAACTTTTTATGGTACTCACAAATAGAATATTCAAAGCAATTTCCAAACTATTTGTGGTTTAAATGTCATTTTTTGAATATTTGAAATTTTTGTTACTTCTTAAAACTTTTGTTACTTTGTTACTTCCAGCTCCTCATTACAGATGTTTTATTTGAAGCCCATTCAAATACCAATTTGTAAAAATTTTCTAATAGAAGGGGTGAGTTTTTTCAACATAAAATTTTTTATTTTGACTTCATTGATTGAAATTGTTTTTTAAAATGAGAAAGAAAAAATTAGTGTTGAGAATAAAGGCTAAGAACTGTGAAAGACAATGTTTTACTGCAACAGTAAGACAAAATTTTTAATTCAAAAGAATATTAACATAAAATCAGTTATTATCCCTGTTGATTTTGTAATTAGTATTTTGCTTTATTAGAATATTTGTAAAAGTTACTAAATGTTCTAAAGTACTCAACTAAGATGTAAGAAATAACATTCAATATAAGAGAAAGTTGAGAAATGTTATAAATCATGATCTCAGACAATAGCTGTTCTTTATGAGAGAATGTATTGTAAAATGGTTGCGTGCATGTGTGGTTGCTAGAGTTCTATTTATTCCCACCTCAAAGCCTATATCTCCTGCTGTGACTAAATTTGGAGGTTTCCCCCACTGTGCTGCTTTTACCTGATCTCTCCTTCCAACTTCTGTCTAATTATTTATTCCAACTCATTTACGTTATTATCACCTGCAATTTTTTTTAAGAACTTAATATTTGTACTCCTAAAATTGAAGGACAATAAAACATGTTTTTTTCAAATTATCAGTATAACAAATTTATTAAATTCAAATACCTCAAGAGATCTCTTTTTCCTAATATAGTATCTTATTTTTTTTTTTCCCGTACAAATATTGTAATAATGTATTACAATAACAAATACCCTAAAAATATTTCATACTCGATTATAGAAAAAGGTTTTTTAAATGTTGAATCATTGTTTAAATCTGTCCCAACATCACTAAATACAATGTTGTACTGTTTGGGCTGCCCTGTCAACTATCTCTTGTGACTCATGCATTTCTTGGGCACTACTCATGTGAGTCAGGTTGGCTTTCGTCCAGAAGCCTAGTGAATCACTAAGCCTGGCTGTCGAGAGCTAGTTCAAGGCTTTTAGAACCTTTAAATAAATTTTATTTCAAAGGAGTTGGTGAGGGGGTGGGAGGTAGGATTTAGAAAAAGACACTAAATAATAATTTGATTTATTTAAACATATTTACATACACATTACAATTTACTAAAATAAGACATGCACGAAGAAAGAAGAAAATAGGACGAGGTCATAAGATTAGCTAACTATTATCCATGGAAGGACACAAGTCAGATGATGGGCAAATAAGGCATGAATGATGTCATGCACTTTCTTGTGTCCTTGTCCTCTTCTCCTTGTATTCTCACTGCAGACCTGACTCATGCTCTACTTTATATTGTTCCTCTAGTTTTCTTTTATTGGTAAAAAATTACACTTGTTAATAATTTTTTGTACAAGGTAATTTAGAAAGCACATAGTTTTACTGTATTGCTCAACAAATATTACTCTATCTTCTTAAATTAAATCTAAAATCTCATTTGACCAAATGTTCCATTTCATAAGAAATAAATTATAATTAAGTGATAGCTTTATTTTATTCTTGATCTATTCTATACTATTAATGATGATTCTATGAGTTAGTCTAAGACTTATGTGTACTTTTTTTTTCAGTAATTTAATTGATAAGAAGAAGAGAAATATTTTATTGATATAATTCATTCTTTATTTTTAAGCATAATAATAATTTCGAATTTATAAAGTTTAAAAATTCTTTAAAATTATAACTCGTAACCATTCCAGGTTTTGATATCTTATAGTACATGAACTATAACTACCATACAATAGAAAAAAAAACTTAAAACCAACTGTATAATCAATTAAAAATAATGATAATATATCTATTAAAACTAAACCTGTTAATCTGTAATCTAAGGCACTATATTCTAACTTGAAATACAGCACACGAAGTAAGGACAGTATCCAAACAGGCCTATAGAAGTGAATATACTGAACGGTAGCAGATCGCTAGGCCAGAAATATACTGACAGTGGTGGGAGGGTGTCTCCCACCCACTGTGAGACCCCCACTTACTTCTGTGAATTGTCTGCCTCTTGACAACATCCATTCCCTAATAGACAACTACATCTATCTATTATGAATTTTTTTCTTTTTATTTAAATCTGTTTGTTACTCAGCTGTAGCTCTGGCCTTTATAATTGTTTTTAAAGCAAAAGCTGAAACTGAATTTTTTTTTTCAAAAAGTGTAAAATTTTCAAAAATCTGTAATATCCACTGAAAATTAAATTAATCACTGGTAATTATTGAAAAATATTTTAATCAGCTTTACGGTTTAGGATTACTTGCTATCAGTGAACGAATGGACACCGTTTTTTTAAATTACTATAAATATATTTTATTTAATAATAGATATAAATATATGATGGTGGAGATATTGTTGATCATAGATGTAATTCAAGAAGTTGGTTGGGGGGTGCAGTCAAAGAAGAAAACAATGATAAGTTTAAATTTATATTCAGCCTGAGTTGGAGGCGTTCATCAGATTTGAGCAAATAAAGCATTATATCCTTAACAACATTATATCCGTGGACTGGTATACAAAGCGACTTACTCCAGCCGACTTTTGAACTACCATTCCCAACATTCTTTCTATCAAAAAATTATTACAGCCAAAAACCTATCCACCTATGTCTTTCTCTCATTCCTATTTCTATGAAACCAACATACACCTTCTCAAACAGATCTTCTTAGCTATTAACTTCCCTCCCAAAACAAAATTATCAACAACTACAAACATTGTTGCTCCTCTGTCTCCTCCTCCTCTATTTCTCCTCAGGCCCCTCCACCCCCTTATATAGATCCCTATCATATATCCCCTCTCTTTCTGATAACATTCAAAACTATATACGTTTATCTATCCTCTACCTATGATGCTTTCTGATCCCACACATGTCTTAAAGATCGTATTCCACTTAAGCTCTGCTCCCATGTCGTCTACCAC
Organism: Rhaphigaster nebulosa; assembly: GCA_948150685.1. Classification (NCBI taxonomy): domain Eukaryota; kingdom Metazoa; phylum Arthropoda; class Insecta; order Hemiptera; family Pentatomidae; genus Rhaphigaster; species Rhaphigaster nebulosa. The sequence goes on along the minus strand of OX411308.1, from coordinate 47,068,514 downwards.
ATCCCTTGTTCCACTCGTTACTGGAATTCTTCTTACATTGACGAAACCAAAAACCTCCTTAAAGATCGCTCAGCATTGTTATTCTGTTTCCTTCGGAAACCCTACTGCCTCTAACCTTTATGAACACTTCTTATCTTTAAATCAATAATTTGATTTAGACAAAACTTCTCCCCTAGCCACTGTCTTCAATCATGACAAACCACTATTTTCAGAATATATTTATATCTATTGAGAATCCCTTCCCTTAAATAAAAAAAACTGACTAGCAAAACTAAATTTATGGTATTCACATAATTAATGTGCTTAATTATTTCCCAGTGTTAACTAAGTTTGCTAAACATTACAAACCAGATACCCGTTTATTATTTAAATACAACTTTAAATGATTTTAGGATTCTAATTATAACATTAAAATTAATTCAATGCTATCAAGGCTTAGTGAACTCAGATATTCCTTGCCAATACCACCAGTAATCTTTGCCTATACACCTCCCTACCCTCAGTCTTATCTAAACATGCTTTTCCAGTTCAGGAATACTATGATCTGTGTCTATCTTGGTCTTCCCCTTACTTGTCAGTTCGGAGCTGATTACCATTTTAGCGATTTTTCTTTATCCAGCCTAAAAGATTTACATGCTGGTTTCAATTATATTAATGTTATTCTTGTACATATATTATTATATGTTAATACTTCAATTGTATTATCAAAGCAAAACTCATAATTACGCATTGTGAAGTCGTCTGAATTCTGCAGTGGATACATCTTTCTTTGTGTATATTATTTTGCACATGATTTTATTTTCAAAATCCTTATGCTGTTATTCTTGTCTTTATGAAATGATTCACTTATGAAAGGAGAGAATGATATTTTGAGGTTATTGAAAAAAAAAAATATTTTTTAAAATGTTTGGCTCATAAAATATCTCAAAAATTCAGACTACACCACCTTGAATCACATAATCTACAGTTAGGTAACATAATTAATATAAAATAAAAATTTCATTAATTGAGTTAGTATAGTACCTTATTATATCCTTTTATTATAGGTTTTATTAACAGTGCATTAATAAAAATAAAACATTATACTAAGTTCTATAATCTGATCTAAGAGCATAACTACATTGTTTTAAACTGCATTCACCATTGATACTTTCTTCAAAAGAATCACTAAGTTAAATAAATTCACCCTTGATTTATCACGAGCATCACATAACATGGACACAACGATGGCAGCCATTTATTCATCAAATAACTCATAATGATCAAAAGCCTATAGTGACAACTGTCTGGGGCCGTCATTTCAGTATTATTTAAGTAAGTGAGGGTAGATTTTTATTTTATGGTAGGCCCACAGAATACATTTTCGCTCATTCTGATTAAAATGTTTATCCTCTTGTTTCCATGTTTATCCAATCTCCATTCTGAAATACAATGTTCACTAACGAATTAAATTTTAGTGAAAGGATTTGTTATCACCAAATCATAGTTTAATTAAAAAGAAACATTTTCGCAAAGTTCAACTTCTTTATTATTAGCTAATTGTGCTGTAATGTGCAAAATAAAATATTTGTGGAATAGCAATTAAATCACGTGGATTCCTCACCCAATCTGTGAATTGGCAAAAGATCAACCTTATTTTTCTGTTAGGGATTGATAAATTATTTGTCACTTCTATAAATTTGTTTTATTGAAAACTAGTTTCGAATGTTATACATTCATCTTCAGTTCTAAAAACACAAAAAATTCACCGGAAACCCATCCTTCATTTACCACCCACACGGATGTCGTTATAAACAATGGACCTAGGAGACCGATAGCACATAAACTCGCAGCCTTTAATAGTATGATTTACCGTCTTTTGAACATACCATTAAATAAAAAGAACTATAATAAAGAAATTGAAATAATATATTCCATAGAAAAAAATAATGGCTACAACAAAACCACTATCAATCATATTTAAAAAAAAAACAAATACAAAAAAAAGACAATTAACGATATCTATTCAACAACCCCTGAAGATAGGCCATCCCGAAACATGTTTTGATTCCATATTATGCCCTGTATCCACCAAAGTCGGAAATAAATTGAAAAAACTAGGATTAAACTCTGCATTTAAAATAGAAAAAACCCTATCCTCATATTTCTTTTCTCATAAAGACAAAAAAGCTGATACAAACTAAATTGTAATGATTCTGCAGCCAAATATACAGAAAAACTGGAAGATCGCTAAATCAGAGATTAAAGGAACATATACGTGCATATAATAATAAGACAGATAATTCCAACTTTGCAATTCATTTAAATGAAAATAATCATAAATTCATCAAAGACTCAGGAGTTAAATTAATACATCACGTTGAAAACAGTCTGAAATTAAATATATATGAAGCATTTGAAATAATAAAATCCTTCAAATCCAATCCAGATTTTTGCTTAAATAACCAAATAAATATATCAAATAGTCCAATCTTAAATTTATTCCCATCTATAACAGGAAAAACAATTACTCACCGGCATTACTGGAAAAATCATGACCCTTAAACCGTTTACCTAAAATCATACTACCTACTTTTCGTTCATTGTTAGTTCAATGCGAGAAGAAACCAGTACAAACTTTTCTGTTTGATATAATCCATTTAAACCTTGGTGAGTACCAACATGTTTTAGGTTTCTTGTCTTAATTAAATTCATAATTTATAATACTGATTTATATTAATCTAATTTAATATGTATAATAATACCAAACTATATTTTGAATTGCTTATTTTTGAATTTTTATGTGTTTTTAGAACTGAAGATGAATGTATTCGAAACTAGTTTTCAATAAAACAAATTTATAGAAGTGGCAAATAATTTATCAATACCTAATTAGATTGATCCTTCTTTACCATCATGCGAATGACAACTGATTATTTTTCTGTGGTCTAACAGAGGCAGAGCCCACATATTTGGTACTTTGTTTCTATTGAGGTATATCTTTTAATTACGGGATGATAAAATTGTAACTACTGATAATTTTGATTGACTTCACAGCATAGGCAACATTTTTCTGTGGAACTCCTTCCATGAGAATCAATGAATATCTTTTAACAAACGCACATAAATGTTAAAGTTTAGAAATTAATTCAGTGTAAAACTAACTTATCATTATACTAATTAACTTAGCATTGTTAATTAGCCTGATTGTTCAGATTCCTTCCAATGTAATTGGATTAATACAAATTTGGAAGTTCAAGAAAGATTCCCTCAAAAAATTTCAAAAATCTTTTAAATGATAGATAATTTAACTTAAAACATGCTCCTCATCTGGGATTTATCTAATTAATACCATAAATAAACAGTTAAAAATAAATTTACTGATGACACACTTTTCAAATGTTGAAATTGGTCGTGAAACTCATGGAATAGGAATTGAAATCAATCATTATTTAAATATAATTTCTATTTAAATATAATTTCTATTAATGACTTCTAAGGAAGTTTTTGATTAACAGAGTGGTATTTCACTTTTTTAAAAATAGTTTTGTATGATGCTGAATATCTGAGCTAATTTAATTATTTTTCCTTGATCTTTACTGAAACCAAAAACAAAAATATAATAATATTTCTCAACAAGTGGTTTACTCTGCTAATGAAATGTGATCATTTCTACTCCTGCATTTCTTTATGGTGCTATGCTTAGTCTATGATTTAAAAATTTAAATATTGTTAAGATTTTACTTTAAAGCTTTTTTTGTCCTATTGGGTACAAAATTGATTAGGGTATGGTATCGATATTGGTCATGATACATTGGTAGGTTTAAATTTTCCAGATATAGAGATTTAAATATCAACAATACTAAGTTGTAAATATCGAAGATCTATATGTTACTGGTCTTTTTTAATATAACAAATACGGTAATTCAATATATTTAAAAAATAAAAATATTAGATATCCTTTGGTGTTAGGTTCAGTTAGGTATTAGCTATTAAAATGGTTGGAGTTTGTGGGATAAGTGTTGGGAATAGAGGTGCTTTGATATGTAATGGATCAGAGGTCATTAATTACAAACACATTTGAGAGCTGATGTTTATACAATGGCCGCGCTAGGAAACAGGCCCCACACTAAACCAAGCAGACAATGCCATCTGAGCTTTGGTATTGTCTGCACCAGTGTTGCTTTATTTTATTATCATATAAATGATTTCAATTTTAAATACAAATATAAATAAATATTTACAAAGAATTAACCAATAATAAATAATAAAATAATTTTTCCTAACATGATATTATCATTGGAAAAGAGATTTAGATATTAGAATGTGGCTATATACATGGTGTCCACATTTTAATAGATTATTCATTTAGAATAGCTCAGTGGTAAGGCACTAAACTCTTAATTCCTAGGACTGGGTTTGAATGAGGAGAATCTTTATTTTCTGTTGCATTAGCTGTGGATAAAATCTGGGATTGGACCCATCCTAGGACCTATATGGCCTCTATAGAGTAGATGTGCCCTTGAATGGCGCTTCATTCATTATCATCATACCCTTCTTTGGATCATGGAAAAAAATATTGTGGTTGGACGTGGATGCTGGCCACATCATCTCCTTTTATAAACATTGATCAAGAAACAATATGTCCTTACCAAGTACTGAATGTGTGTGTTCTTATATAAATACAACTTTGCCTTTTTATTATTCCCAAAAAATAGTTGTAAATATTTAATAAAAGTAGCAAAATGTGTCATGCCAAAGTGAAAAAATACAGGACAACCATTGTGGAGCTTGATCCTTCATTTGTATATTTTAACCTAAAAAGTTGAATATTTTATTCAAATTTGGGGAGGGAGGAGGAATAATTCATATTAACGACCCCTCTCTACTTTGTCTGGTAGATATTTTTTAACATTTTATGGGTTATTGCTAGAGCATGAAGTGTTTTTCCCATTTTCTTTTTTTCCTTTTTTTTTTTTAGGTTTACTTTAGAATATAGAATAATCAGTATTTACAGCTAGTATCATATATTAATAAATTATTTTTTTATTTCTTGCAAACCTTTTAAAATTATGTCTATGAAGGATCAAAAGAAATTTCATTGAAATTGAATTGAAAATTCATTGAAAATTGCTTGTGAATGTATACTGTTTCATTAATGTAAATTAGAAATAAGCTGAATTATATATCAATTGCAGGATTTGTGAGCTACAAAGAAACCAAAGTGGTTGATGAAAAGGGTAGTGACTTTCAAGGTACAATTAAAGATAGAGTTTTCAGTTCTGTAGCATCATCACCCCTTAGCTCAAGTCATGAATCAGAAAAGATAGAAGATTCAAGCAAAAAGTATAATGAATCTAAAAAAACTGTTGGTTGGCGAAGACCAAGGGGAAGATCTCTTGATACAAGACCTACTAGTGCACCTTGGAGAAAGACAAGAGAAAGATCGGCTGGAGCAAAGCCCTTTTCTGAAGAGACTGTTGACTTAAAACCAGCTAAGCAGGCTCCAGAAGATATTCCACAAGCAAGTGATGCAACACTCAAGCCTGTAACAAAAGAAAAACCCGTATCAAAACAACATGCAATAAAATTAAAAGATGTAAAATCTAAAATAGTTGAAGATCAAGAAGCAGCATTAACAACACCCATTTCACAAAAAGGTGTACCTTGGATACAAGAAAAAATCAAGTTGAAGAAAGCACTTAAAGAACCAAAGAAGACCGAAAAGGAAGAATTAGAAACTGTTGAATTAAAACCAGCCAGGGGGTCATCAAGAGACATCTCTGATTCAAGTGAAATTAGATTAAAACCTATAACAAAAGAAAAGCCTTCTGACGAACCCACGCAACAATTAGAAAAGAAAATACCGGAAACCATTGGAGATCAACCTGAAGAAGTTAGGTTGCCTTCAATCCCACAAAAAGGTGTGCCTTGGACACAAGAAAAAATACAGTTGAAAAAGGCAACCAAAGAACCTAAGAAGGTCGAAAGAGAAAAATTAGAGACTGTGGAATTAAAACCAGCTAGGCGGTCATCTAGAGACATGCCTGATTCAAGTGAAGTTACACTAAAACCTATTACAAAAGAAAAGCCTCTATCAGACGAACTCACGCTACCTTTAGAAAAGAAAACAACGGAATCCATTGGAGATCAACCTGAAGAAGTAGGATTGCCTTCAATCCCAAAAAAAGGTGTGCCTTGGACACAAGAAAAAATACACTTGAAAAAGGCACCCAAAGAACCTAAGAAGGTCGAAAGAGAAAAATTAGAGACTGTGGAATTAAAACCAGCTAGGCGGTCATCTAGAGACATGCCTGATTCAAGTGAAGTTACACTAAAACCTATTACAAAAGAAAAGCCTCTTTCAGACGAACCCACGCTACCATTAGAAAAGAATGTACCGGAAACCATTGTAGATCAACCTGAAGAAATAGGATTGCCTTCACTCCCACAAAAAGGTGTGCCTTGGACACAAGAAAAAATACAGTTGAAAAAGGCACCCAAAGAACCTAAGAAGGTGGAAAGAGAAAAATTAGAGACTGTGGAATTAAAACCAGCTAGGCCGTCATCTAGAGACATCCCTGATTCAAGTGAAGTTACATTAAAACCTACTACAAAAGAAAAGCCTCTTTCAGATGAACCCACACTACCTTTACAAAAGAAAACAACGGAATCCATTGGAGATGAACCTGAAGAAATAGGATTGCCTTCAATCCCACAAAAAGATGTACCTTGGACACAAGAAAAAATACAGTTGAAAAAGGCAACCAAAGAATCCAAGAAGGTCGAAAGAGAAACATTAGAGACTGTGGAATTAAAACCAGCTAGGCGGTCATCAAGAGACATCCCTGATTCAAGTGAAGTCTTGCTAAAACCTGTTACAAAAGAAAAGCCTCTATCAGACGAACCCACGCAAAAATTAGAAAAGAAAACACCGGAGACCATTGGGGATCAACCTGAAGAAGTAGGTTTGACTTTAATCACACAAAAAGGTGTGCCTTGGACACAAGAAAAAATACAGTTGAAAAAGGCAACCAAAGAATCCAAGAAGGTCGAAAGAGAAACATTAGAGACTGTGGAATTAAAACCAGCTAGGCGGTCATCAAGAGACATCTCTGATTCAAGTGAAGTTACATTAAAACCTATTACAAAAGAAAAGCCTCTTTCAGATGAACCCACACTACCTTTACAAAAGAAAACAACGGAATCTATTGGAGATCAACCTGAAGAAATAGGATTGCCTTCAATCCCACAAAAAGATGTACCTTGGACACAAGAAAAAATACAGTTGAAAAAGGCAACCAAAGAATCCAAGAAGGTCGAAAGAGAAACATTAGAGACAGTGGAATTAAAACCAGCTAGGCGGTCATCAAGAGACATCCCTGATTCAAGTGAAGTCACACTAAAACCTGTTACAAAAGAAAAGCCTCTATCAGATGAACCCACACTACCTTTACAAAAGAAAACAACGGAATCTATTGGAGATCAACCTGAAGAAATAGGATTGCCTTCAATCCCACAAAAAGATGTACCTTGGACACAAGAAAAAATACAGTTGAAAAAGGCAACCAAAGAATCCAAGAAGGTCGAAAGAGAAACATTAGAGACAGTGGAATTAAAACCAGCTAGGCGGTCATCAAGAGACATCCCTGATTCAAGTGAAGTCACACTAAAATCTGTTACAAAAGAAAAGCCTCTATCAGACGAACCCACGCAAAAATTAGAAAAGAAAACACCGGAAACCATTGAGGATCAACCTGAAGAAGTAGGATTGCCTTCAATCCCAAAAAAAGGTGTGCCTTGGACACAAGAAAAAATACAGTTGAAAAAGGCAACCAAAGAATCCAAGAAGGTCGAAAGAGAAACATTAGAGACTGTGGAATTAAAACCAGCTAGGCGGTCATCAAGAGACATCCCTGATTCAAGTGAAGTCACACTAAAACCTATAACAAAAGAAAAGCCTTCTGACAAACCCACGCAACAATTAGAAAAGAAAATACCGGAAACCATTGGAGATCAACCTGAAGAAGTTAGGTTGCCTTCAATCCCACAAAAAGGTGTGCCTTGGACACAAGAAAAAATACAGTTGAAAAAGGCACCCAAAGAATCCAAGAAGGTCGAAAGGGAAACATTAGAGACTGTTGAATTAAAACCAGCTAGGCGGTCATCAAGAGACATCCCTGATTCAAGTGAAGTTACACTAAAACCTGTTACAAAAGAAAAGCCTCTATCAGACGAACCCACACAAAAATTAGAAAAGAAAACACCGGAAACCATTGGAGATCAACCTGAAGAAGTTAGGTTGCCTTCAATCCCACAAAAAGGTGTGCCTTGGACACAAGAAAAAATACAGTTGAAAAAGGCAACCAAAGAATCCAATAAGGTCGAAAGAGAAACATTAGAGACTGTGGAATTAAAACCAGCTAGGCGGCCATCAAGAGACTTCCCTGATTCAAGTGGAGTCACACTAAAACCTGTTACGAAAGAAAAGCCTCTATCAGACGAACCCACGCAAAAATTAGAAAAGAAAACACCGGAAACCATTGGAGATCAACCTGAAGAAGTAGGTTTGGTTTCAATCCCACAAAAAAGTGTGCCTTGGACACAAGAAAAAATACAGTTGAAAAAGGCAACCAAAGAATCCAAGAAGGTCGAAAGAGAAACATTAGAGACTGTGGAATTAAAACCAGCTAGGCGGTCATCAAGAGACATCCCTGATTCAAGTGAAGTCACACTAAAATCTGTTACAAAAGAAAAGCCTCTATCAGACGAACCCACGCAAAAATTAGAAAAGAAAACACCGGAAACCATTGAGGATCAACCTGAAGAAGTAGGATTGCCTTCAATCCCAAAAAAAGGTGTGCCTTGGACACAAGAAAAAATACAGTTGAAAAAGGCAACCAAAGAATCCAAGAAGGTCGAAAGAGAAACATTAGAGACTGTGGAATTAAAACCAGCTAGGCGGTCATCAAGAGACATCCCTGATTCAAGTGAAGTCACACTAAAATCTGTTACAAAAGAAAAGCCTCTATCAGACGAACCCACGCAAAAATTAGAAAAGAAAACACCGGAAACCATTGAGGATCAACCTGAAGAAGTAGGATTGCCTTCAATCCCAAAAAAAGGTGTGCCTTGGACACAAGAAAAAATACAGTTGAAAAAGGCAACCAAAGAATCCAAGAAGGTCGAAAGAGAAACATTAGAGACTGTGGAATTAAAACCAGCTAGGCGGTCATCAAGAGACATCCCTGATTCAAGTGAAGTCACACTAAAACCTATAACAAAAGAAAAGCCTTCTGACAAACCCACGCAACAATTAGAAAAGAAAATACCGGAAACCATTGGAGATCAACCTGAAGAAGTTAGGTTGCCTTCAATCCCACAAAAAGGTGTGCCTTGGACACAAGAAAAAATACAGTTGAAAAAGGCACCCAAAGAATCCAAGAAGGTCGAAAGGGAAACATTAGAGACTGTTGAATTAAAACCAGCTAGGCGGTCATCAAGAGACATCCCTGATTCAAGTGAAGTTACACTAAAACCTGTTACAAAAGAAAAGCCTCTATCAGACGAACCCACACAAAAATTAGAAAAGAAAACACCGGAAACCATTGGAGATCAACCTGAAGAAGTTAGGTTGCCTTCAATCCCACAAAAAGGTGTGCCTTGGACACAAGAAAAAATACAGTTGAAAAAGGCAACCAAAGAATCCAATAAGGTCGAAAGAGAAACATTAGAGACTGTGGAATTAAAACCAGCTAGGCGGCCATCAAGAGACTTCCCTGATTCAAGTGAAGTCACACTAAAACCTGTTACAAAAGAAAAGCCTCTATCAGATGAACCCACTCAAAAATTAGAAAAGAAAACACCGGAAACCATTGGAGATCAACCTGAAGAAGTAGGTTTGGCTTCAATCCCACAAAAAGGTGTGCAGAAAAAAGTGCAATCAAAGATGGATACCAAGGAACCGAAGGAAGTTGAAAATAGAACAGTTAGTATTCAAAAACTATCTGAAAAGGAATTTTCTTCAACCGTCACAGATGAAAAATTTGAAAGTCTTATACAACGAAGAACTGATGGACTAGATCAAGAAATAGTTAGAGGTAAAACTTTGCATGTTGAAGATAATGAAACTGATTTACCAGGAAGATTACCCTGGAAACCTAAACCTAAGATCGTATTATCTGATACATCTGACCAAAAAGTTTTAAAGATAATTTGTGAGGTTAAAGATACTCAGGTGACAAAAAAAGATATTGATCATATCCAAAATATTACTACAGATCAAAATCTTTCTATATCAGTTGAAGATATAAAAAATAAAGATATTAAATTAGAAGAAAAATCATCTAAAAAAGAGAAACATGTGCAGTTTGTTTCCGATAAACCTGAAGAAATCATAGGAGAATTTTCTCCTGACAAACCAAAACCAAAAAAAGGGAAAAAAAAGGGTATTATAAAGCATTCTGTCACCCATGAAGATATTGAACAAATATCTGCTTTCCCTTCAAATGAAGATGAATCTGATGAAGAAGACGATGTACCTTTGCAACAGTTTGTTAAATCTGAATTGTCTGGTTCAATTCCTGAACTGAAAGAGAAACCTGAGTTACCTTGGAGAAAGAAAAAAGATATATCTGAAAACTATGAGATAAATAAACTTGAAGAGGTTTCTGTTCCTATTTCGTCAGAAAAAGTATTTGAAAAAATAACTACAGAAGTAGAAAAGGAAGAAAAAAAATTTAAATCTGTTACCAAACAAGATGAGTCTAATGTCATTCTTAAAGCAAAAGAAAAACAAACAGAAGGTGATACACTTACTCCTATTTGGAGAAAGAAAAGGAAACCAGAAAACAATGAAGCGGTAGAGCAGCAAAATCAACCAAAACCTGAAGAAAGTGTTTTCAGAATGGAAGATGACAAAATAACTCTGACAGACGAGATAAAACATACGTTGGAAGAAGAGGAGAAACAAACAGAAGAAAATACATCAGTTCCTATCTGGAGGAGAAAGAAGAAACCTGAGAAAACTATTGCTCCAGAAGTGAAGGAAGAAATTTCAGACCAGATTCCTACTGAAAAGTTAGATAAACCAAAGAAAAAGTCGTCCAAAACAAAGTTTCCTAAAACTGAGGATTCTACTATCGTTGAAGACAAAACCGTACCAATTAAACCAAAGTCCGATAAGTTAGTTCCAATGAAATTAGAAACTGTTTCTATTGAGCCACATAAAGTGAGCATTATTAAAGTTTCTGATCTACCTCACTTTGCCACCATCAAGCTGAGAAAAGTAACTCTTCCTCCAAAGAAAGATGCACCAAAAACTACAGAAATTCCAAAAGTTCTACTTAAGAGCCGGATTAAGCACTATCCTTATCCTCCTACTATACACTACATTATAATCACGGATCTGGAACCAATTTATGTTGACAATGGGATACTTTCCAGAAATTATGAAGAAGCTGAAAAAGTGAAGAAAACTAGAAGGAGGAGGGTTAAACTCCCAAAGAAACCTGAATCTGACCTTGAAAAGTATGAACCTTTTGAAGAAACCCCTAAAGAACCTAAAACAAAAGCACCTCAAGAACCTAAAGAGAAACCAGACAAGCCTGGTAAGCCTGAACAACCTGAAGAAGAAGCAAGGAAGTTAGTGTTAGGCAAAGGTAAGTTACCTGAAGTAAGCGATGAGAGAGAAACCGTCAAGTTGAAAAAAATTCCTGAGAAAAAGCCTGATGAAAAACCTGATGGTGAAAAACCATCAAAAAAGCCAAAACCTGAAAAGCATCTTAGTCCAGGTCCATCTGAAGATATGTCATTTAAATTGAAACCACTGAAAGATATACCAACAGGTGAACGACCTGAGGAAATACAGAAAGCTCCAATAGAATCTGAAGAAGTCTCAAAACCTGTCCCACTATTAGAAAAGAAAGAAAAAACTAAACCTCAGAAAACTAAACCAGAAAAACCAGAGGATGAAAGAAAGTTAATTATGGGTAAGGGTAAGGATAAGCCTCCAGAAGAGGAAGAAGATATCCAGTTAAGGAAGAAGCAGGGTCCTCCCCCGGAAGAAAAACCAGAAACGATTAAGCTTAAGCCTTGGAAAAAAGAGAAACCTCCTCCGGAAGAAAAAGATAAAGAACTTGATGTTGGTAAACCAGAACCATTTCCACGCGACGATGATGACGAGGAATTATCCATGAGAATACCAAAGGATAAAGATAAAAGGCCCAAGAAAAAGCCTAAAGATAAGGAGCAGACTGTAGAAGAACCTTTATCAAAACTGGTTGAAAAAGAATTCCTTCCAAAGGATGAAAAAAGAACAAGTGAAAAAGAGAAAATAAAACCTGAGGTTACTGTAGTGACTTCAACAGAAGAAGAAAAACAACCGGAAGATGTAAAACCTGTTTCTCCGGAAGAAGTAAAAGAACCTGAAGAAGATACTACTGTTCCTATCTGGCGGAGAAAGAAGAAACCGCAGGAAACTATTGCTCCAGATGTGAAGGATGAGTTTGTTAACCAAACTTCTGATGAAAAGTTAGGTAAACAAAAGAAAAAGACACCCAAAACAAAGTTTCCTAAAACTGAGGATTCTACTATCGTTGAAGACAAAACCGTACCAATTAAACCAAAGTCCGATAAGTTAGTTCCAATGAAATTAGAAACTGTTTCTATTGAGCCACATAAAGTGAGCATTATTAAAGTTTCTGATCTACCTCACTTTGCCACCATCAAGCTGAGAAAAGTAACTCTTCCTCCAAAGAAAGATGCACCAAAAACTACAGAAATTCCAAAAGTTCTACTTAAGAGCCGGATTAAGCACTATCCTTATCCTCCTACTATACACTACATTATAATCACGGATCTGGAACCAATTTATGTTGACAATGGGATACTTTCCAGAAATTATGAAGAAGCTGAAAAAGTGAAGAAAACTAGAAGGAGGAGGGTTAAACTCCCAAAGAAACCTGAATCTGACCTTGAAAAGTATGAACCTTTTGAAGAAACCCCTAAAGAACCTAAAACAAAAGCACCTCAAGAACCTAAAGAGAAACCAGACAAGCCTGGTAAGCCTGAACAACCTGAAGAAGAAGCAAGGAAGTTAGTGTTAGGCAAAGGTAAGTTACCTGAAGTAAGCGATGAGAGAGAAACCGTCAAGTTGAAAAAAATTCCTGAGAAAAAGCCTGATGAAAAACCTGATGGTGAAAAACCATCAAAAAAGCCAAAACCTGAAAAGCATCTTAGTCCAGGTCCATCTGAAGATATGTCATTTAAATTGAAACCACTGAAAGATATACCAACAGGTGAACGACCTGAGGAAATACAGAAAGCTCCAATAGAATCTGAAGAAGTCTCAAAACCTGTCCCACTATTAGAAAAGAAAGAAAAAACTAAACCTCAGAAAACTAAACCAGAAAAACCAGAGGATGAAAGAAAGTTAATTATGGGTAAGGGTAAGGATAAGCCTCCAGAAGAGGAAGAAGATATCCAGTTAAGGAAGAAGCAGGGTCCTCCCCCAGAAGAAAAACCAGAAACGATTAAACTTAAACCTTGGAAAAAGGAGAAACCTCCTCCGGAAGAAAAAGATAGAGAACTTGATGTTGGTAAACCAGAACCATTTCCACGCGACGATGATGATGAGGAATTATCCATGAGAATACCAAAGGATAAAGATAAAAGACCCAAGAAAAAGCCTAAAGATAAGGAGCAGACTGTAGAAGAACCTTTATCAAAACTGGTTGAAAAAGAATTCCTTCCAAAGGATGAAAAAAGAACAAGTGAAAAAGAGAAAATAAAACCTGAGGTTACTGTAGTGACTTCAACAGAAGAAGAAAAACAACCGGAAGATGTAAAACCTGTTTCTCCAGAAGAAGTAAAAGAACCTGAAGAAGATACTACTGTTCCTATCTGGCGGAGAAAGAAGAAACCTCAGAAAAAGCAGACTGAAGAAGTGGTAGACCAAATTAGTGAAACAGAGAAAGGAAAACTAAATGAGGAGAAAAAGCCTATGCCTAAAAAAGAAGAAAAATTGCCTGAAGATGATATATCTCCAATTTGGAAAAAGAAAACAAAACCAGAAAACAAGGAAGCAGTAGAGCAGCAAATTCAACCAAAACCTGAAGAAAGTGTTTTCAAAATGGATGATGACAAAATAACTCTGACACAGGAGGAAAAAATGATCGAGCAGATCAAACCTAAGCCGGAAGAAGAGGAGAAACAAACAGAAGAAGATAGATCAGTTCCTATCTGGAGGAGAAAGAAGAAGCCTGAGAAAACTATTGCTCCAGAAGTGAAGGAAGAAATTTCAGACCAGATTCCTACTGAAAAGTTAGATAAACCAAAGAAAAAGTCGTCCAAAACAAAGTTTCCTAAAACTGAGGATTCTACTATCGTTGAAGACAAAACCGTACCAATTAAACCAAAGTCCGATAAGTTAGTTCCAATGAAATTAGAAACTGTTTCTATTGAGCCACATAAAGTGAGCATCATTAAAGTTTCAGATCTACCTCACTTTGCCACCATCAAGCTAAGAAAAGTAACTCTTCCTCCAAAGAAAGATACACCAAAAACTACAGAACTTCCAAAAGTTCTACTTAAGAGCCGGATTAAGCACTATCCTTATCCTCCTACTACACACCATATTATAATCACGGATCTGGAACCAATTTATGTTGATAATGGTATTCTTTCCAGGAATTATGAAGAAGCTGAAAAAGTGAAGAAAACTAGAAGGAGGAGGGTTAAACTCCCAAAGAAACCTGAATCTGAACTTGAGAAGTATGAACCTTTTGAAGAAACCCCTAAAGAACCTAAACCAGAAGCACCACAAGAACCTAAAGAGAAACCAGACAAGCCTGGTAAGCCGGAGCAACCAGAAGAAGAAGCAAGGAAGTTAGTGTTAGGCAAAGGTAAGTTACCTGAAGAACGTGATGAGAGAGAAACTGTCAAGTTGAAAAAAATTCCTGAGAAAAAGCCTGATGAAAAACCTGAAGGTGAAAAACCATCAAAAAAGCCAAAGCCTGAAAAGCCTCTTAGTCCAGGTCCATCTGAAGATGTGTCATTTAAATTGAAACCACTGAAAGATATACCAACAGGTGAACGACCTGAGGAAATACAGAAAGCTCCAATAGAATCTGAAGAAGTCTCAAAACCTGTCCCATTATTAGAAAAGAAAGAAAAAACGAAACCTCAGAAAACTAAACCAGAAAAACCAGAGGATGAAAGAAAGTTAATTATGGGTAAGGGTAAGGATAAGCCCCCAGAAGAGGAGGAAGATATAAAGTTAAGGAAGAAGCAGGGTCCTCCCCCGGAAGAAAAACCAGAAACGATTAAGCTTAAGCCTTGGAAAAAAGAGAAACCTCCTCCGGAAGAAAAAGATAAAGAACTTGATGTTGGTAAACCAGAACCATTTCCACGCGACGATGATGACGAGGAATTATCCATGAGAATACCAAAGGATAAAGATAAAAGGCCCAAGAAAAAGCCTAAAGATAAGGAGCAGACTGTAGAAGAACCTTTATCAAAACTGGTTGAAAAAGAATTCCTTCCAAAGGATGAAAAAAGAACAAGTGAAAAAGAGAAAATAAAACCTGAGGTTACTGTAGTGACTTCAACAGAAGAAGAAAAACAACCGGAAGATGTAAAACCTGTTTCTCCAGAAGAAGTAAAAGAACCTGAAGAAGATACTACTGTTCCTATCTGGCGGAGAAAGAAGAAACCTCAGAAAAAGCAGACTGAAGAAGTGGTAGACCAAATTAGTGAAACAGAGAAAGGAAAACTAAATGAGGAGAAAAAGCCTATGCCTAAAAAAGAAGAAAAATTGCCTGAAGATGATATATCTCCAATTTGGAAAAAGAAAACAAAACCAGAAAACAAGGAAGCAGTAGAGCAGCAAATTCAACCAAAACCTGAAGAAAGTGTTTTCAAAATGGATGATGACAAAATAACTCTGACACAGGAGGAAAAAATGATCGAGCAGATCAAACCTAAGCCGGAAGAAGAGGAGAAACAAACAGAAGAAGATAGATCAGTTCCTATCTGGAGGAGAAAGAAGAAGCCTGAGAAAACTATTGCTCCAGAAGTGAAGGAAGAAATTTCAGACCAGATTCCTACTGAAAAGTTAGATAAACCAAAGAAAAAGTCGTCCAAAACAAAGTTTCCTAAAACTGAGGATTCTACTATCGTTGAAGACAAAACCGTACCAATTAAACCAAAGTCCGATAAGTTAGTTCCAATGAAATTAGAAACTGTTTCTATTGAGCCACATAAAGTGAGCATCATTAAAGTTTCAGATCTACCTCACTTTGCCACCATCAAGCTAAGAAAAGTAACTCTTCCTCCAAAGAAAGATACACCAAAAACTACAGAACTTCCAAAAGTTCTACTTAAGAGCCGGATTAAGCACTATCCTTATCCTCCTACTACACACCATATTATAATCACGGATCTGGAACCAATTTATGTTGATAATGGTATTCTTTCCAGGAATTATGAAGAAGCTGAAAAAGTGAAGAAAACTAGAAGGAGGAGGGTTAAACTCCCAAAGAAACCTGAATCTGAACTTGAGAAGTATGAACCTTTTGAAGAAACCCCTAAAGAACCTAAACCAGAAGCACCACAAGAACCTAAAGAGAAACCAGACAAGCCTGGTAAGCCGGAGCAACCAGAAGAAGAAGCAAGGAAGTTAGTGTTAGGCAAAGGTAAGTTACCTGAAGAACGTGATGAGAGAGAAACTGTCAAGTTGAAAAAAATTCCTGAGAAAAAGCCTGATGAAAAACCTGAAGGTGAAAAACCATCAAAAAAGCCAAAGCCTGAAAAGCCTCTTAGTCCAGGTCCATCTGAAGATGTGTCATTTAAATTGAAACCACTGAAAGATATACCAACAGGTGAACGACCTGAGGAAATACAGAAAGCTCCAATAGAATCTGAAGAAGTCTCAAAACCTGTCCCATTATTAGAAAAGAAAGAAAAAACGAAACCTCAGAAAACTAAACCAGAAAAACCAGAGGATGAAAGAAAGTTAATTATGGGTAAGGGTAAGGATAAGCCCCCAGAAGAGGAGGAAGATATAAAGTTAAGGAAGAAGCAGGGTCCTCCCCCGGAAGAAAAACCAGAAACGATTAAGCTTAAGCCTTGGAAAAAAGAGAAACCTCCTCCGGAAGAAAAAGATAAAGAACTTGATGTTGGTAAACCAGAACCATTTCCACGCGACGATGATGACGAGGAATTATCCATGAGAATACCAAAGGATAAAGATAAAAGGCCCAAGAAAAAGCCTAAAGATAAGGAGCAGACTGTAGAAGAACCTTTATCAAAACTGGTTGAAAAAGAATTCCTTCCAAAGGATGAAAAAAGAACAAGTGAAAAAGAGAAAATAAAACCTGAGGTTACTGTAGTGACTTCAACAGAAGAAGAAAAACAACCGGAAGATGTAAAACCTGTTTCTCCGGAAGAAGTAAAAGAACCTGAAGAAGATACTACTGTTCCTATCTGGCGGAGAAAGAAGAAACCGCAGGAAACTATTGCTCCAGATGTGAAGGATGAGTTTGTTAACCAAACTTCTGATGAAAAGTTAGGTAAACAAAAGAAAAAGACACCCAAAACAAAGTTTCCTAAAACTGAGGATTCTACTATCGTTGAAGACAAAACAGTACCAATTAAACCAAAGTCCGATAAGTTAGTTCCAATGAAATTAGAAACTGTTTCTATTGAGCCACATAAAGTGAGCATCATTAAAGTTTCAGATCTACCTCACTTTGCCACCATTAAGCTAAGAAAAGTAACTCTTCCTCCAAAGAAAGATACACCAAAAAGTACTGAACTTCCAAAAGTTCTGCTCAAGAGCCGAATTAAGCACTATCCTTATCCTCCTACTGTACACTATATTATAATCACAGATCTGGAACCAATTTATGTTGACAATGGGATACTTTCCAGGAATTATGAAGAAGCTGAAAAGGTGAAGAAAACAAAAAGGAGGAGGGTTAAACTCCCAAAGAAACCTGAATCTGACCTTGAAAAGTATGAACCTTTTGAAGAAACCCCTAAAGAACCTAAACCAGAAGTACCACAAGAACCTAAAGAGAAACCAGACAAGCCTGGTAAGCCTGAGCAACCTGAAGAAGAAGTAAGGAAGTTAGTGGTAGGCAAAGGCAAGTTACCTGAAAAACGTGATGAGAGAGAAACCGTCAAGTTGAAAAAAATTCCTGAGAAAAAGCCTGATGAAAAAGCTGATGGCGAAAAACCATCAAAAAAGCCAAAACCTGAAAAGCCTCTTAGTCCAGCTCCATCTGAAGATGTGTCATTTAAATTGAAACCACTGAAAGATATACCAACAGGTGAACGACCTGAGGAAATACAGAAAGCTCCAATAGAATCTGAAGAAGTCTCAAAACCTGTCCCACTATTAGAAAAGAAAGAAAAAACGAAACCTCAGAAAACTAAACCAGAAAAACCAGAGGATGAAAGAAAGTTAATTATGGGTAAGGGTAAGGATAAGCCCCCAGAAGAGGAGGAAGATATAAAGTTAAGGAAGAAGCAGGGTCCTCCCCCGGAAGAAAAACCAGAATCGATTAAGCTTAAGCCTTGGAAAAAAGAGAAACCTCCTCCGGAAGAAAAAGATAGAGAACTTGATGTTGGTAAACCAGAACCATTTCCACGTGATGACGAAAATGATCAAATCCCTAAAGAAAACGAGAAAAGGAAGAAGCGTCCTAAGTCTTCATTGAAACAAGCATCCACCGAGCAAATTGTCGATGAATCTACTGATGTTAAAAGTGTTTCATTTACATTGGCCCAGCCTGTAACCCCTCTTCCTCCTCGATTTATTGAAAGGATTCAACCGATTATCAGTGAAGATGAACAACCTATTTTGTTTACTTGCAAATTTGAAGGCAACCCTCCACCTGTCATTACTTGGTCACATAATGGAACTGAAATGCATGCATCTGAACACTCTATCATTACTGTATATGAAAATGTCACTACCCTGAAAATAGAAAAGGTCACACTCGAAGATGTTGGCACATATTCTTGCCGTGCTTCAAATCCTGCTGGAGTTGCCACCTGTACTGCCAATCTTGTCATTCTAGGTACAAGTGTGCCTGTTCTAACAGTTCTGCATTGGAATTTACTAATCATTTGATGTTTAGTTTGCTGAATTGAGTTTAACTAGTAATGCACCTTTTATTGTGAATTCTGTTACTCTCAAACATAGTTTAGATTTTTTTGATAATTATTTTGTTTGTTGCTAATTCTGAACTAATTTATTGAATAATGTAAACCGACAAGATGTTATATTTTGAACATCAGATAATTAGAATGAGTTGTTATTTTTTATTATTCGTAATAAATATATTGATGTATTTGATTTTGCATGTATTAAAATAAAAAAGCCTTTTAATTTGTTGTGTTATTTTCTCTAGCTAAACAGTCACTATTCTGCAATAAATATTTGTGACTATTACTATTTCATTTGTGACTAAAGTTTTTAAACCAACAGAAAAAGAAGAGAAGGGTGAAGCTCCAAGGTTTATCAAACCATTGAAGCCTAAAGTTGCAAAACGTGGATCACTAATCACTCTGGAATGTGAAGTTACTGGCATTCCAATGCCTGAGGTTGTCTGGTTCCGGGCTGGAACTGAAATTGTCCCAGATGAAATGCACACCATTCTTACTGAGGAGTCGGGAAAAAGCATCCTTACCATTGTTGAATCTGAAGAAATAGATGAGTCAATATATTCAGTCAAAGCTAAAAACCGTTTTGGAAAAGCTGAATCCAGAGCTAATGTAGTATTGAGTGAGTAATTAGTACACTTTGATTTATTTTGGATTAATTTTAGCATATTCTAAGATAAAGTAGTTTTCAATTCTGTAGTATTTAATTTTGAATGTAGGTTTGAATTATTTTTAAATTGATCAGAGAAAATTTACGTGAAGCCTATGTGTAAGATGTTTTCAAATAATTGTTTTAGCTTAGCAATCCTTTTTTAACAGTTTTTTTCATTATTTTTGTTATGAATTATATAAATACATAAATTTTATAGGTGAGGTACCAGAAGAACAAACAAAACCTTTAGAAGCACCAAGAATTACTAAACCCCTTGAAGCATTAGTTGTACCTAAAGATTCACCAACTGTCCTGGAAGTTTCTTTCACTGGTTTTCCTGCACCTACTGTGAGGTAAATTAATTTTCATTTTAAGACTTATTGCTTAAATATTATTACAATTTTTTTTGTTATAAAATTTGATTATTTCATAATAATGGTTTATCATTTTAATTGTTTCTTTTTCAATTACTCTTATATTTTTATTAATATATATTTTTTTAGATATATTATAGACTTCTAATTTAAAAATTAAATTATATTATAACTTTTTAAAACTGACTTGTAATATTATCATTGTGTCTAGTAACTTCTTGACCTTAATTTAATTAAAATATGAATTAAGTGTTTTACAAACAAATCATTGAGAGAGAAACTTTATTATCAAAGAGTTGCTCCCCAACTGTATTGTATTGCTATACTCACAGCATACTTATTACTTGTTTATAAACAATTTTTAAAACTAATAAAAAATATATAGTATTATTTTAATAAATCTAAAGTACAAAGTAGAAATACATATTAATTTTATTGGTTAGAGATTTTCTTTCCATTGACACAATAAAATTATTCAAAGATTTATGTATTTTAATTATTAAATTTTTATTATCACCACTATTAATGCTTAAAGTTCTTTTATATTTAAAAAATATTTATTATAAATTATATGAATGACAAAAATCTATAATTTGAATTTCATCTTTTTTTTATGACTAATACTTTAAATTACTTCCATAAAATTCTTTAAAATTTTATTTATTTATTTTTAATTTTATATATTCCCACATTCAAATCCCGCCTATCAATCACTTCTTGTCCATCAAGTTCCAAAAGAATTGTAATTAGATGTTCCTTATTTTTAATCAAAATTTATAATTATATATTAATGCATTAAGTACATTATTTGTACTTTTTAATTATTATTATTTCCTTTTTAAATCTTTTTTTTTTTTACTGTATTGTATTTTTTTTAAAGGCTTACAAGTTAATTCATTATGACATTATAATTTCATTTTTTTATTTCCTATTTTTTTTTTATTGGTATGTGTTAATTCTTTTGTTTTTATTTCTGTTACTCCAAGGCTCTAAAGTCCGCCTATTATTAGCTTGTATTGTTATTTTAAAGCAACGTGTCCTGGAATAAATATAGAATTAATTAATTTTACTATTATATATTCATCTTCATCGATTTTATGAGATGCATTGTTTCAAAGTCAAGTTTTATTTGGTGAAAGAAATCAGTCTCTGGTCTCTGTATAGTTATTATTTCTATAAGTACAGGAAAAAAAAATATAGTTTATTAATTCTAGCTATTAACTAGATATGAACCAATACTCAGTTTTTTTATTTTATTTTTTATCAGATGGTATAGAAATGGGAAAGAAATTATTTCTGAAGATATTGAAACTGAAGAGTACAAAACTAAGCTGGTAATAAAGAAAACTACTAAAAAACAAACTGGAAAATATGAAGTTCGTGTTATTAATAAAGCAGGAGAAGCAAGAACATCTGGCACTGTCCAGATCATAGGTACTTTATTTATCTTATCCTGTAGTCAAGTGTTAAATAAACTCCAATCTTCTTATCTTTTATTTTACTATCAGCATTTACAGCATTTCATTTCTTCATTAAATCTGTTTCTGAAAATATAGTTTATTTGTTATTTTTATATCCATAACAGAAACTGTTTTCTTTCTTTTAGAAATAGAAGAAATTGAAGAAATGGAAAAGATCAAAGCACCAAGATTCATTAAACCTCTGAAACCAGAGGTAGTATGTGAAGATGAAGTAGTTATTATGGAAGCTGTTGTTGAAGCGTATCCCACTGCTTCATTCCAATGGTTTCTGCATGACACTCCTGTGATTGTAAGCTTTTCCTTTTTTAATTTATTTAAATTTAAGTTAGTAGCAGATGGAATGGTATAATAGAAAAGTTGCATAATTATAAAGTATATTATCAAAAAATTTAAGTAATTGCAATAAATTGTTTTTGTTTTTTTAATTTAATGACGAACAAAACGATGATGCAAAAAACTAAACATATCTATAGATCTAAAAATGTGCCTATGTATTTATTTCTTCTACTAACTATTGTTTCTATGATAATAATAATTGAAAGATAAAACATTAAATTATATATGTGATATTTATATATCCAAAGAAGTATATAATTCTTTTTTCTACTCATAAACTTAATGAATTGCTTAATAAATTGTTTTAGAGATTTTTTTTTGTTTATTATCCTTTATGTTTATATGTAAACCCATGTTAATGTTTAAAAAAAAAATATTTTTTGTTAATATCTGTATTAACTAAAATGGGACTTCTTTTCCATTTCAGTCTAGTACAGAAATTCGAGTAACATCTGAAGCCAATAAATCTGTACTATTGATTCAAAAAGCTAGCGAAAAGATTAGTGGAAATATTACATGTAGGGCTGAGAATGTTGTGGGGTCAGTTACATCAACTGCCTCAGTATCAATTCTACCAGAATTTGAGACAACATCAGTTTTGTCTCCATCATTCATTGAAAAGCCTGTTAGTGCCAAAGTTATGGATGGTGAGCCTGTACTTTTCACTGCTAAGGTATGTCACATCAATTAAATAGTCAATGGATTCTTTTAAATTAAGTATATTATGATTTATATTACAATTATGATAATATATATCAATCATAACTTCCAGAAGTTTATCAAAACTTAGTTATAGTATATCAAATAACTTAAATAATTTATTTCTATGAAAATATGTAATGATTTTTCAGGTGGTTGGGAAGCCTACACCCCAAGTATCTTGGAGCCACAACAACCAGCCTATTGTTGAGGGAAAAGGAAGAACTGTGAGTCAAGACTCAGAAGGAGTTTGTCAGTTGGCCATAAATGAGGTCTTTCCTGAAGACAGTGGTGTATACACTATTACTGCAACTAACACAGCAGGCCAAGCTATTGCTGCAGTTACCTTAATCGTTGATGGTAACTTTTTTATTTATATGTTTATTATTTTTTTAGTGGGAGGATGATAGTTGAATATTTTGGGCATGAGGGTGAGTATTGGGTATTACACTTGTGGATTGAGGGAAGGAAATGGGTGTGATTTGATTGAAAAAAAATCCTATGTGCTAAAGTTGTTAGTAAGAAAGTTGATTCACCATATATAGTCATAAAGTTTAAAATTATAATGGCGATGATAGAAATAGAATTTTTTATTTGTCTTGCCTTTGTAGGATATTTAGCTATCCGGTCTGTTAAAAGTTATGTGTTTGCCAACTTAAATCAGTAATTGTTATTTCAGGAATCACTGAAAAACTAATTTCTTCTTGTATCAAGTATTTGTTCAAAATACTAATTTATTATACAATACATTGAAATTTATTTATATGTAAATGATTTCAGTGAATAAGTTGTTTCAAAAGTGATAACAATGAATATTTTTTCTGCTAGTAATAACCATTTTGAAAAGTTCATGAATATTCAAAAGTATTATAATTATTAGACATTTTATTTTGTTACATGTTTTAATTTTTGTATTCAAGGCCTGAAAGTTAAGTAATGCTTTTTCCTCTTTTTATCTAGCCTATGAATATTTTCCTGATTCTGAAATAGCTTCTGTCACTGTTGCTACATCTACTTTATTGACTACACGTAGTGAGTCAGAAGAAGATCTCCTTGAGAAAGAAGTAAGACAATAAAAATCTATATGTATATATTTTTAAAGTAACAAAATCTTTTTTTTTTACTGTATGATTGGATCAGTAAACTAATTTTGTGAATTTGGATTTTTTTCTTATTAAGTTTAAGTTGTAAATAGTGTTCTATTTTTTTTCAATTTTCAAAAACAAATTGTAACTGGAAAATGGCTAAGATCTATGATTTGTAAATGATTTTGATTTGATTTTTTAGTATTCTGAGAAAATTACCATGGGAACCCATTCACTTTTTTTTAGTTTTTTGATTAACTCGAAAATTATACATCTCCCGGAAGACTCTAGAGATCCTCATTTGAAAGATAATTAATTTTTATGCTAAGCTAAACTAATAAAAAAAAGAAAAAATTTAAGAATTTTTTCTTTTTTAAAGAAAAGGATATTAGCGAAGATACAGTAAAAAAATTTTGTGTTAGGCTTTGAACTCTGTACAGTGAGGAAAGTTGTGTGAATGAACATACCAGCTATTTTTTTTTCATAATAACTTTTATTTATGATCTAATAATTTGTTTATGTATAAGCTGATAATATATAAATTATGAAGTGTATTTTTGATAGAATGAAAAAAATTATACATTTTTACATAAAAATAAATTTCATTAAGATTATTTTATTAGTTTTTGCTGTATTCATTGTTATTATTATTATTTTTTTTTTTTTCATAATCTAAGATTCTTTTTTTCTTTAGGAAATGATTACTGAAGTATCCGAAGACATAGGCAGTGCACCATCATTCTCCACTCCTTTGCCCCAATTAGTTGAAACCAATGAAGGAGAACTTGTAAGGTAATGTTTAAAAAAAAAACATTATTTCTTGGCATATGCAAATGATTTTTATCGCAGTTCTTTTTTTTTTTTCCATGAAGTGAATTGTTACCTGATTTATGTTGTTATTTAAACTATGTTCAATATAAAAAATTTGGTCTAAAGTTAGACAGATCAACATTGGCATTTAGGCAACTGAACAATGTGTGATTCCCATGACCTTTATCCTGTAAATGTAATTAAAGTAATTATATTAAACTCAGTGATTGAAATGGGGACATAAGGTTGTTTGGTTAGAGGAAGTGTAAATTATTAGAAAGATAGTTAATGCTGAACTGATTGGTAAATATCCGAGGGGTAGACCCACGTATGAATGAGAGAATTGAGCTCTTTTAGATTTGGGTTTTGAGAGGATTTATTGGAAGATATGAAGGAAGAGATTGTTGATGGTATCGTCATTGAACCTGCAGATTTATTGAGCTCTGTTACTTCTATTTTTAGATTTAAATTAACTGTACTTAATCGCTTTAAAAAAAAATGTCCTCCCTTTTGATCCCGGAAATGAAGCTATATCTCAACATTTTCAATGAAGAGAAGGCTACGATGTTTCTTCAAGAAATTAATTTTTCTTTAAATTTATCTTAACCTATATAACATTTCACAACACACAAAATTAAAAGAATTCATTTATTGGTAGCTGTAGTTAGCTGTTTTCTTGGAGTATTTGAAGTTGGCCTTTGGTGAGAAACTGAATCAGTAGGGGGATTGAGGTTCATAATTATTTATTAAATTTTGTTTCTATTTTCCATTTATATTATTTGCCAGAAATATTTTAATTCTTTATTAATTCACTAAATTTTTATTTTAAAATAAAAAACTTTCAGACTAAAAGTAAAAGCAGAGGGTAAGCCTCAGCCAAAAGTTCATTGGTTCAAAGAAGGAAAAGAACTATTTCCTTCTGAAGAATTCTTGATAGACACTCCTGAAGAAGGAGTAAGTGAGTTAACTATTACCCAAGTATACCCAGATGATGTTGGAGAAATAATTTGTGAAGCGCACAATGAGCTTGGAATCGCAACTACAACCACATTTATTAACTTGCCAGGTATAAAATTGTACTTTTTTTTCTGTATTCAATAAAAATAAATTTAAGATTCAATTAAAAATCTTTTTTATAGGCCTGTTAATCTGGGACACTGGTTGGAAGTAAGTGTTGGAAAGGTGGAAATGGTTTTAAACTGTTCATTAGAGGTCAGATAATAGTAACAAAAGTAAGGCCCATTCTAAGTGGGGAGCCAAGATGGCTATTATCTAAACTTTATAATAGAATAAAGTTTTTGCTGGGGTGTGCCATTTAAATGTTACAGGCCAAAAACTGAAAAAAGTCCAAAAATTTAGGTGTGGTAAACCACCTCCCCACCTTAGCTCACGGTATAGAGCGGGACAAATTTAGGTTACTATTATTAACTTAGGTTAATATTAAAAAACGTTTCCAGTTTTGCAACACTTACTTCCAACCACGGTGTCCAAAAGATCTAGATTAACTGGCCTATTAGTTAATGTTTAGTACATTTGGGGATCTTGTAGTAGAAAGTCTTTGAGAAAGATATTCAATGTTGCTCTTCCACTATACAATAAGAAAGATATGGTCCCTTTATTCATCAGTAAATATAAAGTAGCATTACAGTTATATCAAAAACATCAAGCCAAAAGAAAAGAAATAAACTAATCAGATTTAATTGAATTTTCACAAAAACACGAGTTTTTTTATTTAAGACATCAAATATTTATAATTAATTAAATAAAATAGATGTTTCAGCATTAAATATACTCGATTAAGCTTATTGATAATTTATGTGGTATTAATATTTTTGGAATATTTGAGAAATAAACAATGTTTGTTGGTCTTTAGAGCTATGTTAGTTATGTTTAATGACCATTATTCCACCTCCTGGTGTAACCATTGATTGAGAATCAGTACCCTCTTAACAAGTAGTATATCCATCACCTTCTGATGGCCGATGGCCAACACATTGTAGCATCTTACTTTTTCTGAAATGAATATTATAATTTTCCTTTCAGCTTCTGTTTCTCATATGATTACTTCATTAGCAGAAGTCTCTCTAGAGCATTCACAATAAAAAAGGCATAATTAGGGAATAGAACTGGAGGAACATTTACAGAGGGAGATTTCATTCACATATATGGTGAACAAATGAAGTCTTAGTGGGGGCTTGCTTAATTCCCTTTTCTATAGTGACAAGGGGAGTGCGGGATGTGTCCATCGCCGATTTTAATCAACATTTTATGGGTGATTCTACATTGAAAAAAAGTCGACAGGTATCCAACCGTTATCTCGAGTTTGGAAAGTTCAAAATAGTGTTTTCAGAAAAATATTTGTTTTTCTGGGTATATTAAAGGAAAAATATAAACATTAAAAAATAATTGATTTTTGTCAAATAAATTTTAAAATATGTTTAAATTATTAAGTAAACTAGCCTAAACTAAATTTATGGCATCAGTAAAGATTCTTAAACTATGTGATTTGCTTTAACCTCATTATTCCTACATATTTTTTAGAACCAAAATTATCCGCAAAAAAAAACTCAATTTATCAAATTTTTTTACACAGACCTTCTAAGATAATACCATATTTGTTTACATGTATGGAAAGAATAAACTCCTCTCTTTCTAACGAGTACAAGTACTTCAATATCGGATACGCTGAAGAAAAAATACAGAGCTTCAAATCGATACGCAATTTTGTGGCTTTAAAATTTTTGAGCACTATCGAAACTGAAAAAAAATAAATCTTTCTGTTGATTTTTTAACATTAAGGTTCTTTGGTGTGGTGAATCAAAACTTGCCATCAGTTTTAGTGTGAAAAAATCTATAAGGCTAGTTTACTTAATAATTTAAACATATTTTTAAATTTATTTGACTGAAAATCCTTTTCCAATGCTCTAAATTTGGTTTGAACTGTTCAAAGGGTTCCCGATTTATGAGTGATTTTATAAATCTTTAAAAAAATTTAAGGGTAGATGACACTGGTTAAAAATTTTAGTCAAAAAATGTTTATTTGCAGTAAAAAAAAAAAAAAAAAAAAAATATTTTTTAATTCGCCTCAAAATTTGAATATAGAACTTTTTTAAAGTGCTAAAACCAAACTTGACTCCAGTTTTGAATAAAAAAAAATCTGCTAATAGGCTTCACTCTGTAGAAGAATACTGTTTTCATTATATATAATTCAATGAACTCTTCAGATCGCTCTAAAATTCAATTATTTGGTTTTAAAAAATTCAATCACTCTAAAATTTACTATTTCTGAATCATGAATAATGTTTTTATATTAGTTATAAAACTTTGAACATGGCCTTAAATATTCAAATTAAATTCAATTAACTAAACAAAGGCTGGGGTCAATTTTTAAAACAAAATAATTTAATTTTAGAGCAATCTAATGGGTTCATTGAATTATATGTAATCCAAATTATATGGTATTATGTTATGTTTTATTATATTATATGTAAATTTAGGGCATCGGTAAAAGTTTTTAAACTTCACGATTTGTTTTAACTACATTGTTCCTACATGTGTTTTAGGACCAAAATATACAGACCTTCTAAGATAGTGCGATATCGGATATACTGAAGACAAAATGCAGAGTTTCAAAACGAAACGTAATTTTGTGGTTTTAAAATTTTTGAGCACCATCGAAACTGAAAAAAATAATTCTTTTTGTCGATTTTTTTAACATTAAGGATTTTTGGTGTGGTGAATCAAAGCCATCAGTTTTATTGTGAAAAAATCTATAAGACTAGTTTACTTAATAATTTGAACATATTTTTTAATTTATTTGACTGAAAATCAATTATTTTTTAATGTTTATATTTATCCTTTAATATACCCAGAAAAACAAATGTTTTTCTGAAAACACTATGTTGAACTTTTCAAACTCGAGATATAAAATAACTTAGGTTCAGTGTGTTTTATTTTTTTTTCTCAGGTCCCATTGGACGAAACGGTTGGATATGTGTCGACTTTTTTTTCAATGTAGAATCATCCAAACAAATTTGATCAAAATCGTCTACGGACACATTGTGCACTTCCCTTGTGACTCCCTTTCACTCATAGAATCATTTTTAGTCCTAGGCATATGGATTTGACGGCATCTTTCAAATTTTTTCGTGGAGCATTATCAGCTCCTGCTTTCCGAATTACATCACCAGACACTGAGTTGAATGCTTCCCTTATATCTAAAATTTTGATCTACTGTTTACTGATTTTAAACCTATGGTCAAGGGATGATCTGTCAATAGTGGTTTCTCCTGTTCTCCCTATTGAAAGACTACTGTCGTATATTTATTCGCCACCCTATGGCTACAGCATGTGTAGGCTGCAACCAAATTTTGCACTAATCCAAAACAATAAGTATATTTAATAACCCCTTTTCCAGTATTGAATAATACTGGCCTTGCTGTAAGACCATAATACTGACTGGGACAAAATGTGCGGGAATAAAACTTTTCAATTGGAGGGAAAATATTAAATATGTAATTATCTGGTATTACTGTTACAGTATAGTGTTTAACGATTTTTAAAAAATTTCTATTATTAATAATATTTGAATAAGATCAAATGAAATAAACCATTTTTTTTTTTTAATAGATTTTATATGTTATCTATGAACTCTCGAATAAGTTTTTACAGGTTATGCTGAGCATTGCTAACAAATTTTGAAGATTTTTGTGGTGGAGAAAGAAATTTTAACATTTCTTTCTGATTTTTAAAATATGTTAACATGCTGCAATTTTATTCAATTATGTCTGCTTTTTTTAATATTTTTTCTTTTTGCAATGATTTTAAATTATTGACTGTTTTTTTTTGAAATTATGATTAATAATTGATCCAATTAGCTTTATATTATAGTTGATACATTTATTATATTTATAATATGTCTTCTTTATTTCAGAGACCGTCACTCTTCTGCTCTTCTTTCCGCTTCTCTTCTCCTCGCATTCCTCCACAGCAAACATAACACAAAGCTTTCTAATACACCTTTTACACCTTACTCATTTGTTTTGTCTGTAGTGTTTGAGTTAAAAATTGTATTTATTTCAATGTTAAATGCAAATTTTTCTTTTCAGGTTTTTACCTGTTGTGAAAATATATCTAATATTATTTTTCTTATTTTATGTAGGAATCATGGGAACAGTTGAATACAGAAAACCCGAATGGGTAACTCATATGGAAGACATGCAGGCAAAACTAAGAGGTAATAGCACTATTTCTATTGACTCGCTTGATGAGCATGATTCTTGTCGTGGTGGATTGACAAGCTCATCGAATTGGGAATCTGTAGCTGACTTGAGTGAGTCTGTGTTTGCCTCCGCTGAAGGTAGCTTTTACCTCTTACCAGCTATTGAGGAACAGAGTGAGGAAGCATCTAGTGAATCATCACGGTCGGTAGGTCGCTCACGGTCACTGCACAATGTGTCAGCTGGTTTGGAACACTTGGATGTAAGGCGCAGAACATTTCCTAGATCAAAAGTTGAGGCCAAGAGTAAGGATCTTGGTTATCCATTGGAGCCTCGCGAGCTTGATCCAGAAGCATTTGATCAGCTGCATACAGCTGATTCTTCTGAGGAGCTTCAGGAATTTTTGCTCCTTGAGAGCCAGTGCATGTCACAGGAAACTGGCTTAGCTGCCGCTTTCCTCTCATCAGGTAGATACTAACATACTAATAATGCATATATTTCCCATCATTATACTTCAAGAGATGATCCAGAATCGAGAGTTGATTATATGAAAATGCTAATGATTTAGAGTATATTGAAAATTATATTACATTTGAAATTGTATGGAGCAAGGCCAATGTATATATTAGCCCACCAGAGATATATGCTACAGTTACTAGCTATCATCTGTTTAATATTGCATATTTTGATTTAAATGGGCAATTATGTTTTAATTTAAATACTCAGCTTTTCATTTTGGTTCATTCTTGTAATTAATATAAGTTTTATAATCCGCAACATTGTTTTTAAAATCCGTAGGATCCTAATAATTTAATGTAAAAAAAAAATCTGTTAACCACCAGTGAATCCTAAACTAAATATTTTAATGTTTTGGTATGATTTTTGTTTGTTCTGTATGACTTATTTTTATGTAATATTTTTTTGTTTTTTGGTAACTAACCAATTGTGTGAATTTCTGTTATTAATAGACGAGTGATGAAACAAACCATTGCCTCAAACTTTTCTAGTCACTTTAGAATATAGGTAAGTACACTTTAGCATTGATATATTTTACCTTTATGCAAATATATGTTGTTTGTAGTGGTTTAGTAGTGTTTAAAGTTATTCATTATTAGAGAATAGTTTAAATTTATAGCATGCGTTAATATTTAATTAACCTATGCCCTGTGGGTTTCTGCAATGTAATGCTTTGGAAATTTTATTCAATTTTTCATAGGGCTTATGAATATGAATGTTACCGTCATCCGCTAGGATAACTTTGCCCAGTTTTTGCAAAAAATATCCAGTATTAAAATTTTTTAGATTTAAGTACCACCAGAACTGCGCATTGCACTTGATCAACATTTGGCCTGCTGTTTGAGGACTGGCTGCTCTTTGGGATGGTAGGGATCAAACTATTAAAATTTCTGAAGTTCTGAATTTGTGGCTCTTTCGACATGTTTATTAAGTTTTTCTTTGGTCCTTCCATTATTACCATTATTGTTTAAGGCTGCTTTCAATATATTTATTCAAGTATTAAGTTAGGGTCAGTAATTCAAGTTTATGTTGTTTTTTTTCAAAAAATTTCTTTGGAAATATTCTCTAAATAAAGTCAATTTTATTTTTCTTCTCTTCTTTTCTGGTCCTTCCAACATAACTGAGTGGTGACATTACCCTAAAACCAAAAACCACTTGAAAACCCAAAACCCACTTCTTAATTTTTGGTGTCTAGGGATAATGATTTAAAAGGAAAACTATCACACCAGTAGTTTTAGATCACAGTTGCACAAATGGGGTGATATTTTTTTTTTTTTTTTTTCTGGAAAATCTGTTTGAAAATAACTGAAAATTATAAACTTTAAAAATGGACAGTTAACCCGGTTAACAGTACATATGTATTTATTATGGGTTATAATAATTATAACAGCAGTTAGATAAATGTAACTGTGTGAATACTGTTTTAATAATAAGAAATTGAAATTTGATGCTGCAAAAAATTCACTTGTATAATAATTAATCCCTATTTTACTAGAAAAAGTTGAAAAGTTTTTAACAAATTTGTCAATTCAAGTTAATCCATTCAATGCAGCGGCCATATTGCTGAACTTACCGAGCATTCTACTCTATTAATGAAAAACTTTCGGCTATGACTGTTACTGTCTTTTAACATAAACTACTTTCCTTTTTTGTTGAATGAAAATTTAAAAAAATACAAAATTATTTTAGTGTTTTTTCACTAAAATTAAATTTATTAGTTTTTTCACTAATTAAATTTTAACTTCTCAATGGTGATGGTATTGCAAAACGGTCATCTGCTCCTGGTCTTCAAATCCTTTCTAATATAAATGGTGAGAAAGGCTTAACGGAATGACTGGAGATCACAGAGACAGTTTAAATGCTAATAGGAATGAGCGCACCAGTCCGCTCCCAGTCATTGAGAAGGGACTTGATGAGCGCATGGGTTCATTTGCAGTAAGGAATGGGTTAAGGAGCTCAATAATAGAGATGTAGAATATTTTTTTGTTTTATAATTTTCTCATGACTTAAGTTTGAAATGGACAATTTTTTATTTACTTTTTATTTATGTAATAAAAATATAATTTTTTCTCCCATCCAAAATTTCTAAAATAAATTTTTAAAAATGATTTACAAGTGATAAATAGGAATGGAAAAATATTTCATTGGTAAAATTAAAGACTTCTATAAAAATATAGAATTGTCTTCAGTTCTGGGTTAATTTATTTATTTATTTTATCAGAAATAAAAAATTTATCATTGTTTAAAATAATTATTATATAAATTTTTCATTGTTGATTTTAATAGATAAAGAATCAAAGATGTCACAATTATAAAATATTTTATGTTGCAAACAATTTTTTGGGGTATTAATTAAAAATAACTAGCTGATTTCTAGTAAGGGCCCTTATTTTATGTATAAACGTTCAAATACGTGTGTGTTATATATATATATATATATATATATATATATATATATATATATATATATATATATATATATATATATATATATATATAATATTATAATTCCCCAGTGATGTCTGTTTAAGAGAAGTTCCATTAGAGAAGTATTTATGTTATATATTTATATATTATAATATATATATTTATAATACTATATATTTATATATATTATGAGTAATATGTATATTTACAGAACTACAAGCCGTGCCCACTTTTATACGAGAAATAACTGACGAGTATGTTAATGAAGAAGAGGCTGTGACTTTTAACTGTCAATTTGCTGGAACTCCACAACCAGGTATTGTGCCCAAACATTTGTACATAAAATTTTATATACCAACAATTTAATTTAAATTTTATAATATTGACAAAGCCAAGTGAACTTATTCTATAGTGGTATACTTTTTTATTTACTTTGTGAGGTTATCTTGGTTATTTGTTAATATATTATCTTGTTTGTCAACCATTAGTTATTATCCTTTTTTCAGGTTGGGACTGGATACAGTAGCACAGTACATACACCATAGCTTTAAAAATTAGTTACAGATTTGGATACTGCAACATTGTTCCTATTTATTACCAACCCTCTTATCTATCGATAAAAGGCTCATTATTATTACTATTGTTAATACTTGTTTTTAATTGCGTCTGATCATTTTCTTGCTTCTGAGCACCCTGACTTGTTCTCCTATCCGGGAAGATTCTGTAGAAAAGGTGACCCTAGTGTTTGAATTATGAATAGCCTTTGTACATAGATGAGGGGATGTGTGCGGTGCGCTAAATTGGAGTATTGAGCGAGTTTAAAATTGATATATGCATAAAGTGAATTAAATAGATATGTAATATATTGGGAATTGGTAAGATTTAATGAACACAGTTTTTTTTTTTTTAGTTTTTTTTACGAAGTACTTTCATGAAATAAAATGTTACATTTGAGTTATATAATTCTTCAGTATGTACTTCTAGAATTGTTTGCTACTTTATTCAGATCAAAATTGAACCAAGAAAAATTCATAATGCTCTTGACAAATACTGTAATTTATAAGCAAATAATCAACCTAATCCCATAAACTAATTTAAAGCAACAGCATACTGCTTCAGAATTAATTTGCATTTTGATTGAAACCCACTTTAAATTGTCATCATTCTAAAATGTAAATTAAACTTTAAATGTTTTTAAAAAGATCCAGAGATACTTGTTTATTAGATGCTCCATTAATTAGTA
The DNA here is from genome assembly GCA_948150685.1 of Rhaphigaster nebulosa. Taxonomy (NCBI): domain Eukaryota; kingdom Metazoa; phylum Arthropoda; class Insecta; order Hemiptera; family Pentatomidae; genus Rhaphigaster; species Rhaphigaster nebulosa. The sequence goes on along the minus strand of OX411308.1, from coordinate 47,034,523 downwards.
TTTTTATCACCACAATATCTAGACACCCATAGAGCTTATACAAAGAACTGAATTTGAAAAAAAAAAATCAAAATTTTATATTTAGTTTATAGATGATTTTTTATATTTATAACTGAACCGCATTTAGCAGAATAGAACCAATCCATAAAATATGTAAAAATGAGTTAGAAGTTTTGAGTCCTTACAGAAAAGAACTATCATTTGGTTAATGTATCTTCAATGGAAAATCGAAGTGAAAAAATATTGGAAATAGAATGCGAAGTTTTTATTTCATAAAAACAAAAAAAGAAAAAATCTACTTAATATTTTCAGTGAAACAAATTACAATATTTTCATATTGTAGAATAAAATTAGGTTTTCAACAAAAATGAAAATAAATTGTTTGAAAGCTTCCAGATTTTCCATGGCCATTAAATTTGTCTTGAGTTTACTTAAAACAATTGCAATGTGGATTGTTTCCCTTCTGTTAAATGCTGTCTAATTTATATTATACTTATATAATAATTGAAACATTTTTACTTATCATCTGCTATTATTCATATGTTAACAAACTCGTTTCAATTTAAAAACAATTTAAACTTGATTGACTGTAAAGTAGTTCATAGGTGTTGCCTTCTATTTTATTCTATTATTGTCTTTCAGTTATCATATGGTATCATGATGACAAACTGTTGAGAGCTTCTGAAAATGTTAAGATTACAATTAAAGATAATACATCAACCGTTACCATTAAAAGAGTTACAAATGAAGATGCTGGTATTTACATTTGTAAAGCAACTTCTGATATTGGTATTGCAGTTACCAAAGCCAAACTTACTATTATTGGTAAGATACATTTTTTAATGTCTGAATGAATCATTTTTACTTTTATATAATGAATCAAAATGTACTAATTCCCCCCCCCCCCCCATTTCCTGAAGGTGGTGCTTCTTTACAAGAAAGGAGTGCTGAAGAAACTGAAGAAAAGGTTGTTACAGAAGTTATACAAGAGAAAAAAGAAAAGAAGAAAAAGAAGAAGAAACCAGTTGTCACCCATGAAGACAAACCAAGGTATTTTTAATGCTGTCTCTTTTTCCCATAGAGGTGGATTTCATCTGAAATAATAATTTGCTTGAAAATAGCTGCCAATAATGTAATGTACCTGAAAAAGTCTGAAGCTAAAAATTCCATTTTTTTTTTTTTTTTTTGTAGTTGCAATCCTAATATACAATTATACAAAGCGGGGTTTTTTTCAACTTTTTTCATGTTACAAAAAATATTTTTAGTCTAAATTTTTTATCACAAGTGTTACTTTTTTACCCTCATTGGAAGAATAAAACTAATTTAGCCTACACTCCTGTAGGCTGGTCGTGTGGAATAGTGTTAATTGTTGCTATTTTGAAATAATAACTTGGTAACACTTGGGACAATGAATAGACATGCTTACCACTTTTTGGATGAAGAAAGTCTTGTAGTCTCACCCTTCTGCTACGATCTGTTCTGACAAGGAGGATCCCACATGTGTCTTGTAGATTTTGATGAAACTTTTTTAGGTGAACCTAGGCATTAAAACATTAGACTGTAGGAAATTAGTTTCTCATAATAGTTTTCTCCTGCTTCACGTGTACAGTGCAAGAGCATGAAACATTGGAGAAATTTCCACCATAATCTAAGGTATTTAAAAGAAATTGGGCATTTTCTATCATCAGTAGAAATACCTTTTTGGAAGCAATATGTGAATTGCCATAAAATCCTATTCACTTTTCAAGTCAGTGTTAATATTCCTCACTATCACACACTAATATAAATAAAGGAACATTTCTTTTTAATAAGAAATAACATGAACAAATTTTTATAGAAATGCGGCTTGCTAATATAAAATTCCTTAATAACTTTTGATAAGCAAAGTAATAAATTTAATTTATTGTTTGAAAAATGAAATATAGGAAAGATTTAATTTTGATAAAATAATAATTCTTATGATTAGATAGTATGTATTACATTTTGGCTGTTTCCTTTATCAACTGTTTTGTTTATTACAAATATATTTTTCAAATAAAAACATGAGAAACAATTACAATATTCTTTGTTACTTTTACGTTTTTATCTGCAGCAGTTCAAGTTGTGTTAAATATGTGTGGTTTTAACATTGTATTTGTTTCCCATGTTTTTTTAAAGAATATCATGTTTGTTATAAACAAAACAGTGGACAAAGAAAATTGCTGAAATGTAGTACATACATATCGTTGGTCACAATGTGAAACAACTTAACAGTCAAATTCCAACTTTTTAACAGACAAAGAAAATGTTAGTTTTATCATATTGAGATTTTTTTTTTTTTAAATATTAAGTACCAGCAAGTTATGAACTTTCAGGTAATCCTTTCCAATATTTCATTTTTTTAACAATAAATAAATTTATTACTTTATTTATCAAAAGTTCTTAAGAATTTTTTTTTTACCATGCCATATTTCTATAAAGATTTGTTCATGTTATTTCTTTTTAAAAAGAAATGGTCCTTTATTTATGTTAGTGTGTGGTATGTTAGGAATATAAACACTGACTTGAATAGTGATTAAGATTTTATGGGAATTCACATTTTGAGCTATAACTTCTAAATAAACTGACCGATTTCAAAGATTAAACATACATTTGAAAAAGTAAACTATAGCAAATATAACAAGTATATAAAATTTATTTTCGGGCCAACATTTCACAATGAAAAACCTGTCTAAAAATTAAAAAAACAAGATTGTGGTTTTTGCTCCCAAAAACGTATATCTAGTGATTGTATTGGCATGAATCATTATATTCAAAACACTTAATCTGTTTAATTATCATTATCTGGCCCTATATGTAAAATCTGATATCAAATTTAAATATATAAACTATTACTATTTAGAATAAAATTATAATTATTGCTTTGGATATTAGTGCATTTGTAAGTACATTTTTACATTCTCATTTACAAACTCCCTATGTAATATTTTATAACTAAATAGAAATTATTTATATTTTTGGCAATGGTCTCTGTCTAGCCGAAACTTCATCCAGGAAAAGAAAATTTAATAAATTAAGTGTTTGGGATTTAATGGAATGGACACATATGAATCTAATGAGATATCTTGAGATATCTTGCTTATAACTTATGATCCTTTAAAAAATATTGATGTATTTTATTTTTCTATTTGATCTATCTAATCAGTGATGTATTGTTTGTTACAGCGACTCAGTTGATGTGAGTGAAGTTCAACCCTTAGAGAGTGTCACTACTTTCTCTGAAACTTTAGAAATGGTAGGTTAATTTGTTTGTACTTAATAAGGACAATGTATTGTCAAATTTCTTAATTACTTTTATATGACCTTTTTAATATCAAATTTGACTATATTGTAGTGATTTCAAATTCTTTAATACTGACTGCAGCTGAATTTAACGTTACCTTTCTTACTACTTAGTTACGTAGTACGTTGTTAGATGAAGGATAACAATTGAAATCTTATCTACTTCAGAGAAAAAGTAAAAATGACCAATTATTCAGATATGCTTCTCTGAAAAAAAATATTAATTTTTCTTTTTTTTTCAATATTGCATTTAATTGTGCAATGTCCATTCTTTCTAGAAAAATCAAATTAATAGGTACTAAAATATATACATATGTATATGCATGTGTATTTCTGTACCTCAGTAGTGAAAGGTGGAATGTCCACTTTTCTTGAAATTTCATTTTGTACCGACTTCTGTTTTGTGATATAAAGCTTAAAGTCCAAAACTCAGCATAGTTATCCAAATAGCAAGAGGTAAAAGGTAAAAATTATGAGCTATTTTCAAAGAAAAAGCATATGTTCATTTGGACAAAGAGTGCCACATTACGAAAAAGTGGAATTTTACAGTAGAAGCTTTTGATGTTTATTTCTGTCTCTCAATTCACTGATAAAACATCAAAACATGTTTTTAGTTTTTAAAAAAGCTAATCTTCGTTTCTCGAGCTCATTTCTTCAGTTCTTAAGCTTTATACCTTACTTAGAGTTTATGTATAGTAATGACACTTTGGAAATTTTTGTTCGATATATAGAAATTTTATTCAATATACAGAATATTTTTTTCTTATAAAAATTTAAGGTTCCGAAAAAAAGTTTGATATATAGAGATTTTTGATGTATGGAAGTTCAATATACAGAGGTTCGACTGTGTGTGTATATATATATATATATATATATATATATATATATATATATATATATATATATATATGATTAAATTTATATTCTTTGTAATTATTTATGTTATTCCATCCTTTAAAAGAAATTACGTTAGAAATTTCAAGTAACAACTGTCAATATTTTATGATTAGGCCACTGCTAAAAAACGAGTTGATGTTCAAGAGTCAGTTGAAGTTACTGCTGTAGCTTCATGCAAAAAAGTCCCTGATGACAAAGTATTTCCCACCGATGTTCCTGATGTTGCGGGCATCGTGGCTCCAATACAAGAATCAGTAACTGTCTCAGAAACTACCAGTGCTGAGACTACAGGAGAATTTTTCTCTGAGATTAGGCAAGAGGAATTTGCAAATATTCAAACTAGGACCACACTGAAGAAGGCTAAAGTTCACAAGACAACAACTCAGGTAAGCCAAACAATAAATACCCAATCAAAGCATTTATTAATATCTAATTATTTATTAAAGATTCATGACACCATTTCATTGTGTGAATGGTCAAAAATTCATTCTGTCTACTTTAAAAAAAAAAAATCATTACACATCATTTTATCGGCACTAAAATAATTTTAGGTCCGTGAAACTGAAGAAAAGATTGAGATGGCAATAACTGAGGATATGCTGCCATGGCAAGCACCTCTTCAGGAACTAGCTCAAGTTGATGTACTGCTTCGTAAAGGGGTCACAGTTCAAGAGGTATGATGGAGTAATCTTATCTGACATTTTTAATTGATCTAAATTTTTTTAGTATTTAGTCTAAATTCATTAGTAACCTAAAAATATAAAAAAATTAATATATAGAAATTTCGATAAATAGAAAAATTGTAGTTTTTCTCATTTACATACATATGTATGTAGTGTATACTAAAAGAAATTATCGTTAAATTTTTAGAGTAGAAGGTATTTGTTTAAGTGCAAACAAAAAACCTAAGATATGCACATGTATTTTTATTTATTTATAATTTTATAAATCATGCATTTAATTCCAGAATTTTGAGGCACCAAAGGTGCACACTTATAAGGAGTATTCTATAAAATATTGATATATCCACCTTTCATAAAAATTGAAATTTTGACGAATAAAAATTCTTCATTCGAAACTGCATTTAAAGGTTATTCAGAATGGTGGTAGTATAGTTTACCATAGAACTAATTGTAGAAGTTGGTAGGGACTGCGGGCAGTGAAGAAAAACACACAAACAAGAAGACATATTTTAATGTTTTTCTTCACTGACCGCACACCTCTTTTCCCCCAACCAACTTCTCCTACTAAAGGTTATTCAGTTTGTTTTCAAAACCTAATTTTTCTGTCAAATTGGAGTTAAAAATCATCCTTTTCAATCAAAATTGAACATATCTACTTGAAATTTGCCCATAGTAATTGTTTTCACTTTTTCTTTCAAAAGTTGATTTCCTTTTGGGATAGTTCTTCTCACTGAACTAGTTCAAATAAACTATATAGTTCATTTTTAATTTTAAGCTACCTATAAGTAAGAGCACTGATAAAAATCCTTAAACAAATAGATTATAATGCAAAATTTAATGGTTTACAAAAATTGAATAGTCTTTGGGAATGAAACCCTGTGTGGGAAATTTTATATTGTGTTTTGATAATTAAATTTTTTAATACAATCGTTATCTAATTTAATTTTTTCCTACTATACTTTTTTGTATATTACGAAACAGAAATCGTTTTTAATGAGCTCCAAACTGAATGATTCCTTATGCTAGAAAAACATTTAGTGATTGATGATTTGATTATTGCAGGTGGTAACGCTATATGAAGCATGGCAATTCCCAGCCTTGAGAACAGCACCAGCCCAAAGTGCTCTTGTATCCCTTGTAGAACGCCAGGGCCATTCTTCTCTCATTACAGAAATGGTGACACATGAGTCAGTGGACCAGACACTTGCTGGTGTCTTCAAGGCGTTTCTCACTATGGTGGAAAGAAAAGCAGCCTCTGTATCCGAGATCATACCACTCTTTAAACCTGCTGATTTCCAGACCGCTCCTTGGGAGACAACATCGACAATGCCGGTTTGTTACTAAACAGCATTCAAGTTTATGATTGTGCAGTTGCTGTTGAATAGCATCAATAAAATAGCCATGAGGGACCAACTCCTAAATATATTTGTCTTAAAAAAAATATTTTATTTATTTTAACTGTTTGATGATTTCTGTTTACTTAAAATAAAAATCATTGTAATAAAGCTTGGATAGTAAAGAATGAGGCTGTAATTGTGAAATCACCGATGAAATGTTTCATATTTTTTAATTATTACTCAAACTAGAATTTGTGTCAAGACATACTAAATTGAAAAATATCAAATTGATATATACTTAAGATTTAAATGGGTATCTAAATGAAATATGAACTAGTTTGAGTGAAACTGGCATCTGTCCAGTTTGAACTGTTTTGAGATATTAGTCTTCAACAAAAGAATAAATATATAATATGTGAGTTTTTGACTTATGTTTAGCAATTACCATATAAAAGTAAATTTATTGTTTGTCTCAAAAGTATTCCAGTTACTTTTTTTTTTTTTTAAATTCTCTACTTAAAAATCCAACTGTCAATCTCAGTACATCCTATTAAATCTATCCATTAAATTTAAAACTTTTGATTTATTGTTGTACTAGAAGCTAGGAGCATCCATAACTTTAATTCCAAACAAAACAGTTGTAAACCAGTCTGAGGAAACTGGACTTATGGCTATTTTATAACTAGTTGAATTGTAGAACTGTCATTAAAATGTAATTGTTGTAAAATGTGATATTAATTTCATATTAAAGACGAAACAATATTATTAATATAAGTCTATTTTTCATTTAGTCTTTTAATAATTTAAATTGTTTAAGCAGGTATTGACGGAAGAAACTGCAACAGAAACTGTTAGTAAAACAAGCAAAGTTGAAATCAAAGGTACATATACCTCCTCCACTCGCTTTACATCTTAACTATGCAGCATGTAGTAAATTCCAAACTCTAGTCAAAATAAGCTCTCCAATTTTAAAATTGTTTTTAAGTTGTTATTGTTATATTGTTTTTAATTGTGTGATTTTCTTTGCATGCTTGTAATTGTAAAGTTGATCTAGCTTTTTTTTATTATTATTACTATTATAGCAAGTATTATTTTAATTAATGCTTATATATTTTTTTTAATGATTTGTTATTAGCTTAATTAATTAATCAGATTTTACAATTGTATATTTTTATTTTCATTAATAAATTTTTTTTGTATATTGTTTTTATTTATTTATTTAATTTTCTAATTTGTGTGTATGGATAATTTTTGGTTATCTAATTGTAACCAGAATGTATCTAGTTGTATCACATGAAATGCTAGTTTTGAGAATAATATTAATGAAACAAAAATAAATCTAATAAGAACACTTAAACTAATAATAACATGCTTCTTGGGCTTCAAAACACTTGTTTCATCAAGATTTTCAATTCTCTCATCATCAAAGATTGTAGTTTGGGAATTTTTTATTTATTTTTTACTTCAGATTACTGATTTATTATCAATATTGCCACTTTTCCTAGCCCTAAATCAATGTCAAATATGGTGGTGACATTAAAGGTGAAAATAGTTTAAGCTTCCATTTTTTAGTCTTCGAGTGAGGTAATACTCCTGTGTTATGCTCATCTACCTTTTTTCTTCATTGACTAACCAGAAACTGTTTGAGACCCCAGCGTGATGATCATCTCATATGGGACGAGATTATTTTCTTTAAACAAATATTATTATTTTTTTTTTTTATACCAATGCTATTAAAAATTCCTTTTAGAAATATTGTTCTTTGCCAATTCCAAGTTTTATGAGAAGGGAAAAGCTTTTGAATATTGAATATGCTTAGAAACAATTGTTCCAATAATTGAGAAATAGATAAGTTGTAAGTGTATTCATTCTTGTTTTATTATTAACCCAAAACTGGCATTCTATATGGTACAACTAGAAGTTTTGCTACGAATATGTCATTGTACGGATGTTATTTTAACAATCCCAATTTTTAAAATTTATTTCATTTTTTTTATTTAATATTGTATTTTTCAATGATAAAAAATAATCAGCAAGGACTTATTTTTACATTTGGCAATATTTTAACCATGTTTTGCTTCCGTTAACCTTTCAAAAAGCATGTATTTTAGGTTACAAATTATGTTTGTTGTAATATTTTTTGGCTCAAATATGATTCTGCCTATTAAAAATTTATCAGTTAATTTTAGATTTGAATTATAAAACATAATAATGATTTCACAAATTGTTCAGGAATAATTTGAATAATTTATGCGATACTCGTTATCACTTTTTCCAATGATGAATTATTAAATTGCTGCATCGTCCAAATAAGTAAGTACATTAGGATTGTTCTTGGAGGAAAGGAATCTCTGCCAAAGGATCTATGATTACACAATGCTCACTGTGGTTTAATCTTTTTCTTTACGGCACCAGAGTTAGTGACTTCAAAGCAGATAGCCTGATGATCACTATGAGTGATATACTCATAGTGATTGTAGCGATCAATTATGTGCCAATTAAATTTTTTGAGAACGTCGGTGTTGAACAGTGTCAAGTGTAGCGAATATTTCTAAAAGGCATTCCCCTCTCCTATTGATCTCCTTGGTCGCCTTGCTCTCCATTCAGCAGCCCATGCATTAAAGTCTGTTTCAATGACAAGGGGATGACGACCTCGCAATGCTACCACAATGCTATCAAATATAGCCTCAAATATGTTTAAAATGAGTTAATGATTAATTAATCATAATGCATCTTGTACTGTCGAGCGAGTACTATCTTTATATTAATCTTTGAACTAATTGATAGAATTTTAAACTAAAACTCTTTGCTAGTTTGACATCAACAATTAATGGTTAATGTTCAATTAAAATATAACCAGTTGATGATGCATTAATACACCTGATATGTGCAAACACACGTATGTACACTTCAATTATTTCAGAATTTCATATATTTTCCCCGTTCATATATAGATATTTTTTTATTATGACATAATTTTTAAGGTAAAAGATTTTTAGAACTTTCTTTGGAGGTTAATATCTTATGTGAGATATTTCCCATTTCCCCACAATCCTATGACATAAATTTTGTATCAATATCACAAATTTTGAGTTTTTGTTTTGAAATGTGTTGATAAACTTTATGCGATTTGGTCCATTAATAAAAAGAAAAAATTTCAAGGGCCAATCGTTAATGATTTCACTTTTGGTAACTTGTTTAAATATTTGAAATCTGGAAGAAGTAACTAAACAGATATATTTGTCTGAATCATCTCCCTGAATCATCATTTGATACGAAAGTCATTCGTGCTGCTCAAAGCATAAGTGTTGTTTAAATATAGTAAAGTTTTTGGAGATTGGAACCAGGGCTTCTGACTGACTGGAGAATGTTGGGGTGTTGTTTTGTCTTCATTTATTACTTTATACTTGGCCATGGTGGGTAAGTATTCTGAGGCAGTATCTCAGCATAATCGTCAGAAGAGGCATTGGTTCGAATTGGTCCTGGGAGAGTTGACTTTTATTTTGTGAAAGACCCACTCACTCTGGCTAGAAGAGATTAGTAACCTGTATAATGACCCGCCTTTCCTGTCTCAGTTGGAGTAAACAAGAATATTTAACCAAATAAATATACTAACTTTTTGGATCAACATATATTTAGATATCTTAGGCACCTCCAGAAAGTAAGAATACTCGAATTTAAATATTTTTTTTTAAAAATTACAGAATTTTGTACAGATGTCAGTTATTTGTTATGTTGTATGTGTATGTTATGTATGTATATATATATATATATATATATATATATATATATATATATATATATATATATTGTGTTGTAGCCTTCCCGTTCGATTCAGGTTGTGAGCCGTGGCACAAGCTTTTTGATGCCCTCCTTGTCGTGCAACAAGTACAATAACAACCCTTCCCTTTGTCAACATTCTCCTCTATTTGTTTAGAATTGTTCTCTTGAGCTTTTTTAGGATTTCACAGTATTGTATTCACAAACAGTTTTCTCAATTTCTTTCTGATCATCATGAATATTCGTTCTGCCACCATTAAACTCACGACACCGCTTAAACTTGTTTGTTCGGTTCATAACATTTCGCCATAAACAGTTTTGGTCCATGAAAAAATTTCAGTTGGTGTTTATTGCAAGAAGGAACCGTGGAGGGATTTCTTATTGACATATGGCACACAAATGGACACTACAAGGCTAGTTTTCATACTAACGAGGTTAATTGGTGCTCGTTGTGTTCAGGAAAATCCCCACTACAACAAGAAAACAATTCTTACAGCATGAATGGGCAACAGTACTCTTACTTTCCGGAGGTGCCTCGCTTCATTGTTATATCTTTGTAGAAAGAGAGCTCAATAGGCACATACATTGTAATCATTAATAAAATCTGTTGTTAATAAAGAACTTTTCCTTAATTTATTAATACTAATAATAAAAGGCTTAGCGAACGCATAGGTTTGATGCCAATACCATTAATTCCTGTCTACAAATCTTGCTCCACCGACTACCGAGTTTCGTTTGCAGTTTTATAGCAGAATAAAAAATTTGAAAATTAAATTTTTCATTCTCCAGACCATAATCACATCAATTTCACTTTTTGTATATGGAGGCATATCTTGGAAATAGATATTTAATGTATCAGCTACTAACTGCAAATGAATAAATATTTCATTCCTAAATTTATTAAGTTGTAAAAATAAAAATTATAATCCATGAAAAAACAGAATAAAGTCTCTACTGATGTTTTCGATTTATAACAATGTGAAGTGCTTTTTATAATATGAATGAATTGTGAACAGGAGAAAATATGTATATGTACAAATCTTTTACAAATTATTGGCATCTATCTAGATCATTTAATACGATAATAATAATCAAAATAATGATTTTGATTATATATATATATATATATATATATATATATATATATATATATATATATATATATATATATATATATATATATATATATCTTTTAAAGTTAAATTATCAATATTATTTGTAATTAATTTTTTTTATTTGGTCTTTTTCATACTAATGGTAGTTTATTCAGATTATGGTGTAAAAATTTTCACATATTTTCTTGAGAATAACTTAGCTAATTTTATCAAATCATTTATTTCTTAGTTAGTAATTACAGTATTTTTAACAGAAATTTAAATTCATCTATTAATACATTCTCCAAACCATATTCACATCAATAATTTCACTTGTTTTGTATAGAGGCATATCTTGGAAATAGATATTGAATGTATCAGCAACTAAGTGCAAATGAATGCCCTCATAAACAAACAGAATCTGTTACCTTAAGGGTTGATCCCTAAGGTAGTTAAGGGTTGATCCCTAAGGTAGTTAAGGGTTGATCCCTAAGGTAGTTAAGGGTTGATCCCTAAGGTAGTTAAGGGTTGATCACTAAGGTAGTTAAGGGTTGATCCCTAAGGTAGTTAAGTCTCTAAGTGATTAGTGAATACTCTCTGCATTGCATTATGTATGGTAGGCAAAGCTTAGCAAGGAATTTTCAAGAAAAGGTGCAGAGGATGACGGAACATGTTAGTATTGTTGTAAAAATTAGGAGAACCCTACAAATCAGCATCGAGTAAAAACTCACTGCAGAAAAATAAGTTTAAATTTTGGAAGCCATTATAACTAAAATGTGAGAAAATATTTCTATTGTGATAATAATTTTATTATTAGGAAGTATTTGAACTTACAATTTCTAAATAAAGTGTGAACCAATCTTCCTTTAATATTTATTCATATAATTTTTTTTCAACGTTTTGAGGCTACCTCATCTTCAGGATCTCCCAAATAAACATTAATCATTAAAAACTATTGCATATGTATATATTAACCAATCAAATGTGTGATTGAACAATATACTAGAGTAAGGTAATTAATTTTAACAAATGCTATTACTTGTTAATATTCATTAATGTGCAGTAGTTTTTATTGTATAATGTTTATTTAGACGATCCTGGAGATGAGATAGAGAGCCTCAAAATATTAAAAAAAATTATTTGAAAAAACAATATTTATTAACAATAATAATAATTTCATTTTGAATTTGTAATTGTTAATAATGACATTGAGAATGCAAGATTTTAAAATGGCATAAATTCATCAATTTTGAAGATATCAAAATGTGATTTGCGGGGTCTTACAAAATCTTTTAATGTCTATAAATGTAAGTATCAAAAAGTGGGTGTTATCTGCAAACTCCAAGTTTTCGCTGCGCATCAACCACCAAGTTGAAGTCAAAGTTAAAAGGAAATAGAGATTGTTAAAACTAAAGTAGACCTGTAACTTTTTCCTGTAGTATTTTTTTATTAGATTATCCATTTGGGCGTGAGAAACATTTGAGCCAATTCAGTTGGATGTATAATTGGTTCAATGGTAAAAGTGACTAACTCAAATTTTTCAAAACATTTCAAGAGAGCTTGGAGAATTTTGCTAGTATTATGACTAGTGGGGAAATGTGGATAGTATACGTAAAATTAGGTTAAATCAAATTATTAATGGTTTAATAAACTCAAAATACCTATTCTAAATGGTCCTATTAAATATGGTCTAAAATACCTTTTTACCCATATTTTTCTGGTTTTAAAATGATAAATGCAAGATCATCATTTTTACCATGATAAAAAAGTTATGATCCATAGTTAATCACTAAAGAAATTTTTTAATTATTCCTGAAATTATTTCTAATAATCATCAATTTTAGATCATAAAATATGTTATGGTTGTTCTCCAAGATTTCATTAAACTTTCATTTGATTGTTTTGGAAAGTACGTTGGAGCATTTGACCATGTTTATCTGAAAAATCATCTTAAAAATTGTGCAATCAATAAAATACTAAAAATTTGATGAAAAAAAGCTAATAATAAGTAAGGAAACTATAGACATCAATAGGAGAATTGATAGATATCAATAGTAATTTTTTATAAAAATGGCAATAATAATTATGAGAGATAAATAATGAAAAATGAAAAAAAGTGGAAATAGGAAAAAAGAAGCATTAGGAGTGGAAATTTGCAAAAAAGTTAGAAAAGAATATAGAACACTTGAAAACGGGTGGACCAATCTGAAAAGTAGAGTACAAGGAATGGATTAAATGAAGGATATAGAAATATGATGGGTTGCAATTTTTCAGAAAAAAACAAAAAAAAAACATTTAAATTAAGATAACCCATTGAAAAGAAATAGTTTATATAATATAATATAAATTAAAACTATTGCAATGTATGTTGATAATCGGCACTCATCTTTGTCCTCGTTAAAAACGCTTGGTACCCGATGCTTCTTGTTTTTGGAGTTCATGGGAAGACTGCCGTACTTAGGAGCATTAGGAGTGGAAATTTGCAAAAAAGTTAGAAAAGAATATAGAACACTTGAAAACGGGTGAACCAATCTGAAAAGTAGAGTACAAGGAATGGATTAAATGAAGGATATAGAAATATGATGGGTTGCAATTTTTCAGAAAATAAAAAAAAAAACATTTAAATTAAGATAACCCATTGAAAAGAAATAGTTTATATAATATAATATAAATTAAAACTATTGCAATGTATGTTGATAATCGGCACTCATCTTTGTCCTCGTTAAAAACGCTTGGTACCCGATGCTTCTTGTTTTTGGAGTTCATGGGAAGACTGCCGTACTCAAAATGCTGAATTTAGGACTTATGTTGTTCAGCTGACAAAGTTTCATCAGATCTCTTTTCTTCTGAGAAGTAATACACTGTAACTGCTTGTTTTACAGTTTTTCAAGAGTTTGTGAAAACGGTTTTGGTTTGTTTCCAGCAACATTGATTGGTCAGCATTTACTGTTTTACATAACTATATCGAATTGTATCTAAAGATGTTTTATTGAATTGAAAACTCTATATTTTATTATTAATATAAATACAGTTATACAGGAGTATTGATGCTCAAATGCCAGTTGATAATGTTTAATTGTTGCGTAAGGTGCCCTTATATCATTTATCATACATGCAAGTATATGTTTAGATGTCATTTGATCATCTGTAATAACTATAGCTTTGTTATGTTTTTTTTACTATTATTGAAGTTTCTGAAAATATCATAATGGTAGGGCCCTTCCACCTTTAATAGAAGAAGAAATTATCTATTCAGTATCTATATCAGGTAGTTTACTCCCATTAGTACATAGTGAGAAATTCCTGCCAGATATTATTGATGAGATAATGTTGGCAAGGTATTTTTTAAGCAGTAATTGGCGAGTATATTGAGGGAATGCTGTTGAAAACATGATACTAGATCCCAAGTTCTGTTCTCTTATTTTATGCCACTTTGGAGAAACTGATCTTGCTTGGAACTCAGTGATATCTTCCCAAACCTAACCTAAGTGCCTCCTTTTTTTCATTGAAAATATTACAATCTATTAGTTGTGGGTAATAGGTAATGGTGCTAACTGCGCTATAAATTCTATTAAAAACCAAGGATATCAAACTGCTTCTTCTAGTTGTTGAAAGTTCTGAAACATTTTAAGCATATTCAATACCATCACTAAATAAGAGCTACCTATGCCACTGGATCTGTGTTGAAAAGTAATATTGTGCATTTGTCAAATAAACATTCTTTCACGTGAAATGCCTCCTTCTTCAACTGCTTGTTTTCTTATTTAAAGAAATACGTACCGATTTTCCAAAATACTTTGAATTCTGATAAAATAAATATATTCCCAAGTATTTAGTAAAACATTTAATATTTTTCATTTAAAATTGTTTTGTGAACAAAGTTTTTATGATTTTAATAATAATAAAAGCTTCGATGCCGATACAACTAATTGCTGCCCTATATATCTCTTTCCACCGACTCCTGTCAAAACCCAGTTCAGCACAATCACAATCCTCCCACATTAATAGTTAATTTTATTAATCATTACCCCACAAAT